>CM024627.1:11915508-12256834 GCA_014182585.1 Eucalyptus coolabah | reverse complement strand
AGAACGTCCACGGCAGAACACGACTCAAAAATTTTGCATATGTTAGCTGTAATTCCTTCCTCTCGATGATGCTCGATGGAGACGATATCAATCAAGCTTAGCTAGTCATAATCTAGGTGACAGTAGAAGATGATGAAAGGGGATGAAGAAGATAATGAACAATGCAATTATTGACCCAAAAAAAAAGAAAAAACAAGACAACCGAAATTTTTTTAAAAAAATGGACAAAAATACCCCTAATCAAGCTACCGAAATTGGAAATGCATTTGTTCACCAACTGGCGAGTAAGGTCCTTATTTGAGACTAAATGACCATTTTGGGTCCTTATTTGAGACAGACTTCACTTCGAGGTCCTTTTTTGAGAAAAGAAAGGCACTTTGGGTCCTTATTTGAAATTTTCCCTTTCGAAATGCTCGAAGGTAACATTAAGTAGGACTTTCGTTGGGGTAAGGGATTTTTAAATGCTTGCTTTGACTCAAGGGTTTTTTAAAATTTTATTACCGAACACGGTTTTTAAAATTTTATTACCGAACACCTCAACTTTGATAAAGGTCTTTACAATGCATTTGGTTTGACTTTGGAAATGAGTCGTAATGCAAATATTGAAAGCCAAAATTCTTTGGGAAAATGCAAATTATTTGGTAAAAAAAAAAAAAAAATTGCAAAGGGCTTTGGCTGCAATTTTTCTTTTTCTTTTATTTAAAAAGACCAAACCATTTGCCGCCGATGAGCCAAATCTAGTGCCAACGATTGTAGCTTGGGGTTACGTGACCCTAGGTGATGAAGCTTGGGGTCGGGCCAAGGTCGTCTAAGAGCCAAGCGCCACCGCTGGTGTCGCACATCGGTAGTGTTGATGACCGCCACTAACCTAAAAATAGTGAGACTTGGAATGGGAATATGAGAAAGCTAGTGAGGGTAAGATGGGAAGAAAAATGTCTATAAGTGGCATTTCGCCCAAGGCCGAAAGCCCAAGGTTGGTCCCTACTTGCGTTAGGCTTTGCATTGGGCTTTCAATTTTTCCAAGCTAGCTTTTGGCCAAAAGCCACTTCGAAAGGCTTGCCAAACCGAACCAGATGTCGTCTTAAGGCCCATTTGGTTTGGCTTTGAGGGGAAATGTCTTTGGAAAAATACAAATATCTTTGGGCTAAAGAGGCTTTTCAAAAATGCAATAGTGTTTGGTAAATTGTAATTTTAAGTTGTATTGGGAAATAACTTTGGGTTAAATGCTATTTGATAAAAACTACATTTGTAAATGACTTTTGCTATTTTTTTTAAGTCTCAACTATTCCCAATAGAGCTTAGCCACCAACGGACCAAAACTAGAGGCGTGCAAAGAAATTGGGAATTGCCTGGGATCTAATCGAAATGGATCGAAATTGATGGTTTTCAAGGGAATCGATAGGTGCCGGTTTAGTTCTCGGTTCTAGGTGTTGAGCTGCCCACCCATTCACCTGAACCATACGGTAATATATATTAAATTTTTAAGAAAAATTTCCAATAAAAAAATATAAGAAAAATAAAAACCTTAAAATCCTTAATTTGAAGCTTAACACTCATTGAATGAGTGCTTATCTCATCTCACTCTCACCTCATTTGAGTCATCTCTCTATTTCTCACTTATGGCCTCGACTCTCAAGCTCAACATCCATTGACTCACGGCCTTGACTCTTAACTTTTTTTTCAATATGAGCCAAGTTTTTTTTTTTTTATGATCTTGCAATTAAGAATAAGGAAGTTCTTTGGTTTATTCTTTACTTTGCTTACTAGAAAGTGTTATATTGAGGGTGTGAAGCTTGGTGGGACTAGTTTCATAGACTAACCAAGGAACTAGACCAGACTAGATTGAACTAGCAGTCCAGTTCCTAAGTGGATCCATATAACCAATAGTCGGTTTCAATTTTTTGGAACCAATCCTTAATGGGTGGTTCTCAATTCCAAAGTGAGAACCACCCACTCAAACCATGCTCATTCCTAGCTAAAACAACCATCGAATAGCCTTGCCTAAGGTTACCCTACCTTAAGTAGCGTTGCTTGGGTTTCCATGACACAAGTGGAGCCGTCTAGGTCGTGCCGTTGGGGACACATGAACCCCAAGTAGCAGTCGACGGGGATGCATGATCCCTCAGGTGGCGGTCGTCAGCCTCCATCCAGCTTCATTATGCAAACCAATGAAGATGAACAGTCAACATGAACAACGCCAAGACTTACAATCTGAAAATGCTGAAAGCCTGCTACCTATCTTGAGCTTTCAACTTCTCTAATGTTAGCATTTAGTTAATGGGGTCTCAAAAACACTTGCTAAATACCTCATATTTTCCCCCATTCTTGGGAAAACTAAATCAAACGGGGTCCAAAGCCCATATGAAATGCTGCACCAATCACAACCTAAGGAGAGTTATTGCAAATGCGTTCCATACTTCCTCCTTTTAAAATCCGTTCGAGACCAATTTAGCTTGAGATATTGGAAATCCGGTCAAAATTAGTTTGCAAAACGGGTCTTCCAAAATGTAGACGAGATAAAACACGATCCTCGTCTAACACTACAGTCTACTTGCCAATTTTACATCGCTGCCACTTGTGGTCTTTTTTAGAATATGAAGAAACTAAGGAAAAGTAATTAAAATTTGTCGATGAACTGCGGCTTTCGTCTCAAATGAAAATAAAAGATTGGGATCCACTAGCCTTGCCAAAAAAAAAAAAATTGAGATCCACTAGACAATAATCGAACTTATTCAAACTTTGAAATAGTCTTGATGCGTGGTAAACTGAAGATAAAGAGACAGCGACGGAGCTTCATTTTGCTATATTATCTCAATTATTTTGTTGGGTATACGAATTTGAATTAAATCCTCATAACATTAAAAAAAAAAAAGAATTATCGGATCTTTGACCGGCTTTTGCTTTCCCGGACCTTATCCCTATTAGGCTTGTTTATATTAATCAACAAAGTCAAAGAGGGAATGACGTGGATGATTGTGCGGTTGTCCTCCACCTTTAACCAACTAATTTGCTCCAAAATTTAAGAATTATAGGTTCTCATTACATAGTTTGGTAGCAATTTTGCATCAGTCATTTGACGATGGCCTTTTTGACTTATGCAAACCTTTGAATAAAGTACAGAACCTTTGGTTGTGATAATAGCTATTACATCACAAGTTTATTGCAATTGGATTGCTTATTATTATATTTACTATCTGTTGATGCTTTCAATCATATATTTCACAAATAATCTCATTCACAGATGAAAAATTGATAGTCACCCATTTGCAGTCATTAATCATATTCTCGAAATTTTGCTACCAAAAATGAAATAAAATCATAGGCTTGAGTTTTTCCAAAATACATCCTTTCTTCGCACTTGGACAGTCACCAGTTTCTCGAGAGAAGTTGCAGTATGCAAAGTTGCATATATCATTTGGATATATTGCTAAAAAGGCTGAATAATGTTCACCCTCAATGTCCCTTAATCAATGTGTTTGATCGCTGGATTTGTTATCTTGTGAATAGTCTTATTTAGTGCACGTACATGAAACGGGCTTATGTACATCCACGAAAATTATTCGAGCTCGAAAGATTCATTACCCTTTTCTTTGGCTAAATGAAACCGAAACATAAGTGTACTCATCCCTCCGATGAAATGGATCCAACGAACTAGACGTCATCGGTGCCTATAATTATTCATTTATTTGTAACATGTTGTTTTCTTAAACGTATTCTCGACAACTTTAAATATTTCGACAAACTCGGATCATAAGCCTCTGACTTGGCAATAGCTGACCCTGCGAGAAAAGTCAAAGAATGATAGAAGGATTAGGAAGGAAGTGAGCTGGAAAAAGAGAGAAAAGATACAAAATGCAAATGGAAAGAGGGGGAAAGGGTCAAATGGGAAGAGAAAGAACTATTCCTGTATGGACTGTCCAACATTATCTTGTCACAAAATAATACGTAAATATAGTTTGAATGTAAACGCATCTCTCTATAGCAAAAAATAAAAACAAGAACGTGTAGCTCTTCGATAGAACAGCTGCACCCGCTCCTTTGTTTCCGAAATGGGAAAGTCAACTTTTTGCTTTCTCGCACTCCATTGTATCCATCTATAAAAACCTGCACAGAACTCTTTGGATTCTCACCATCTCTTCACCTCTCCTTTTCCCTCTCATCATAGTAAGTACTCCATCAAAAACATCCCCCAATTCAAGCCTCTCAACATGGTTTCCATCACAGCAGGATTTCGTGCGCTCGCGCTGGTTCTATTCATCTCAGTTTTTGCAACAGCAGCTCAAAGTCCGAACTCGTCCCTAAAGGTGGGATACTACCGACGTACTTGCCCGTCGACAGAAGCTATTGTCAGGAAAACCGTGTTCAAGGCCATCTCTAGGAACCCCGGGATGGCGGCCGGTCTCATTCGCTTGTATTTTCATGATTGCTTCGTGAGGGTATGGTGAAGTATTTATGCTCAGTAGTTTGGCCTTGATCAACTTATTTCTCCTTCTTTGAACTTTTCATTAATTCCCTTTTCTACCTGGTTGCGATTTAAGAGAAAGAAAATGATGATAATGTGTGCCAAGAGCATGTGCTAAGACTCATATAATAAATATTGGAAATGTAAGCTTTCTATTACGAGGCAAATGGTTTCTTTCAGTTACTAACTCTTTCGCCTTGTCTCAGGGCTGTGATGCTTCGGTGCTCTTGAAATCAACCGCAGGAAACCTGGCGGAAAGAGATCACCCGCAAACAACCCGAGCCTACAAGGTTTTGAAATCATCGATCAGGCCAAGGCCCAGCTCGAAGCCTTGTGCCCCAGGACCGTCTCATGTGCCGATATAGTTGCTTTTGCCGCCCGTGACAGTGCCTACAAGGCTAGGGGCATATACTACAATGTCCCTGCTGGCCGCCGCGACGGCCGCATCTCTCGCCTCCCAGAAGTTACACAGAACCTCCCGCCGCCAAGCTTCAACGCCCAACAGCTCATTGCCAACTTCGCTAGGAAAGGGCTTTCGGCGGATGAGATGGTGACCCTCTCAGGAGCACACTCGATTGGAATCTCCCACTGCTCTTCCTTCTCAAGCCGCCTCTACAGGTTCAACGCCACACTCGCCCAAGATCCTTCCTTGGACCCTGCGTACGCTGCATTCTTGAAGACCAAGTGCCCACCACCGAGCAATGTGACGCAAGCAGACCCGACCGTGCCACTTGATAGCATCACAGCCAACACTTTGGACAACAAGTACTACCTCCAGTTGCTGAAGCTCCGTGGCTTGTTGACTTCTGACGAGACGCTGTACACGAGTCCCTCGACTTCAAGGATGGTCGTGAACAATGCGAAGAACGGGTTCGCTTGGAGCGTGAAGTTCGCCAAGGCAATGGTGAAGATGGGCTCGATCGACGTACTCACTGGTAAACAAGGAGAGATCAGGAAGCTGTGCAGTATTGTAAATTGAGGACGTGCTGGAGAGTTACAACTTTTGCAGGACGGAGATTGGGAACATGATCTATATCGTCCTTTATATTTATTCTTTGCTTGACTTTATTTGTTTCGACGTGTCCGGTTCGATTGTTGCGTCGTCTTTCAGATGTAAGACTTTCCCATTCGGCAAAAAGCTGATTGAAATGTTATTTATTTTTTGTGATCCCACATTTTCTCTTTATAGTGGCGGTTATTCGACATTCAATTTTTTCATATTTCGTACATTTTCATGACAATTGTCCATTTGGTAGCCGTCTCGATGGGAGATGGTATATATAAATAAACGATCGTTCATTTCTAATGGGGGCAATTACAAGGTCTCACAAACCCTTTATTTTGGAATACACTATCAGTATATGGAGGGAATTGTGTTAGTAGCGTGTGCCCGATATTTCTTTGAAGATTTTCATACGAACGTGAATACGAACAATGACTGGAGGTTTTACCAAAAAAAAAAAAAACAATGACCAAAGGTTTGTCTATAATCGATCTTGGCTTCCGCATATGATTTTTATGTCTTACATTTGGTTTTGAGCAAGCCTCTGCCTTGTTTTTGGTGTATTTTTGGGCATTTTAAAGATGAATAGTAATTCAGTTTTTGAGGTCAAGAGAAAAACTCGCCGATTCCGAGAAAATTACAGTGACCCACCTCTTGATTTCGGACCAGTACGGTTTGCACTTTGCCATGAGGAACATTAGTCATGAGTTATTCTAGCATATTAGTGTTCGCGGAGGCTAATTGGGCAATGGAAGTCGCGGTGGTTGAGGATTTGTGTTTTGGGAAATTTTCGTTTGATTTGGGGCCAATTTCTTGCTCATTTCTCGAAACTTCCATGTAGTCGTGCTTGCATGCTCTCAAAAACCCATTATTTAGTTGTGTCTCGAGATGGGCTTCCGAGAAGAAACGGCTAGCAAAACTGCAGTGGAAAACGGCGAAAACCGGCGGAATATGACTATGTTGCATGAGGAAGAAGGTTCGTGCGCTCCACGCGCGTGCTGCAGTTGCACGCGCCACGTGCCGTCACGCATGCCCAATCGCTGGTGCGTGGCGACCATGCGCACGGAACTGCCGTGGCAGTTGCTAGGAGTGTGCGATGCACGTGCCCGCTCGTTGGATGGTTCGCATGCGGGCCACATGCCCGCTGCGGATTCAGGCGCCTGCTTGGCACACGCCTGACGTTCCCTCCCTGCAACCCCTTTTCCCTTTTTGCCCTTCATGCAATTTTACAATCCTGCCCTTGGCCAACTTATTTACTGTTTTGCCCCTTGGTACATTTATTTATTATTTTGTCCATTCATGCATTTTATGAATATTTTGTGCATGAAATTAAATGTCCAATGATCTATATATTTAATTAATTAGAGAGTAGCCACATCATCTTTAATTAACTAAATTATATATTAAGAGCATTTGGATCATATTTAGAAATGGACATTGATTGTAATTAATTATATTAATATGATGAATTTTATCCCACAGGAATTTTCATTGTATTAATATGATTAATTATGATGGAATATCATATTATTTTTCTTAATTTACCCACAGGGATTAAGAAAAGGTATATAATATGGTAGTTTCTTCATGATGTAATTATGAATCTATTTAAATAAAAAACTTAGCCCACATGTAGTTTTTATGTTATGTGATTCATATTTGTGACATAAGTATGATTATTTGATATACGGTTTTGTAACTTTGTGAATTTCTTTGAATTTAAGTGTAATGTTCCCATACGAATGGTAAAAACTATAAAGTTTGGAAGAAGTTAGTTCTTTTTCAATTGGAGTGGATGGACATTGACTATGCTATAATGAAAGACGAACCACATGCTACTATTGATTCGAGCACTGTAGCTAAAATAGCTCTTTCTAACCAATGGGAGTGGTTTAATCATGTTTGTACAATGTTTATAAGGGCTAAAATATCTTCAAGTATTCGTGGTTCGGTTGCTCAACATAACAATGCTAAAGCTTTATTGGAGGCCATAGATACGCAATTTGAGACTTACGAGAAGGCGCATACCATGACCCCGATTATGAAGTTTTCATCATTGAAGCTCACTAGTATTAGAGGTATGTGTGAGCACATCGTGTAAATGAGGGACATTTCGCTTAGCTTAAGAATCTTGAGGTTGAGCTATTCTGAATCATTCATTGTGTATTATATTATGAACACTCTCCCACAACAAGTATGCATCTTTCAAGATCTTTTATAACACACATAAGAATAAATGGTCAATTAATAATCTCATGATCATGTGTATTTAAGAGGAAGAAAGACTGATTATGGAATTGGGAGAATGTGCTCATCGGCAACACAATGAAAGAATAAGGGCTATGGCAAGTATAAGGGAAAATGTAAAATACCTCTCCAAGTTGACTTTAAGAAAGAATCTAAATGTTTTTTTTTTCTGTAAAAGAAATGGGCATATAAAGAAAGATTGCGTTAGATTTAAGGCTTGTCTTGAGAAGAAAGGTAATCCAATCTCTTGTGTTTGTTATGAATTTAATATGACTGATGTAAGTCACAACACTTGATGAATTGATTTTGGATCTACAATATACATTTCAAATTCCTTGCAGGATTTTCAAAACCATAGGAAGCTAGGGGGAAGTGAACAAAGCATCTATTTAGGAAACAAGATGCGTTTACATGTGGAAGCTATTGGGACATGTAAATTAGCTTTCAATAGTGGCTTTATTTTGAATTTAGAAATGACCTTTTATATTCCTAGTTTTTCTATAAACTTAATTTTGTTTCAAGACTTATACCTTTGGGTTACTCTTTCAACTTTTCAAATTTAACTTTCTGTTTATCGTTTAAATCTAAATTATTGGGAGTTGCACTTTGTCTTATGATCATTTTCGAATTAATTTATAAGACAATGCCTACTATAATGCGATGCATGGTCATGATAACGATGGTATAAAACGATGTATTGTGAAAGAACATTCCTCTATGTTGTGGCACCGAGATATTGGAACATATCTCCATAGAAAGAATTAAGCGATTGGTAAATGATGGAGTACTTCGTACTTTAGATTTTACTAATTATGATACTTATGTGGATTGTTTAAGGGGAAAACAGACCAACATGACAAAGAAATGTGTCAAGAGGAGTACAAAAATATTATAAATCATACATACGGATATATGTAATCTGGATATAGACTCATGTGGTCAGAAATACTTCATTTATTTCATAGATGATTACTCATGTTACATGTATATCTACTTACTTCATAATAAGCATGAAGTGTTAGATGCCTTTAAGGTATTTAAAGTAGAAGTAGAGAAATAATGTGGTAAATAAATTAAGATCGTGAGATCAGATAGAGGTGGAGAATTCTATGATAGATATACTGAATATGGATAAGCACCAGGTCTATTTGCAAAGTTTCTTCAAGAGCATAGGATAATTGCCCAATATACTGTACTTGGTTCTCCAAATCAAAATGGTGTAGCGGAAAGAAGAAACCAAACTTTATTGGACATGGTGCGGAGTATGCTTAACAGCTCCAAACTTCCTAAGTCTTTGTGGACTGATGTACTTAAGATGGCGTGCCCATATTAAACCGAGTTCCGACCAAGACTATCCCAAAGACACCTTTTAAGTTATTTAAAGTTTGAAAACCGAGTTTGCAACATGTATGCGTTTAGGCATGCCCGTCTGAAATGAGAGTTTACAATCCACAAGAAAAGAAGTTGGACTTAAGGACCATAAGTGAGTATTTCATTGGATATGTCGAAAGGTCTAAGGGATACATGTTTTATTGTCCATCTCACACCACTAGGATTGTGGAATCCATAAACGCTAAATTTCTTGAAAATGACTTGATTAGTGGGAGTAATCGATCGAGAAACCTTGCTCCTAAGAAAGATTATTTAGACACTCAACATTCCACCTCAAGTTTAAGGTTAGTTGTTCTTCATAATGCCCCTTTAATTCAACTGGCTATTGAACAACCAATCGGCGAAGTTCCACAACTTACTGATATTGATCTAGTAGATCCGATTGTTTAGCAATTACCAAAAACTGTTAAACAACTAGTTGAATAACATGCTCCTCAAGAGAATGTTGATTCAACATTGAGAAGATCTGCTAGAATAAGGAAATCGATAATTCCTAATGATTATATTGTGTATTTATAAGAGTATGACTACAATATTGGAGCTGAAAATGATCTTGAAATATTTTCACAAGTCATGGATAATGATAAATCTAATTTGTAATACAATACTATGAAGGAAGAGATGCGTTCTATGGCATCTAATGAAGTTTGGGATTTGGTTGAGTTACCGATGGTGCGAAGCTCTTTGGTTGTAAATGGGTTTTCAAAACTAAGAAAAATTCATTGTGTAACATTGAAAGATATAAAGCTAGACTTGTTGGCAAATGATTTACTCAAAAGGAATGAATCGATTACACGGAGACTTTTTCTCCAAGTATCTAAGAAAGATTCTCTTTATATTATTTTGACGTTGGTTGCCCATTTTGATATGAAATTATATCAGATGGATGTGAAAATGGCGTTCCTCAATGGAGAACTAGAGGAGGAGGTTTACATGAAATAACTTGAAAGATTATCCTCTAGTAAAGGTGAGCATTTGGTGTGTAAGCTTAAAAAATCTATATATGGCTTGAAACAAGCATCCCGCCAATGGTACTTAAGGTTCCATGATATCATCTCTTTATTTGGTTTTGTAGAGAATGTCATGGATCAATGTATATAGCAGAAGGTCAGTTGGAGCAAAATTTGTTTCTTTGTGCTATATGTAGATGATATTCTACTTGCAACTAATGATAATGGGTTGCTACATGAGGTGAAACAATTTTTTTTTTTTTTTAAAGAGTTTTAACATGAATGATATAGGTGAGGCATCTTATGTCATTGACATTAAGATCCATAAATAGACTTTGAGGAATTTTAGGACTATATCAAAAATATATATCAATAAAGTCCTAGACAGATTTCGGATGAAAGATTGGTTACCAAGTATAGCACCCATTGTAAAGGGTGACAGGTTCAATTTGAACCAATGCCCGAAAAACGATCTAGAAAGGGAACAAATATACAACATTCCATATGCTTATGCTATCAGAAGCTTGATGTATGCTCAGGTTTGCACTCAACCTGACATCACTTTTGCTATGGGAATGTTGGAAAGATATCAAAGCAATCCAAGTATAGACCATTGGAAAGTTACAAAGAAAGTGATGAGATATCTTCAATGGTACCAAATAGTACATCCTTATGTATAGATGGACTGACAGCTTTGAAGTAGTCGGTTATTCAGATGCAGACTTCGCAGGCTGCATTGATTCGCGAAAATCAACATCTGGATACATTTTTATGTTAGCTAGCGGAGCCGTGTCATGGAGAAGTGTCAAGCAGACTTTGATTACTACTTCCACTATGGAGGCTGAGTTAGTTTCTTGTTTTGAGGTTACCTCACATGGTGTATGGTAGAAGAATTTTATTACTAGGCTTAGAATTGTTGATTATATTTTTTGGCCATTAAGAATATATTGTGATAATTCAATTGCAGTTTTTATGGCTAAAAATGCCAAAAGTGGCAGTTAAAGTAATCATATCAACATAAAGTATTTATCCATAAGGGAACGTGTTAAGGAGAATAAAGTGGTCACATAATACGTTAACACTGAATTGATGATAGATAATCCTTTAACTAAAGGCATGCCACTGATGAAGTATAAGGATCATGTGACTAGTATGGGAATAGGTCCCATAATGTAATTTGTCGTCATATGGATGATTTTGTTGTATGAAACTCTTATTCTGTTGTAATGTTGACTTTCAATTTTGGTGTACACATTTTGTTATTTATGAGAATAACATTTATCCTTGGTTACTGAAATAAACATAGGGTTTATCCATTAAGATGTGTTGTCACAAATAAGCTGGCATTAAAGAAATAAGATGCATTGTGATACATGGAAGATATTACTCACTCTTAGAGGACATGTCGCCATGATCCATGTGTTTTGTTTATTTTCTTTTCTTTAAGCATAAAGTTTTTGTGGAATTAGTTAGATAATCTGTATAATGGAAATGATGGGATCAAGTGGGACAATGTTATTTATTTATTTATTTTTGTAATCCCACATTTTCGAACCCACATTTTTTCTTTATAGTAGCGGTTATTCAACATTCAATTTTTCCACATTTCATACATTTTCGTGACAACCGTTCATTTGGTAACCGTCTTGATGGGAGACGGTATATATAAAGGAATGATCGTTCATTTCTAATGGGGCAATTACAAGGTCTAACACAAACCCTCTATTTTGGAATACACCATCAGTGTATGTGAGGGAATTGTGTTAGTAGCATGTGCCCGATATTTCTTTGAATTTTCAAGATTTTCCAATGAACGTGAATACGAATAATGGCTGGAGGTTACCACCGCCTTTAATGGCACGGCTGGCTTGGGCTCTCTCCCCCTCATGAAGGGGAGAAGTTCGAATCTCAAATGCGTCGTTAGGGATTCTTACCTAGAGTCTTGTGGTGGTGGGTCTTGCGGTCGCTCCCCCAGGGTTTGCTCGCCAACTGTCGGCTTACGGGGTTCTTTGGGTTACAAGAAAAAAAAAATAATGGCTGGAGGTTTATCTATAATCGATCCTGGCTTCCGCATATGATTTTTATGTCTTACATGAAATTCTGACCATGCGTGAGTTTGTCCTCTCTCTGATCTGACCAAAACAATCATATATATTCGAAATATCTTACTAAAAGAAGAAAAGTTACAGTGGTTGTTGTATGGCATGCACATTTCATGTCTAATTGTAGAAGTTCTTTTTAGTTCCTTTTCTTTTTGCCCCTAAGTTTTCCACTTTTGACAATTTTTTTAGTTTTCCAGACCAAACGTGATAAGTACAATATTGGCCCGTTTCCTTCCGACTTAAGTTTTTGAAAAATGGTTACTTTGACATGATATCTAATAATTGTTAAGTTTAAATCTCGCCACTCTCTCAATTTAACATTAAAGAATTTACTCTCCTGACTTGTAATTTTTCATGTTCGTCATCTCGCTAGTAATACTATTTTAATTGGTTCGGCCCATGACCCTATCTTAAGTGTGTAAGACCAACTTACATACGGGGAATGCAAAATCATATGCTATAAATATGTGGTTGGTCCATTTCCTACAAATTTAAACTTTCGGGGAAAATTGTCCTTCTAGCAAAAAGGGTATCTCTACAGCTCACATATAAATGGATATTTGTCTTGGGAGAAGATGCTTTAAAACGTAATGCCAAGCGGGAATAGAAAAACCAGATACTCCCTACTCCAAAAATCGTGCATGGACGACAAACTAATAAGTTTTTAACCTTCCACCACACAATGACTATAACAACAAGTTAAGCAGGACCGCTCACTGTTGATTATGAGCCACTTATAGTCTGTAGCATCACTCAGTATTACAATAGACCAACCATGACAAAACCTAACAAAGTTGATTCAAGGAACGCAAAAATCCTAGTTAGCATAATTTTGTCACGTCACGAGAAAGTAATGGTGCGTTTGGTAATGATTATGTTCCCGGGAACAGATTTTGATATGAAAAGATTCTTTTTTATTCTTTCCCGGGAACAATTTCTAAGCATTTTAAGTTGTTTGATAATTGTCCAAAATTTCTGATTCTGGAATAGAATTGGGTTTGGTATCGTGCTTATTGATTTTGTTCCAAATCAATTTTTTTTTCCTTTTTCTCCTATTCTTCTTCTTCTTCTGGCCGGTTGCTAGATTGGCGACTGGCGACTGGCCAGATGAGGGCCGGTGACCTCACCGAAGCGTCGCCGACCCTTGTCGGCTGAGCCTCACTGACAGATAGGCAAGACTTGCCCAACCTCGGCGAGGCTCGGCCTCGCCGATGGCCAGCCGGCCTCTCTGGGGTTGGGCAAGCCTCGCTAGGGCTAGGCGAGGCTCGCCTAGCCACCGGTGGGGCTAGGCGTCGCGAGGCAAGCCTAGCCACGATGAGGCTCGACCTCGCCGGATCTAGCGAAGCCGGGTGAGGTCGAGCCTCGTCGATGGCTAGGCGGGCCTCACCCAGCCACCGGTGAGCTCGCCAAACCTTGCCCCGGCCTAGCAAGCTTCCGGCGAGCTCACCGGACTGTTTTCGGTGACCAACGGTGGCGGCGGGATGAAGAAGAAGAAAAGAGAAGAAGAGAAAATAGAAGAATAAACATAGTTAGTTTTGATTCTTAGATTTGTTCCCAAAATAAGAATCAACTTTTTTTTTTTATTGATTTTGTTCCAAATCTAATTCCAGGAAGAAAAAAAATAGAAATTTATTCCCGAGAACAAAAATTTTACCAAACGTGATTACGTTCCCAAACCGCTCCCAGCACGAGTTTGGATGGTTACCAAACAAGCACTAAATTCCCTCAACGTAGATGGAATACCTACGTGTCCAAGCAGATCAATGACAGTTTCTCTCACCCATTCGTACATACCAATTAGGTAAGCATCAATTGCACAAAGCTATAAAAGTATTTCAAACCGTAGACTATAAATTCAGTTATGAGAAACAACTAATCATTAATAAAAAAATCGCGGGCCCATTAAATAAGTTGGATAAAAACTCATTCGACTTTCTTCTTGTGGTTGATCTTAATAGGGCTACACGTAGATAGTTTAAGTTGAAGAGTTATTTTACTCTTTGAAAATTTGAGCTTTTGGTTTTCCCTTTATTATCAAGATTTTACCCTTTGAAAATTTCGAGCTTTTGATTCTCCCTTAATTATCAAGCAGGTTGATCATTTTCATCAGTCGCCTCTTAAAGCGTTGATGTTTTTTTTTTTTTTTGGGTAAGATCTTAAAGCGTTAATGTTCTTTGACCCAAAAAAAAAAAAAAAGCGTTAAAGTTCACTTGCTTCCTGTAAATCGTTCAATTTAGCACTTCCATTTTCTATTCAATGAATATGTTTTTTTTTTTTTTTTAACGATTATGCTCCGTTTGTTTCATGAAAAAAATGAATAATTTGAAAATTATTTTTCAAAAAATAATAGTTTGTATCGCTTGATAATGTAAAATATTTTCATTATCGAGAACAATTTAGGTATAAATGATTACATGGATTATGAAAAACAAAATTATTTATTTATTTTTAAGTGATATAAGCGATAATTTTTAAGGATTTTTTTGAATCATCCATTTTCGCAAAACAAATAGCCTTAGCGTCATTAGTGCATTTGTGTTCTCTTTTCTAAGTTCCCACACGAATTGTTTTCTTGCCCGAAACCCCAGCTGAAAAATGAAGAGACAGCTAGAACAATATATTAAAATTGTTTTCTTCTTCTTCCTTTTTTCCAATTCCATCATGCCAAGAAAATAAAAGAAATGATCTACTCGGAACACCCTTCAAATCAAATTCCTCCACTCCATTTTTGGATTCACTCAAGCATTTGCATCATTCGGATGCACCATGCATCACAAATTCAAACCGAACTGGAAAAGAAACATCACAAATAAGCTACACAAGTTTGCCAAACCTCAAAGACAACTGAAAGAATCGAAACGAAAAAATGCATAGAAAATGAAGAACAACTGCTGATCTATTTCTGCCGAAGAAAAGCACAAAGCAACGCATCAGGACGGTGAGTACGCTCAATTCACGGCGCTGCAAACTTTCCTAATCTCGCCCTGTTGACCAGTGAGCACGTCGAGCGAGCCCAGCTTCACCATTGCCTTCACGAACTTAGGCCCCCACACGCGGCCGTATTTTGCGTTGTTCAACACCATCCCTTTCGTCAACTTGCTAGTGTACAGCGCCTCATCGGAAGAGAACAACCCACGGTAAGTCAGTAGCTGTTGGTAGTACTTGTTGTCCAGAGTGTTTGGCGTGATGCTGTCGAGCGCCACCTTCGGGTCCGTCTTGGAATTGCCCCGGGGGCACTTGGTCTTCAAGAAGGCCGCGTACTTAGGGTCCAACAACGGGTCTTGCTTGTGCGTCGCGTTGAACGAGTACAGACGGTTCGAGAAGGACGAGCAGTGAGAGCTGCCGATGGAGTGTGCTCCCGAGAGGGTCACCATCTCGTCCATTGAGAACCCTTTTCTCGCGAAGTTGGCAATGAGTTGCGGCACAGTGAAGGTCGGGGGAGGGAGGTTCTGGATCACCTCGGAGGCGCGGGAGATGCGACCATCACGACGGCCCGAGGGGACATCGTAGTAGATACGGCCAGCCTTGAAGACGCTGTCTCGGGCCGCAAATGTGATGATGTCGGCACACGAGACAGTTCGCGGGCAGGCGGCTTCCAGCCGGGCTTTCGCTCGGTCGATGACATCGAAACCTTCTAGACTAGGGTTGTTCACGGGGCTATCTTTTTCGGCAGTGTTTCCCTTGGTTGAATTTAGTAGGATGGATGCATCACAGCCCTAAAATCAATGGGGAAGAGCTAACAAATCAGATAATAAGTTATACTAGATGATGTGATAGACTCAAATTAGATATGATTATTACCCGCTTGTTTCAATTTTCACTTATGGAATCCTTCTACTTTCTGGCACAATATACGAATTTTGTATACTGATCTTCGTAAACCTAGCTTTGCTAAAGTAAGGAAGGTATGCAGCCAAAGCACAACTTAGTGATGAGTTGCTGCCTCGGCATGTGCATTGAGAAATCATTATTTGTATCCATTCTACTGTAAGAAATAGCAACCGGGGAAAGGTGCAATTTTACACTACACAACACTAAAAATACATATGTTTTGATGCATTTCTTGTATGCTTGTGATCGGTTTAAGGTAGGGAGAATTACCAAAAAAAATTTAAATCTATTGTAATTGTGTCAATTTAGTTTTAATTTTTTTTTTGGCCAATTCAATCCTAAACATTTTGCAATTGTTCCAATTAAGCCCATCCATCCAATTTTGGTTGATAGGTGCTAACGTGGACAATTTCAAATAATATTTTAATTTTTTGATTTTTTGATTTTTGATTTCCTCTTTTTTCCCCTTTTTCCTTTTTCCCCCACAGTGAGGGCCGTGAAACACTTGTTGGCCGCCGGTGAAAGTCACAGCCCTCTCCCGGCTTCGCTCAAGTCTGGGAGAGGCTTGGGGCTTGCGGGTGAGGCAGCTTCACCTAGATGTGGGCAAGGCCACCTTCACCCGTGGATAGGAAGGACATGGCGAGGTTGGTCTCACCTAGAATTGGGCAAAGCCGCCTTGCCTATAGCCCCTACGCCTTGCCTAGACCTAGGCAAGGCCGAGCGAGGGCCGTGACCATTGCTAGAGCCTCGTCGGCCATTGTAGGGGAAAAAGGAAAAGGGGGAAGAAGAGGAAAAAGAAAAAGAAAAAAGAAAAACGAAAAAGTTATTAAAAATTCGAAAAATTAAAATATTATTAGAATTGTCCACATCATGATTGAATTGGCAAAAGAAAAAAATTAAGATTGGATTGGCACAATTACAATATGTTTAAGAATTTTTTTGATAATTTTTAAGGCACCATATCGTTTCTAGAGTATCTTGGTGTTGGTGTTAACATGGCAACTTTGTATTTTAACTGATATTTGAATATGCATCAACACATTATTGGAAAATCAAGAAAATAAATGACGAGTAAGTGCAAAATCCTTCATTTGATATGTTCATATAGAGCATATTACCCTCACGAAGCAGTCGTGGAAATACATCCGGAGGAAATCAGCAGCCAACCCCGGATCACTGGAAAAGGCCTCATAAAGAGTGGCTCTGACGATGGCTTCGGCAGGAGGGCATGTATATTTGTAGAATCCGACGCTGAGGGACGACGGCGAAGATAACGGGTGCACCTGCGTAGGGAGAGCTGTTGCAGATACAGCAAAAACTAGGAAGAAGGAAGCGACCAGGGCTTGAATGGAAGCCATAGCCGCTGTTGCTCAAAGGAAAGGGAGAACTCGATGAGGATGTGAGGTTTATCTTGCGTTACTGGAGATGGAGGTGGAGAGAGGGCATTGGGCTAGGGCATTTATATACGGGCGTGGTGTGGAAAGTTGTTAGAACGAGGGTGGACTTAGGATTTACTTTGGGGATGAATAATACTATCTACGAACGTGCATGGCTGTAACTAGGGTCGCATGTGGGAGAAGCTGTCACCCGTTTGAATACTTCATGTTTCAGAACTCTTCATTTGCATTTAGTATCTTTATTCTATACCCAAAAAATAAAAAAATAAAAAAAAATTCTTGTCCAATTCATCTTGTCGCCTAAGGTTGCGGCCTCTCCGAGGAGTGTAAGGTTATGACGAAGTCTAACAGGACCATTTTTTTTTTTAAGCTTCAGGGTTGGTTGGAAGCAAATATGCTGAAGAACCCAATAGTTCCAACAAGTGATGTGAAATACATTAATTTTGATATATTGCAAATGAGTAAGTTTAATATCTATTCTTGTGCGCTGTAATTGGTTGTAAGGGTGGCTTTTAATAGTGAGACGGGGGGGGCTCGAGAGAAATTTTCCTCTTATTTATGATATCGACAGTTTTGTGTTTCTAATCGGTAGAACACATTCATTCCTGCCGAATTTAGAAAATTTACGAGAAATTGCTTTCTTGTAATATTTGTCAAGACTCATGGCAAGCAATGACAACCCTTAAATAAATACCATAAGATATAATCAATTCGACTGGTGAACCACTTGATGGGTTGTGAAAATTTGAGCAATTTAAGAAATCGATGAGTAAATTCCTCTTTTTGATGTATAAAAAAAAAAAAAACTTGTGAATGTCTAAAATTTGATATCAGCCACTCACAAAAAAGAAAATATATTATATATCTTAAAGGGATAAAATATTACTCCCTCTAGGCACTAGCCACATTCTAGTCGTAGTTGAAATTCAAAGAAGGATAGTACCAAACACCAATTTATAATGGAGGATTTCCGATAACAGCATGGTTATATATTACAATACGTGTCCTAGTGGGAATTTGTTTAGCACGATTAACAACTGTACAGCCAATTTCTGTTAGATATTCTGTTTTGACTATTAATGCCGTCTTATATCTCGAGCCAGTTGACCAAGATAATTAAAGGTTGACCCTTTTTTGAAATAAAAAAAAGGAGCTTCGATGCATATTAAATCGAAGTTGTTCTCAGTTCTATCCATGTGAATGAAGGGACAGGGTTTAAGGCGTTGGGGCAGATTAAAAAAAAAATAGTGTGATAATAAGACTCTACACTATCATTTGACCAAATTTGATTGGATGAACTCTGTAAAAATATTTAGAACTCAATTAACATAATTAAAAGATTTTAAGACTAAATTGACAAAAATGCAATAAGCGTAAAACTTTTTGAACAATTTTCCTGGTGTAGGGCAAATAAAAATAAAGCATAGTGGGATAATAAAACCCTACGCTTGGCAAAAATATTGCAATGTTATGATTGGTTCATTTCATCTCAATTTGCAAGATTATATGAAGGTCATCCACATCTCATTTGGGAAATTATATGCTCACTATAAATGATACAATTTGAGTCCATACAACCATACGTTTCTTAAAATATTTTTTTTGGAAATAAATATATCACATGAATATATCACTCGAGGAGGATTATATCGTTACGAAATTTTCTCCTAGGTGACAAATTTTCTGAAAGAACTGGTAAATGCCAAAAAATTGTCGATAAAAGAAAAATTACCGATTCAACAATAGAATGCTCCCTTGATGATATGATTGGATGGAGGATTACGAGTTATTTAATTAAATGGTTTGTGAAGGACACGATCCCAAAGTCAATACCATATAATTAACACCAAAAGTCTTGGCGAGATTCCGCGTGCTTGGATATGCATTGACCTCACGCCTAGTGGAATGGAATTATATAATTGTTGACGACTTCCTATATACAATATGCACAAGGCAACCTACTAATTATTCTTCAATAATGGAAAATGACATAAAAGATTCTTAAACTTTGTTGCAATATGATTTCTAAACTTTAATTTATTTAAATGTTATTAGGTTAAATTATATTGCATATTAGATTAAAGTTTAATAACTATTTGTGAAATTATCTCATCAGTAATAGGGACAATTTGCGTTCAGAAAAATAGCAATTGATTGACACAAAAACCATAAAAGCCTCTTGCCTTTTCGACAATTGATTTCTGATCGATTCAAGAACGCAGACGTGGAATGGAGATGTACGTGAGTATCCTGACTTGATTAACTAGGACGAATCAAATCCCATGCCGAAACGAACACGAAGTAGCTTTCCGGCATTTCACTCCCACAAGTCTTCCCGATCGTCGGGCCGTTGTCACTCGCCGTCGTTGAATTTGGTTTGTCACGGGGCAGAGCTAGCATCTATACATTGTTGTCGTGTATCAATTGCACAATAAAGTCCGAAGTGAGTTGGGATGATCGGAAAGGAAATGAATGAAATTGACACCAACGCACAAATGCTTAGAGGGTCACAATACCTCATTCACTCAATTATTTCCATCCCTTTGGATATAAATCACAACAAATTACAATCAAGAAACGTTCAAGATGTCAAGCACGCGAACCGGAAAAACCTCACAGAAGTTCATAAGAAACAAATGAAACCATTGACCCTGCGCCACATGGAAAAGTATCCATGCATGGAGGAAGCCGATCTCAGTTCACCACGCTGCACACCTTCCTGATCTCTCCCTGTGTGCCGGTGAGCACGTCGAGCGAGCCCATCTTCACCATCGCCTTGGCGAACTTCACCCTCCAGGCAGCGCCGTTCACTGCGTTCCTCACGACCATCCGGGAAGTCGAGGGACTCTTGTAGAGCGTCTCATCCGTAGCCAACACGCCGCGGAGCTTCAGCAGCTGGAGGTAGTACTTGTTGTCCAGAGCGTCGGGCGTGATGCTGTCGAGCGTCACCGTCGGGTCTGCTCGTGTCGCGTTGCTCGGGGGTGGGCATTTGGTCTTCAACAAGGAGGCAAACGCCGGATCCAACGTAGGATCTTGGGCGAGCGTGGTGTTGAACTTGTAGAGCCGGGCCGAGAAGGACGAGCAGTGCGAGATGCCGATGGAGTGCGCCCCGAGAGGGTCACCATCTCATCCGCCGACAGCCCTTTCCTGGCGAAATTAGCGATCAACTGTTGGGCGTTGAAGTTTGGTGGCGGGAGGTTTTGGGTCACTTCGGGAAGGCGAGAGATGCGGCCGTCACGGCGGCCGGCGGGGACGTCATAGTATATGCCCCCGGTTTTGAAAATGCTGTCGCGGGCCGCAAAAGCGATGATATCGGCGCACGAGACCGTCTTGGGACACACAGCCTCGAGTCGGGCCTTAGCCTGATCGATGATCTCGAAGCCTCTCAAGCTAGGGTTATTAGCCGGATGGTCTCTTTCTGCCGGGTTTTTAGGAGTCGATTTCAAGAGCACCGACGCATCGCAACCCTAATCAAAATTCAATGGTTAGAAAGAGAAACAATATGCCATACCAAATTTGTCTTATTTTAAGAACTTTGCTCGTAAAATTTACTTAACGAAGTCTTGTATTTGATTATGTGACTTTCATTTTATAATCTAAGGGCATGAGTTTAGAGGCCTTGCCATCTTTGAAGCGCATGGAATACCCTACAACCTCAATGACCTTGTTAAAGTCCAACTTTTAGCCTATACAGATGGCCCGATCCGGTGCAGTTGGTACGTAAATTTTAACATGAAAATACACTTACGCTCCATTCAATCGTGTCAACCGTGAAGCGTTGACCAATTCTGTAACTTTCAATGGACAGTGATTGACAAAGTATTATGAGTCATGAAGTCCGTTCCGGGCGGCCATGCACACGTATATGTATAGTGAAACGAGCTTATAAATTAAAGGACTTGTCAAAAGGAGCTAAAGATGCTTCACGTACCCTAACAAAGCAATCGTGGAAATGTAGGCGGAGGAGTCCGGCCGCCATTCCCGGATTTTTAGCGACGGCTCCATACACAGTCTGCTTGATGATAGACTCCGCAGCTGGACAGGTGTGCTTGTAGAACCTGACCGTGAACTTGGATGATGTCGGGCAACGTTTTGTAGCAGCCGCAGACGCGACGCTGTCGGCTAGAACTAGGACAAAAGCCCATGCGAGACCCCGGAACATCGAAGCCACCATTGCCAATTAGTATTGTGTTTTGGCGGGTTGGTTTGAATTTCTGTTTGTGTGCTATTATCCTTGTGGAGTTGAGTTTGAAGCCGGGGACGTATTTCAAGGCAAAGCATGAGTACATAGAAAATTGCAAGTGGAGCTAATAATCCTGTTCTGGAACAAGAACGTGAGTACATGTAAGAAGATGAGTATTGCTGCGTCGTTGAAGTTCTAAACGTGGAGGAGTCCATTTACTCCAATTAATTATTTCTTAAGATCCATGAAAAGACGAGAAAACTAATTAAATTTGGCAAAACTCCTTGGCCAAATTTTATACACAAGTCTAATTTGTTTTTTTATCAGGTTAATTTATTCCTTTCGCGCTGGATCTGCCCAAAAATTGTCTTCTTGACACGACAAGTTGCCATAAAAAGAAGTGTTGACAATATATGATCGTACAATTAGGTGTACAACTGAACCGGTTCCATCCCATAACTGGAATGAACCACTCAAAAATAGGTTAGAGAACTGGAATTGGTTTGGGAATAGGTTTTAAATTTTTGGAACCGATTGAAATTGGTCTGGAAATAGGTTTCAAGTAAATACCTACCTAAGAATTGGATCAAACTACCCTATTTTGGAACCGATATTATAAGTTAAAATATCAAAACCCCAATTTCATTTTCCTCTAAATAATAACCTTAGCACTCCTTTGTCCTTTGTCTTTTCTTCAAACTCCTTGCCAGTCTTTCATTTTCCTCTAAATTTTTATGGATGAATGGAGAATGAAATTTTATATTTTATGTTTTATGTTACATGTTTGAATTTTTATTATTTATAATTGTATGTGACTATGTGTTCATCTCATGGATTATTATTATTATTATTATGGATGGAGATTACTGTGTTCATTATAGGTTGCAGACGTGTGGAAGATCAAAGATATGGCGTGACATTGATATGCCTGTCTACTGTGCGGCCAGCAAGTGGAGTCTCGTGTTCATCTCTTCTTTCCTTGCTCGTTATCAAGTCAAGTTAGGGCAAGAATTGTTTCAGATTTGCTGCAGCTTGGGATCAAGAAATTTTCATGGTGTTTACATAAGTCTCAAGGGTTGCAGCTTACGGGTGAGACTGATGAGGTCTGCCTGGAATGCCTCTATCTTGTATATTTGGAAGGAATGGAATCGTGTCTTGCGTGATACTGTTCTCCTCCTGCCAATAGAGTTATAGTTGATGTTATGTTTGTTGTGACCGAGTCCTATCGGCTGAAGTTCAAGCTTCATTTCAGCGGATAAAAGTTAAGTTAAATGGTGGCAATTCCATCAAATAATCAACACCAAATCAAGCATACCGAATTAAGAAAGCCTCGGAAATCAATTTCAAAGCAATGGACAAATTTGACTTTGACTCCATGTGATAAAGGCAAGTATAAATAAAGGCGAACTACTCCTAGGCTTCAACGGAGGCCAACTCCAGCAGCGACAGCACTTGTGTCTGTGTCTCTTCGTCACGACACTGCTTGCATTATCTCAGTTCACTACACTGCACAGCTCCCTGATCTCTCCCTGTGCGCCGGTGAGCACGTCGAGTGAGCCCATTTTCACCATCGCCTTGACAAACTTCACTCTCCAAGCAGCACCATTCACCGCGCTGTTCACGATCATCCGCAAAGTCGAGGGACTAGTGTACAATGTCTCGTCCGTAGCCAACACGCCACGGCGCTTCAGCAGCTGAAGGTAGTACTTGTTGTCCAGAGTGTTGGGTGTGATGCTGTCGAGTGGCACGGTCGGGTCTACTCGTGTTGCGTTGCTTTGGGGCAGGCATTTGGTCTTCAGGAAGGTGGCGAACGCCGGATCCAATGAAGGATCTTGGGTCAGTGTGGCGTTGAACGCGTAGAGCCGGGACGAGAAGGACGAGCAGTGCGAGATGCCGATGGAGTGCGCTCCCAAGAGGGTCACCATCTCGTCCGCCGACAGCCCTTTCCTGGCGAAATTAGCAATCAACTGTTGGGCGTTGAAGTTTGGCGACGGGAGGTTTTGGGTCACTTCGGAAAGGCGAGAGACGCGGCCATCACGGCGGCCAGCAGGGACGTTGTAATATATGCCCCCGGCTTTGTAGACGCTGTCGCGGGCCGCGAAAGCAACGATGTCGGCGCACGAGACCGTTTTGGGACACACGGCCTCGAGTCTGGCCTTGGCCTGGTCGATGATCTCGAAGCCTCTCGAGCTAGGGTTATTGGTGGGATGGTCTCTCTCCGCCGGGTTTTCAGGAGTCGATTTCAAGAGCACCGAAGCATCGCAACCCTAATCAAAATTCAATGGTTAGAGATAGAAACAACATGCCACACCAAATTCGTTTTCTTTTTCGAACTCTGTTAAATTTACTTAACTAAATCTTGTGTTTGATTATGTAAATTTCATTTTATAAACTAAGGGCATGAGTTTAGAGGCCTTGCTGCCTTTGAAGCCCGGGGAATACCCTACAACCCCCAACAAACCTGTTAAAGTCCAATCTTTGGCCTATACAGATGACCCGGTGCAGTTAGTACGTAAGTTTTGGGATTTGAATAGGCGATCTTCAGTTGCCGACATGAAAATACCTTCCCCTCCAAGCAATTGTGTCAACCCTGAGATGTTGACTAATATTGTAATTTCTGATGGATAGGGATTGATCAAGTATTATGTGTCTTGAAGTACGTATGAGCACGGCCATGCACGCGTATTTGTATAGTGAAACGAGCTTATAAATTAAAGGACTCGTCAAAAGGAGCTAGAGATGTTTCATGTACCCTAACAAAGCTATCGTGGAAATGCAGGCGGAGGAGTCCAGCCGCCATTCCCGGATTCTTGGCGATGGCTTCATACACAGTCTGCTTGACGATCGACTCCGCAGCTGGACAGGTGTACTTGTAGAATCCGACCCTGAACTTGGACGATGTCCGGCATGGCTTCGTAGCCGCCGCCACAGATGGGACGGTGCCGGCCAAAACTAGGACGAAAGCCCATGCGATAACCCAGATCATCGAATCTGCCATCGCTAAGTAGTATCGCGCTTTGGCGGGTTGCTTTGAATTTCTATTTATGGGCTATTATCCTTGTGGAGTTGAGTTTGAAGCCGGGGACGTATTCAAAGGCAAAGCATGAGCACGTAGAAAATTGCAAGTGTTAGTTAATAATCTTGTTTTGGATCCATAAAAAGACAAGAAAATTAACAAAATTTGGCAAAACTCGTGAGCAAATTTTATACACAAGTCTAATTGTTTTTTATCAGGTCATTTTATTCCTTTCACGTTGGATTTGCCAGGAAATTGTCTTCTTAGCGATCTTAAATATGATTTCTAATTAAGACGCGATTGCTTAATTTTTATTTTTATTTTTGGTTTTCACTTATTTAAATGAAACTTAAAATCTACATGTAATGCAATGCAATGACGTACAAAAATGTTTAACTAAAAAGACATGTAACATGCAACCTACCATGCAAATTATACGTCACTTGATATTAATTAAATGACCTATGTAATGACTGAAAAAAATTAATACAACTATTCTAACATGTCACAGACTTCAATTTAAATGATTCCTAAACAGGTGAATTAATTCTACGTGACATGCACATTATAGTTTTTATGTTTTCTTTGTTAAATAAAATTCGAAATTAAAAAGTACCTAATATTTAAACATGCAATCTATTCTACGAAAGGAAATCTGATTCATCCTCAAACAATTTTTTTTTTAAAATTCACTTAAAAATGGGAATAAATAACATACCTAATTTAATATGCAATCTAGTCCAAAATTAGCAACATTATCAACAAGAATCAAATCAAAATCAAATGTTTTTCTTTTTCTTTATAGAAGCAAAATCAATTCAAATCAAGTAAAGATAGAAAGACAAGTTAGACACCAATTCACAAAGATATTATCAATGTCCATTTAATTTTGGGAATAAATTGATGAGTCGTATCACGTTCGTGAGGATCGGAGTGGTCAATCTTTCACGTAATAGCGAATTGGGCTGAGATCAAATTGATGATTTTCCTTACAATTGTGAGTTGTATTTCCAACATAAAATTGAATTATTAATCATATGCACATTGTGGAGTTAGGAATATTTGGGATTCAAAAGATTTTTTTTTTTTTTTTTTTTTTTTTTTGATATGGCAGTATCAACCAAACATTCAAACAAGATTGCTATTTAATGAATTAGGCAGCGAGATATATGAAAATCGAATTAATCAAGATTCTAACCTAATTTTCGATACCGTGCGGACGTTTTCCAAGTTCAGGCGATGGATCACGGGATAGCTCACGGACGGCGACTCACGGTGACGCGCTGCTCAACGATGGTGCCTTCGCTCAGTAAGCAATAGCAACTCTCGGTGGCTTGTGCTTTACTGACTTGGCTTGGCAAAGTCAGCAAGGATGACCAGCACGGCGGGGGGTGTGGTGGCAGCCACGAGAAGGCTTGAACAGCAATGATGGGCTTTCTCAAGCATGAAACACCTTCATTGTAGACACTAGGGCCTGGTCTGAAACGCCAGAAATTGACCGAACAGGTAGATGGGAGCTGCTTTGCTGCGCGCCGCCTTGATTCGTGCAAGATGGAAGCACCGGCGAGACTAGTCCGTGACTAGGGAGATGCGGCAGTGAGGGTGCGACGGCAGCAGTGGCACAGCGATGGTCTCAGTTCGATGCGGCGGAACTCGGGCAGTCAGGACAGTTGCAGAGACTCACAGTGCGGCTCGACAGTGAGGGTGTCGCAGGGTGGTGAGCAGCGCCGGACGAAGGGCGGCGGCGACAAGTTGCAGGCGTCGGGAGTGTTCAGTCGGAATGGTCGAAGAGAACAAACCACCTTTTCTCTCTCTCCACTTCAATGTTGACTCGGTCACGTCCTTTTCATGGGTATATTTATCCATGTAACATTAGATCGAGGGTTTTGCTCTACGCCGTTGTTGATGTGAGCATTGAAGCGCGGTTATTCAAGCAAGTGCTTGGTAGCGGGTTCATGCAGTGAAGATTGTTCATGAATTACATGTAGGAAGTATTAATGTTGAAATTAATTAAATCTTGTGGTAAGAGTTGCGTGTAATTCTTTTGTGAAATTGAGAAATTATTTAATGAGAAATTGTGGGGCTAAACATTGTCATGCATTTAACGGACTTTGGCCAATTCCCTCTTTTTGTGGGCTTAGTCTAACTCAATGAATTCATCAAATTAAAGCTAGAACTATCAATCAAACCCATCCATGCAAATGCAATTAATGAAACTAAATGCTCATAAAACTATATGTTATGTAAATTAATTCTAATATTTTAGTTTAGAGGTAACTATTAATCTCTAATAATCTATGCAATAAATAAATTATCGAGTTGCCAAAATTTAGGTGTTAATAACAACAAATTTTAAGAAGCTAGCCAATTTGATTTTTAGGTAATTTGACTTTGATATATATGTTAATAAACACATCACGACATTTCACAATATGGCCACATCACAACATTATTATACTTTGGTCATAATGATACCAAACTCGCTCTCAATCTGCATAACATGTCAAGGGTGATAACATTGAAGAGCCAATTTATAAATATGACATGTGAAAGAGTTAGACGCGACATGTGAAGGTGCTGGCAAATGTAGAAATTTCTCTCTTTGGAAGATATTGATAGTTGGTATAAAAACGGCTGAGATCAGGATAATTTGTTCTAACGATACCATTAAACAGATGTTGCAAACATGGTAGATTGTGACGGTTGATTAGGTGATCTTTCCTGAATCAAGTCATCGGAAGTTTGGCAATGCTGAGGCTTGGAAGCTTGTTTGTAGGATCAAATATATGGAGTGAATTGATCTGCTGGTCATCTCTTCTTTTCTTGCTCATTATCGAATTAAGTTCGAGCAAGAATTGTTTTAGATTTGCTGCAGCTTGGGATCAAGAATATTCGTGGTGTTTACATAGCCTAACGGGTTGCAGCTTAGAGATGAGACTGATCAGGCTTGGGTCATGGGCTGGTAGTTCCTTGACCACGGAATTACTCATGCGGCTCCGCGTAGCATATAACATCCTTATATCAGATTATACTATGCCTAGCTTAGCTTGGGCGTTTAATCTATCAAACAACACATCACAGGACTTTAGACATAACAACTAGTTTCGACCTATTATATTATCATCGGGAGAGTGACATCATCTCCCAAGCAATTTGTGCTCACGAAGCGAACCCCGCCTTTAGAGTTCCACATTATTTCTATCATAGAACTCCTAATACCAACCATTCTAACACCACTTTCATGAACCAATTGCATTCATCTCTTCTGCAAAACTCACTTTTCATCTGATAACCCTAAACTCCACTCATAAAAGTATGCGAGCACAAAAGAATCACGGTTTGTGACACTTGCCTGGAATGCCTCTATCTAATATATTTGGAAGGAAAGGAATCGTGTCTTGCATGGTAATGTTCTCATAGAGTTACAGTTGATGTTAGGTTTTGCTGTAAAGATTGCTTCTGAGGCACTTTCTTTTCGAGGGAAAGATATGTCTATCAGCTGAAGTTCAAGCTTCATTTCAGCAGATAAAGAGCATGAAACTCTGGTTAAAAAGGTGGCGATGCCGTCAAATGAACAACACCAAATTAAGCGTACCGAATGAGCAAGGCCTCGGAAATCAATTTCAAAGTGATGAAACAATTTGACCTGGACTCCCAATGTGATCATGGCAAGTAGAAATGGAGGCGAGCCACTTCTAGTAGGCTTCAACAGAGGCCACCTTCGTCACTCGTGTCTGTTATCTCCGGTTCCCGACACTGGCGCAGCTCCGTGATCTCTCCTTGTTTACCAGTAGAGCACATCGATCACGCCCATCTTCGCCATCGCCTTAGCGAACTTTGAGGGCCGCTCGGCACCGTTCTTCGCATTTTCATGATCATCTGCGGAGTCCTCGGGCTTGCGGACGTCTCGTCCGAGACGACGGAACTTTGTGGTCATCATGCTTGGTGTTGGAGGGCACTTGGCCCTTAAGAAAGCCGCATATGCGGGGTGTAGCCACGGGTCTTGAGCCAGCGCGACGTTGAACGCCTACAGCCGGCGGCACCCACAGGATGAGCGCCCCCGGAGGATGAGAAGCGCGAGACGCTGATGGAGAGGAAGAAACTTGTAGAAGCGCTAAAAATTGAAAACCACAGAGGAAGAAAATTTGAAAGGAAAATGATATGAATAATTATGGAATTTCAACCAAATAAGTAATGTAGTACTTGAATTTTAAATTTATTTAACACGATCTTTGAAATAATGATAAATATTTAATGTAATCATTCTGTTTGCTCAAACGATGAATTGGTTATTATTTGATTATGTGAATTATTATATGCATAGCTATACTTCTAAAAATGACAAGTCAATATGTCAATCTTTTTTTATCCGTTTGTTTTAGAAAAGAATAAAAATTAAGATGCTAGCATGTCAATCATTATTTGATGCTGTAAATTAGCATATTACAGTTCGAGATAAATTTAAGCATAACTTTTTTTTTGTTACCCACCATTTAAACTTAACAGATTAGAAGTTGCATTAGCAAATTCCGTTAACTTAAATTAATAGGAGGATGACATTGATCATTTCTTATAATTTATGAATGATATTACACATTTGACCAAAGTTCACAAACTATTCGTATTATCTTTTCTACGTTCGATTTTACCGATGACATGTTAATTTGCCAATCGATTCAAATTACCATTTTGTCCATTATATGGTTATCCATGATTATTATTTTTCTTTCACCTCTTTACAAGTAATTTTAACTATGCTTATAGGATGAGATTTACATAACACGCGAAATGGTGATCGATTGCGTGCTTTTTACCCATAATATAAAAAATACTTCCTCCTAAGCGGGGCACAAATGACGCAGGGGAACTAGCCAAGCTCCTCGGCAGCCGCCGCCGAAACCCGACTCAGGAGCTCCGATGGAGGCTCGCTGCAAGTTCTGGCTGCCCAAGAAGAACCGATTCTGCGCCAACGCCCCTCTCAACGATTCGCCGTAAGCTCGGAATCCTCTCTCTTTTGTTGGGTTTCTCTTCAATTCGAACTATTTCTTATTTTTAAATTGAACTCGTCAAGAAATGCTTGTCGCCAGGTTCTGCGGCAACCACACTCCGAGGTCGGATGCTTCGTGGATCCCATGCCCCCTTGACCCGTCTCAGTAAATCCTCAGTCCCCTTTTTGCCCTTTTGCGTCGTTGCAATGAGCATACGTTCAAGTTCGATTTTTTATGTTTTTGATGTTTTTGGGTTTTGATTGTTGTTCGGCTCTGTTTTCGCTTTATTTGTTGTGTCTGTGCTTGGTTTGAGAAGCTCCGTGCTTCAAGAGAACTTGGGATGGCACGTAAAGAGATGCCCATTTCTCAAACAAGCGCGGTCCTTGTCCCTCCAACCCTTTTACCAGAAGGGTATCAATGCTGGTGACGAGGAGGACGAGGATGGTGGGCCATTGGGGAATTCGTTGCCGGGGCATTCGGATAATGTTACTACGTCAGAGATGAAGAGGAATGCTGTGCATGGTCTGAGTGTGCTGGAGTTTTGTAGTCTGATCGACAAGATCAAGTCCTTGCACGAGTCGATGTGCAGGGATATTAGAGACTCGTTCAAGGTTGCAGATGCTTGTGATGTCTGGATCAAGGGACAAGTCGATAGGTATCTTAAGATGTTCTCAGTGATTTTTTTATCGTTCGTTTGCTCCAATGGTGATAGGAGTTGTCTTTGCAGAAAATTGCCATTTCAGGAGAAACATGTGATCCAACAGGCGTCGATTCTGGGGAACATGGAAGAACATGGGGTTTTGAAGAGATTTGATATGAGGGAGAAGTGTGATAATGAGGGATTGGATGATGAAAGTAAGAATGATGTTCCTGCTGTTGTTGAGTTTGGAGCAGGGAGAGGTTATTTGACGCAAATGCTTGCGGACTGTTATGGCATCAAGAGAGTCTTCTTGGTAGAGCGGAAGTCGTACAAGCTTAAGGTGAGTATTGAGTTTTAGAACAGTACATTGTCCATTCAAACTTAACTTACTTTTTCCAGATTCTGCCTTGTCTTGAGCTGCATTTTTTCATTGTTTATGTCATGCAAATGCTACTTCTAGGCTGATCGATCCTTGCGACAAAAAGAGAGCTTGTTATTAGAGCGCTTGAGAATTGACAGTAAGGTTTTCAAGTTCTTCAGCATTCTGGATTGCATTATTCAAATTGCGCATTCATGTTTTAATCCGGCAGGAGTACTGACTCATTGTAAGTGTTATTAGATTGTAGTGTTTAATATATGTAGCGGAATATCAAATTCTCTCTTGATATACACTTTGCTCGTATAAAAGCCAAAAATTCAAGCATCTAAATTGCAAATCTATTCCTTCATGACAAGGAGATGTCTTGATATCATGAGGGATGTTTTGCTTCGTTAGCATTTGGTAGCTATAGCTATTGCTGGTGATGGTGAGATGTCCTCATATGGTGAGGGATTGTTGTGCTTGTTTAGCATTTGCTAGTTAGGCTGTAGCTGTGGAAAGGCATGTTCCTGGTGGCAAACTTTTAAGTTCATTGAAGAGGTATCACACCCTAAGGCTATAGGGAAGTTCTTTTTAAAGATGGTCGTTAAGTTGAAGTTTTGCCATAGTTTTTCTGCACTCTAGAGTGGTAGTAGTTCTGGTACGGGCCAATTTACAAGAGATGATTATCCACCAGTCAGAAAGGAGAGGCCTCTACCATTCTGTAGTTCATTTCAAAGAGACAAGGACCAATTCTGAATGCTATTAATGTGATTAGAGTTGCTTCATTGTTAACTTGCTAAGATTCTGTAAGCTAGTATAGGATTTTACAGACATGCTGACCATGTCATTTTCTTAAATTTTCAGTGTGTAGATTGAGAGAAATGTAAAATTTAATTTCAGTTGTCATTAATAGTGCAGTGAAATGTGAACTGGAAAAGACTACATTGGAGTTGCTTCTTTTGCAGTTGAGGATCTGAATTTGCATGCTGTTGAGTCTTTACGGGGATCTCCATTCTTGGCTATTGGCAAGCATCTCTGCGGTCCAGCAACAGGTGATTAGAATGCTTGTTCAAATTACGCCAGCCCAAGAAACGTGAATATGGATTAACAGTCACTTTACATCTTTATCAGCTTTTTCTTAAAGGAAACAACGTTTCTACGCAATAAACCTGAGCTAACTCTTGTTGCAGATTTGACTCTAAGATGTTGCTTATCAGAAAGAAATATTAATGGTGATGTTCAGAAATGCCCAATTCAAGGCCTAGCTATTGCAACATGTTGCCATCATCTTTGCCAATGGAAGCACTACATAAGTAATCTATCATCCAGTTTTTAGAGCAGTCATTTTTAAGAAGGTTGTTTTTGTGTGATGACCAGTTGAAGCTGATCTAGCAACTTTCCTCTCCAGATAAGAAATATTTCTTGAATTTGGGTATCAAGAAGGAAGAATTCCATGCCATCACGTGGTTTACCAGCTGGGCAGTAGATGCCGATCATGGTTCGGATCTTTCTGATGTCAAGGATCCAAGATCTCATCTTCCAAATATGTAATCATCTAAAACTCTTACCTTGCAAAAGCTCAACCGCGATTAACATATTTGATTGTGACATTGACCCTATGAATTGATACTGTCATTTTGAACTTCTCTTTTCATCTGCCTCAGTGAGAAGGAAGAAGATGGAGAGGATGTGACCCCTGTTAAAGACATTATCCGAAAGATGGAAGCAGTAGAGGGCTGTGTTGGGCTTCATGTGCAAGCAGATAATCGACATCGGGAGACTAATGTGGCTAAAGGAACACAAACTGGACGCGCAACTTGTCAAATACGTTCCCCCAAGCATCTCACCAGAGAACCATTTGTTGATTGCCAAGAGGGAAACTTGATTATGATATAAATTCTGTCTACATCTCAATTTTGGATTTTTCATTTTGGTCTGAGACCAGATACCGTAGCATTTGAAGTTTTGAGTGTGAACGTGGTTTCAAGGATAGATGCCCTGGTATTGAGTTGGTGGACTAGCATATCTGGGGTCAAGTCCAAACTTGAACACCTCAGTTTTAGATTTAATGGAGGCTAATGCTAAGTTTAAGTACGTCATTCCTCAGCATTTTGCCCACAATTAATCTTGAGTGCGCATGTGATTCCTTGGCATCGGGAATTCATCTTTCAAGGCGTTTTGACAGGTCATTGAATTGCAAAGCAATATATAATCATCCATTATATTTTTGAAGTAATTTCATGCCACCACTTTATTCTAAAACTGGAATAGAACGTACATTTGATTCTGTCCCATGTAATTTCATTCCTTCTCTGCTGAGATATGCTCCAAAGCATTTTCTTTCATTAGTGAAAAGCCAGAGCAGAATGGAGACCCAATTTTTTCAGACAGAAACTATAGAGTTATCAAGTTTTGAATGTGAACGTGGTTTCAAGTTTGCCCTGATGCTGAGTTTGATGGACCAGTGTATCCTGGGGTCAAGTCCAACTTGAGCACCTCAGCTTTAGACTCAATAGAGGACCAATCTTCCGATCATAATTTGTCGTAACTGCCTTACATTAAAGCATTATAATTATCGAGCAAGATTTATTATTATTATTATTTCTATAAGACTATTAATGTTCACAATCATCTTGTCCTCAGCACAATCAGTCTCCCACGATTAATCTCAAGTGCGCATTTGATTCCATGGCATCAAGGATTCATTTTGGGTCACTAAATCACAAAGGAACATGTAATCATTCGCTATACTTTTGATGTAATTTTATGCTACTACACCTTATTCTAAAACTAGAACAGAATGTACGTTATCGATGAGCAATTATTGCATACACCCTCTACTTTTGGCCCAACATAATATAATTCGCTGAATCGTGTAAATTCCATGTGGATCCAATCTGGCCATCATTACCCGAAAAATCACACCAACCGAGTGGATATGCTTTGGATGCAACAGATACTTCTCCCTTGTGAAGATTGTGTTACGATCAGGCTTCTTTTTTAATTTAGCGGTAAGGTGATGCTCGGACAGGATTTTAACGCATCCGGACTTGTGTATGCTGCAACGCATCCCTGGAGTGTGAACTCGACAATATTCCTCGGGCAACAGCAGCGCAATCTCCCTCTCGTCCGTATTCTTCCCGAGAGAAAAGCTTGCAGACAGCAGGTGCAGAGTCCGACCGTTGAACCATTTCATTGTTCTAATCCTAGTCCGATTTCGCTTCCCCCATCATTAAACTATACGAAAAGGATCTTCCAAGTGACGCTGATCGTGTCAAACAAGCAATGTCAAGATCAAACCAAACCTATCCACTCTCCCTCGCTCTGGCCGCTCCTTTATATGCCTGCCCTCCATCACCATCACCACCACCACCACCACCACCATCAACTTCACTGCCCCTCCGTAACTCGCTCTCTCACTCATCCTTTCAACTCACTACTAGCTCGCTCATTGATTCCGTCGCTCGCTTTGCTCCATCAAATGGACGAGCCCACGGGAACCGTCCTCTTCACCACCGTCGGCCGCCCCTACTACGGCTTCGACGTCTTCTCCCTCGACCTGACCTCCCGCCGCGAGCGCCGCCTCACTGACGGCTTCTCCATCAACTTCAACGCCCAATTCGCCTCCGCCGGTGACGAGGAGGACGACGACGACCCAGAAGCCGTCGTCTTCGTCTCCGAGCGGACCGGCTGCCCCCGGGTCTACCTCGCCCGGTCCGGGTCCTCCCAGCCCGAGCCGCTCCCTTCCGCGCCGGGTAGCCTCTTCCACGACCGGCCCATCCTCAGGAACGGGCGGCTCTACTTCATCTCGGCTCATGAGGAGCCGGACAAGCCGTTCGCGGGCTGGTCCGCGTTCTACTCTGCCGACCTGGAGGGTAGAGAAATTGCCAGGTTGACCCCGTACGGCTCCGTCGACTACAGCCCGGCCGTCTCGCAGTCGGGGAAGTTCGTCGCCGTCGCGTCCTACGGGTCGCGCCCTTGGGGCGGCGAGTTCCACGCCCTGGATACGGACATCGTCGTGTTCCGGGAATCCGACCCGACGGAGCGGGTCGTCGTGGCGGAGGGCGGCGGCTGGCCCACCTGGTCCGGCGACTCCGTCGTCTACTTTCATCGGAAGGCGGATGACGGGTGGTGGAGCATTTTCCGAATTGAATTCGAATTCCCTTCAGACACGGACTTCTCCAGGTTCCCGCTGGCTCCGACTCGGGTCACTCCTCCAGGGGTCCACTGCTTCACTCCGGCTGCCATGCCCGGCTCCAACAAAATCGCCGTCGCGACGCGGCGGCGGGGCAAGAGTTACCGGCACATCGAGATTTTCGACGCTGGGTCGGAGTCCTTCGTGCCCATCACCGAACCACTGAACCCGAACTTCCACCACTACAACCCTTTCGTGTCTCCTGGGTCACGGTACGTTGGCTACCACCGATTCCGAGGCGAGTCGACCGGGGGTGAGTCAAGGGTCCCGAATATCGAACCAGTCGCATCGCCCATCAAGGGGATCCAGATGCTGAGGCTGAACGGGTCGTTCCCTTCTTCTTCCCCTGACGGCCAGTTCGTAGCCTTCAACCACGACTTCGAGGCCGCTGTCAATGGCGGAGTGAAGATCGTCCGGTCGAACGGCTCAAGTCGGTGGACGCTAATCAAGGACCGGACCGCGTTCTACAACTCGTGGAGCCCTACTGAGAAGAATGTCATCTACACCTCGATCGGACCGATCTTCGATTCGCCCAAAACGACTGTCCAAATCGCTCGGATCAAGTTCGACCTGTCCGGTCCGGAGCGCGACGTCGCGTGTGACGTGAAGGTGCTCACAAGGGAGGACACTGGGAACAACGCCTTCCCCGCGTGCTCTCCAGACGGTAAGTGGCTTGTGTTCCGGTCCAGACGGACTGGCCACAAGAACTTGTACATCGTTGACGCTGCGAATGGCGAGTTTGACGGTGGGATCCGTCAACTGACGGACGGGCCATGGATCGACACAATGCCATCTTGGTCGCCCAACAATGACCTCATAGCATTCTCTTCGAACCGGCACAACCCGGGCGATGCAAGCACATTTAGCATTTACCTCATTAGACCAGATGGATCAGGTCTAAGGAGGGTACTCCTGGCAGGACCCGAGGGGTCTCCCGAGGTTGATCGAGAGAGGATCAACCATGTGTGCTTCAGCAGGAATGGGGAGTGGCTGTTATTTGCGGCGAACTTGGGCGGCGTGACAGCGGAGCCCGGGTCATGGCCGAGAAAATATTGGGTAGGTTTTACGCTCCACGTAGGCGAAATGTAAAATCATAGAGAAATTGACGCGTGGCAAATTTTGGGCCCACCTGTCAGCCCCCACCCTCTCCCTTAACTCCGTCTCTCCCCCTTTACTCTCTCTCTCCCCCTCTGTTTCTGCGCACAGCTCCCTCGGCTCCCCTCTTCTCTCTCCACTTCTCTTTTCTTTCTCTTGCGTCTGCCATGGCTCGAGCTTGAGTATGCTCATGGCCGCTTCAGGTCGAGGAGGGACGGTGCGCCGCCGGATGGAGGCCGCATTGAGCTTTGTTTGCGGTGAGATGGCTTGAGGCCGAGCTCGAAACTCGAGCGCTAACCAAATCTCCGAGTTTGAGGTCAAGTGAGTGTTGTCCATGGCTGGCTGCGAGTGTCATCCATGGTGGATCGGAAAAAACAATACCCAAGAACAGGCGAGGACGACCCACGTGATGAAATCGAGTTAAATAAGGAAGCCGAAGCCGACCCGACACGCCTACGCGTCCGTTTACAATACCCATTTGCTCATTTCCTCCTCCCAGCTCCGTGTTCGACCCCGCCTGCTGAAATTCTTCAAGAAAGTTTGGGTTTTTATTTTTCATTTCATCTATCCTTGTCCATCTGCTCGTTCGGTTGTTGTCCCAAAGACCATTTGGGAGATGGGTCTAATCTTCTCGAGCAAGTCCTTGCGTTCCGCCCCCGCACAGGCGATGATAGCCATGTATGAGTGTCAACATGCTTGTGAGCCCCTTGATCATATGCCCTCCAAACCACACAAAGTCCCCATGATGCATCGGCGTGAAGCCTCCCGCTTCTGCCTGTCCATGGTCCGGACCCTTTCGGCGTCTTTGCCTTTGGATTGCGAAGAAGAACAGTGTGGCGACGACCAGTGAGCTGGCCACAGTGGCCGCCACCGCCTTGACAATCGTCTTGCTTGAGGACGATGACGAGTCCGACGGCGCTTGGAGCGAGTCTATTACGGAAGGAGGAGGGGAGTTAGTGATGGTGGTGGCGGTTGGAGAAAAGAGAAGTAGAGAGAGAAGAGGGAGAGAGAGCGTCGCAGGCAGAAAAAAAAAAAGAGAAGTAGAGAGAGAAGAGGGAGAGAGAGTTGTCGCAGAAACGGCGGGGAGGAGAGAGAGTAAAGGGGAGAGAGACGGAGCGTTAACGGAGAAGTGGAGCCTGACAGGTGGGCCCAAATTTGCCACGCGTCGGCTTCTCTATGGTTTTACATTTCGCCTACGTGGAGTGTAAAACCTACCCAATATTTTCTCGGTCATGGCCCAACCAGTTCCAACCGTACGGGGAGCTATATGTGGCGAGATGGGACTCGAGATGGGACGGGAGTGGGCTCAAGAGGTTGACATGGAACGGGTTCGAGAACGGACACCCACGTGGCACTCGACGGATGCCGTGGGCCCCGGTGATATGAGGTCAGGGACTGATGAGGGTTGGGATGATGATAAGTTGAGAGGGCAATTCGAGGAGCCCCTATGGATATCTTGTAATATTTAGAGAGAGGATACTAATATGGGCGACGCCATATGGTATGGAGAAAACTAAAGAAAAGAAAGAGAAAATGAAAATAAATGGCTTAAATTTTATTTTATGTACCATGTGGATTTTGGGTTGGGATTGCCAAGGAATAAAGACATCAATTCATGAAATTTGTAAGAGCTTTGATGTGAGATTAATTGCGCTTTACTTAGGCCCATATCCATCTGAATATTTTTCCTTGGACAGAAAAGTTGAGTTGTATTGTCAAAATATTCAGCAACTTGATGAAAATTCGAGGATAAGTGGTGCTTTTATCCCATGAAAAAAAAAAAAAAAGGCAATAGTAGTTCAGTACCTGATACGAGTTAATTTTTAATAGAAAAGTCGTATTCCAACAGCCATCTTTATTGCGATTTGTTATGTAGGGGCTGTAGATGTCTTAAAACTATCCTAGAACACAAAAACCACACATAGCCTAGTCGTGTCGGATTGCAAGTGGGAGGAGTTGGGACGGGCATTTCGATTCCTAGTGAGTGACGTCTTTAGTAACGTTATAGTGTATTTTTATACATAGTGTCATCGTTGATTTTTAAAATATAGCGAGAATGTGATTGTACAGAATATTGGTATACCTCAGAAGTGTCTTTATGTCCAGAGGGTGATGACCTTGTCAAGCAATATGGATTCATGTAATGTTTGCCCTTGATCACAGGTTGTCTCAACATTTATCTCCCTCGCTCAACACGATTACTTTCTCGGTCAATTTCAAGAACGGGAATTTTCTCTTCATTCCTATCAGTGTTACATTCGGTTTTGCAAGATTGCACTCACTAGAAACTCAATGATTTCAATTGATAATTAAAGTTTCAATCGAGAATAATCAATGACCAATCGAATTGTCAAAGTTGACTTCAAAGCAAAAGTAAATGTATTCCACCATGCCTTGAAGCTTGAAGGATTTTTTTTTTTTTTAATTGTGTATCTATAAATGGGCCCTTCTGGCATGCGTGATGATCTTTTTCAGCAAGTATCTCGAAGTGTATAGACTTGCATGCCACTTCATAGATAATAAATAATCGCTCCTGAATCCTTAACTACAATTATTCTTCAGTTGATGGATTCTTCTTTATTCAGTCTTCAACTTCCATTCATATTTTGACTCCATTCATAATTGTCACGTGTCATATACTTCACTTAAATTTTGCCCACTTGAAACTCATGATTATTCACCGGACATTCCATGGATGGGCCTTGCCATCAATCCTATTGCCATATAATCATAAAGTTTTATCAGGCAATTGACCGGTTAGGTCTAATGGATTAAATGTATCGTCATGGCGTGACATGGGCTATTTGCCTTTTAATGTTTGGACTAAAGTTTTGGGCTGATGTCGACAAGCATGCACTTCAATTTAATGAATTATCAATGCAATTGTGTTTGGAAAGTGATAACCGGGCCTTAAAGTTAGCAACAATTTTGCATGATGTAATTCTTGGTGCTGAACACTCTTGTTTTTTTATTTATTTATTTAAAAAAATATGATAACCGGGCCTTTCCATCATGGTAGGGAGAGGTGGGGGTTTCGAATCCCCATTTTCTTAGGGATTGACGTGGGAACGCTTTAGTTTACAAAAAAAAAAAAAGACACTTGTTTTCTTTTCCAATCTCTAGCCCCACGACAAGGATTACATTGCTTTAAAATTGTTTCTTGGTGCTGAACACTCTTGTTTTTGTTTTTTTGTTTTTTTTTTAAATATGATAACCGGGCTTTCCATCATGGTAGGGAGAGGTGGGGGTTTCGAATCCCCACTTTCTTAGGGATTGGGGTGGGAACGGTTTAGTTTACAAAAAAAAAAAAAAAAAACAAGACACTTGTTTTCTTTTCCAATCTCTAGCCCCACAACAAGGATTACATTGCTTTAAAATTGTTTCGGGAATAACAAAGAGATTCACATGCCGCAATATAAATACCACAATACCAAAAATGATCAATTTTGGTTATTAGATGAGTAATAAATTTAATCGATGAGAATAGAGTTTGGCAAAAATAAAAATCACAAAAATAAAATAAAATAAAATAGTTGATACTTGATGACTCAATAGCTTAAAGGAATTGGCAAAAAGTGGCATTGATAATCTCGGTAGCAACCGTCAACATAGTGAAATAAAACAATGTTAAGATAATGGAATTGAAGAAACCATCAAAGTAATGGAGTCAATATAACTATTGATTTAACCATTTGGTAATTGTTTGTAAGATTTGTTGATAACCATCAATTGTAGGCTTTAAAAAAGCACATCATACTCTTCAAAGGCCTGCCTTGCATAAACAAATAAATATGTTATCTTTCAATTATCTTAACATTCTTGCACAAAAGTTATAGTTTTTAAATTCACGTCGTTGATTAAATTCTGGCATCTTTCTTAAATGTAGTTTTTAGATTCACTTCATTAATTGCAGCATGTATTTTCATTGTATATCCCGAGTGCCTATGTTCTTCCGAGGACGAATCTTTCGATCATAATTTGTCGTAACTGCCTTACATTTTTTCATACATTTGAAGGCTTTATGATTATCGAGCGAGATTTAAGTCTTTTTTTTTTTTTTTTTTTTTCCATAAGACTATTATTAGGGAGTTGGAGATCCGTTCCTTGAAAATCCTTAAGAACACCCCTAAGAGCAAGGCTCAATTCCCATTTGAAAGTATACAATCTAGTAACTTTCTTTTTGAATATTTTCGCATTTCGTATAAAAGCTCAAAGCAATCATTAGGGTTAATGTCCAAAATCAACATGTCCACAACATAATCAATCTCCCACAAATTAACCTTCAATAAATCATTTTGCCCATGATTAATCTCGAGTACACATTTGATTCCTTAGCATCAAGGATTCATTTTTTCAAAAGTTTGACGGGTCATTGAATTGCATAGTAATATATAATCATACACTATATATTTTAAGTAACTTTCTGTCACTTCACTTTATTCTAAAACTAGAGCAAAATGTACATCGTCGAGAAATAATTATTGTGTGCATCTACTATATTTGACTCAACGCTTGACGTGATTCGTTGAATTGTGTGGATCTCATGTGAATTCGGTCTAGCCCACATTATCTGATTGATCACGCAACCCAAGTGGATATGTATCACTGCAACCAATACTTCTTCCTCCTGAAGATGGTGTTATGACCAGGCTTCTTTTTTAAATTTAGCGGTTAGGTGATGCTCGGAGCGTCCGACTTGTTCGTGCTCCTCGCAAAGATTTAAAGGACGCCGCTTTTCCGCTTCGGTAGGCTCCAACGCATCCCTAGAGTGTGAATTCGACAATACTCCTCGGGCAACAGCAGCGCAATCTCCCTCTTGTCCGTATTCTTCCCGAGAGAAACGCTCGCATACAGCAGGTGCAGCGTCCGACCATTACACAAATTTCTTTGTTCTAATCCTAGTCCGATTTCGCTTCCCCCATCATTAAACTATGCGAAAAGGATCTTCCAAGTGATGCAGCTCTTGTCAAACAAGCCATGCAATGATCAAACCGATTTCTATCCAACCTCCCTCGCTCTCGCCGTTCCTTTATATGCCTCCTCTCCACCACCACCATCTTCATTGCCCCTCCGTAACTCGCTCTCTCACTCACCCGCTCACGCACTGTCACTAGCTCGCTCATTGATTGCGTCGCTCGCTTTGCTCCATCCAGTGGACGAGCCCAGAGGAACCGTCCTCTTCACCACCATCGGCCGCCCCTACTACGGCTTCTACGTTTTCTCCCTCGACCTGACCTCCCACCGCGAGCACCGCCTCACCGACGGCCTCTCCATCAACTTCAACGCCCAATTCGCCTCCGCCTCCACCGGCAACGAGGATGGCGACGACGACCCAGAAGCCATCATCTTCGTCTCCGAGCGGACCGGCTGCCCCCAGGTCTACCTCGCCCGGTCCAGGTCCTCCCAGCCCGAGCCGCTGCAGCCTCTTCCACGATCGGCCCATCCTCAGGAACGGCCGCCTCTACTTCATCTCGGCTCACGAGGAGCCGGACAAGCGGTTCGTGGGCTGGTCCGCTCTCTACTCGGCCGACCTGGAGGGTAGCCAAATTGCCAGGTTGACCCCGTACGGCTCCGTTGACTACAGCCCGGCGGTCTCGCGGTCAGGGAAGTTCATCGCGGTCGCGTCCTGCGGGTCGCACCCTTGGGGTGGTGAGTTCCATGCCTGAATACGGACATCTCGTCGTGTTCCGAGAATCCGACCCGAAGAAGCGGGTCGTCGTGGCGGAATCCGGCGGCTGGCCTACCTGGTCCGGCGACTCCGTCGTCTACTTCCACCAGAAGGCAGACGACGGTTGGTGGAGCATTTTCCGCGTCGAATTCGAGTTCCCCTCAGACACGGACGTCTCCAGGTTGCCGCTGGCTCCGACCCGGGTTACTCCTCCAGGGGTCCACTGCTTCACTCCGGCTGCCATGCCTGGCTCAACAAACTCGCCGTCGCGACACAGCGGCGAGGCAAGAGCTACCGGCACGTCGAGATTTTCGACGCTGGATCGGGGTCCTTCGTCCCCGTCACTGAACCGTTGAACCCGAACTTCCAACACTACAACCCTTTCGTGTCTCCTGGTCACGGTACATCGGGTATCACCGGTTCCGAGGCGAGTCGACAGGGGGCGATTCATGGGTCTCGAATCTCGAACCGGTCGTGTCGCCCATCAAGGGGCTCCGGATGCTGAGGCCGAACGGGTCGTACCCTTCTTTTTCCCCGGATGGCCAGTTCGTAGCCTTCAACCACGACTTGGTGTCCACCGCCAGTGCCGGAGTGAAGATCGTCCGGTCGGACGGCTCGAGGCGTTGGACGCTGATCAAGGATCGGATCGCGTTCTACAACTCGTGGAGCCCCACTGAGAAGAACGTCATTTACACCTCGATCGGACCGATTTTCGGTTCACCCAAAACAACGGTCCAAATCGCTCGGATCGAGTTCGACTTATCCAGTCCGGACGGCGACATCACGTGTGACGTGAAGGTGCTCACAAGGGAGGACACTGGGAACAACGCCTTCCCCTCGTGCTCTCCAGATGGTAAGTGGCTTGTCTTCCGGTCTGGTCGGACCGGCCACAAGAACTTGTACATTGTTGATGAAGTGAACGGTGAGTTTGACAGCGGGATCCGTCAACTGACGGACGGGCCGTGGATCGACACAAGGCCGTGGATCGACACAAGGCCATCATGGTCGCCCAACGGCAACCTCATAGCCTTCTCTTCGAACCGGCACAACCCACACAATGTAAACGCATTTAGCATTTACCTCATTAGACCGGACGGATCAGATCTAAGGAGGGTACACCTAGAAGGACTTGAGGGGTCTCCCGAGGTTGATTGGGAAAGGATCAATCACGTGTGCTTCAGCAAGGATGGGGAGAGGCTATTGTTTACTGCGAACTTGAGCGGCATGACGGCGGAGCCGGTGTCATGGCCCAACCAGTTCCAGCCATACGGGGAGGTATATGTGGCGAGGTTGGATGGGAGCAAGCTCAAGAGGCTAACGTGTAACAGGTTCGAGAATGGGTTGCCTGTGTGGCACCCATCAGACGACGTGGGCCCCAATGATCCGAGGTCGGGGACTGGTCATGGTTGGGACGAGGATAAATTGAGAGGGCAGTTTGAGGAGCTATAGATATCTTGCGATATTTGAAGAGAGGCATATTAATATTGACCAGTGCCATATGGCGTGGAGAAAAATAAAGAAAAGAAATGGAAATTGAAAAGAAACGGCGCTTTGGCGTGTGAGAAAATGAAAATATTTGAAGAGAAATATTAATATTTTGTCTTTCGTGGATTTTTGGGTCGGGATTGTAAAAGAATAAAGACATCAATTTATGAAATTTATATGAGAGGTTTGATGTGTGATTTTGCTGTACGCTTATAAGTTTGCAAATCCGCTGCACTAGACATTAGGTCTAGAGGCACTTCTGTCGCACGCTACTTGTGCCGTGCAATTGCAAGACGCACCGTGGCAACTAAGCATAAAAGAATATTGTAACATGTTGTGAAACTATCTTACAACACAGAAGACCATGCACGTAGCCTAGTTATGTCAGGTCGCACGTAGCAGGAGTGGGGATGGGACTTTCGATTCACGGTTTGTGGAGCCTCATGTAACGTTATGACGTATTATTGTATGGCGTACTGTTATCATTAATTGTCGAAATATAGGGAGAATGTGATAATCTGGTATATTAGTATACCTCGGAGGTGTCCCTGGGCCAATGGGAAAAGTCTGGCTTGGCTGACCCGGGCCCAATCCCAATAGAACCCGAAAAATTTTAATTAACGAAAACGAAGATTAGACCATGGACTCTACATCTACATGAGATTTTTCTCTTCATTCCTATCACATTGTTACTTATGTTTTTGTAAGATTGTGGTCGCCATAAACTCAATGACTTCAATTAGTAACTAAAGTTCCAATGGATATTATTGATCGATGATCAATTGAATTGTCAAATTTGGCTTTGAATCAAAAGTAAATGCATTCCACCATTCATTGAAGCATCATGAACTTTTTTGAAAAAAAATTAATTCTTCTTATATCTCTAAATAGGCTATTCTGTTACGCATTAAGATCTTTCTGTGCAAAAATATCGAACCGTGTTGATTTGCATGCTACTTCGAAGAAAATTGTAATTACTTCAAAGTCCTTAATTATGGTTATCATTCAATTGATGGATCCTTCTTCATTCCGTTTTCAACTTCCATTCATATTTCAAGTCCATTGAAACTCACAATCAATGAGCTCACCAAGCATTCTATCAATGGGTCTTGTGAGCCAATCGTATTGCCATGTAAGCATCTAATCTTATCTCGCGTTCCATAGATTAGGCCTTCTCGATCCAATGTATTGTCATGGCCTAATATGGGCCATTAGCATTTTAACGTTTAGACTCAAGTTTTGAGCTGGTGTCAACAAGCATGCACTTCAATTTGGCGAAGTATCATTGCAATTGTCTTTGGACCGTGATAACCAGACCTTCAAGTTAGCTACAACTTTTGCATGATGTAATTCTTGGTGCTATACACTCTCTTGTTTTCTCCTCCAATCTCTAGCCCCTCAACGAGGATTACATTGTTTTAAAATTGTTCCTAGGAATAATAAAGAGAATCAGATGCCGTGATATTACTACCACAAAGCTTGAGCAGGGTTTGGAAATGTAAAATCAACTATCTTAGAAATGAAAAATAACCATCCTTCAATTGACTTATTACAAACCTAAGCAGATCCTCAAGTGGAAATGTAAAATCAACTATCTGAGAAATGAAAAAGGCTCCCACGGCAATGAAGGGGAACACCCTGTGGTGGGGTGTTCCAGTCAAGGTGTGAGAAATGGCCCCTACATTAGGGGGTCTTAGCGACCTAAAACTAATAGGGGTATTGGCAACTCCCATGCCAAGGAAAAATTATGGTGACTAGGGTACTCCATGTAAGATTGGTCCTAAGATGATCATAAATTATTTCGTCTAAACTCTGAGACGTAAAATTCTGAGGTATTCTCTAAAGAGAGGAAGAGAGAGGAAAGAAAAACTTTCTCTTCAATTGAGGGTTGAAACATACAGATATCGACACATTAAAAATAAGGAATGCAAACCTGCAAATGAACCAGAATTTGAAATGTCAAACCAATTATCCTAGAAATGAAAAATTAACTATCCTTTAAAATTGAGAATGACCTGATGACGTTGAGTTCTCATTATAACATATGCAAAGCATTGCTCTCAGTGTAATGCAAGCCGAAAGCCAGTTCCTCTCCCTTTCCTTTGCCCTATCTCTTCCCTTCCAATCCGGAAAAGAAAAGCTACAATCGCTCCACCCTTGATGGAGGAGGTGCAGCATCATGAAGATCATAACTCATGCCTGAGCCTGTTCACTATGTCCAAATGTCAAAGGAAAACCATCCAAATGATTGTCTTAGTCTTGATCTTTCTGGGATGTTATTGTTCCTCCTCTCTTCTTCTCATCCCTCTTTGCTTCTGCTTCTCCAAGATGTCTGTTCTTTCTGCATATTTTTTGAAGCTGTAGTCTCTCAGTTGCGACACCTGCAAAAACTATGCATTCTTGCTCATCAGTGGGATCTTGGTGATCATTGTCGGTAGATCTGGCCTGATCGAGACTAGATGATCTGGTATCAATCCTTCTGGTCTGCAGACCACACATAATGATCCTCAGTTCAACGGACGAGGCTGTGATTTCTCAAATGAATTGACAGAAGAAAGAGGAACAACTGATGCTGAAGAAAAGCTTCCAACGGCAGTTAAAGGTGAGTTCTTGATTCAGAAAGATGAAATTCAAGATCAAGGAAGTGAGTCGGGGATCACCGAGGCAACTCACAACAATAACGACGACGACGACGACGACGATGGTGATGACAACAACAACGAAGCACATGGAGAGTCAAGCATAGAGGAATTCAACAGGAAATGCGATGACTTCATAAAGGAAACGAAAGGAGAACCTTGATGTCAAAATGTTGTAGTTCTGTAATAACAGGTTCATATGGAAGTTCCAGCAACAGAATATTTTCCCAGGTTTTTTCCCTTGTAAGAGGACTATAGCTCACACAGGTCCTCTTCGCTCTCTTGTAATGCTACCATCTTTAATTCTAGCGGGTCTAATGTGGATTATCTGAAACACGTCTATAGAGAAGCTTCCACATGTCAACTATGATTTAGCTTTGCTTTGGACCAACATTTTACCTCTTCATCAACATAAAACATGAAGATTAAGCGATCTTAAAAAAGACTAATATATATAGTGCGACATCATCATTTGCGTCCTCGAAAGCTTGCGCTCGAGCTTGACATTTTTCTTTTTTTGGTCGAAGCGAGCTTGAGATTGTTGAGTACATTTTATACTATCCCATTTCATGCTTTCTTTCACAAGAGATGTCCAAAGCATTTTCTTTCATAAGTGAAAAGCCAGAGCAGAATGAAGACAGACTTTTTACTGTGCTTTTTCAGACGCTTTGTATTTCGCAGCAGCTTTGAGAACATTGCAATAGAGAAATAAATAATCCTCTAAACTCCCCTTTTTTAAAAAAAAAAATTGTGCTTCAGACAAAAACTATAGAGCTATCAAAGTTTTGAATGTGAACGTGCTTTAAAATCCACATATGCCCTGGTATTGGGCTGATGGGACCAGGGTTTCTGAGGTTCAAGTCCAACTTGAGCACCTCAGCTTATACTCAACGGAGGCTCATGCTCGCTTGGTTCGATCAATGATGAATCGTCACGAGACAGAAACGCAAGGAAAAGGAATAAAAGGAGATTCACTTGGTGTCCACGATAAAGGGAGCAATTCCCATTTTATAGCATTCTATTTAATTTCGCCATTTCCAATCCCTTTCGCATTTCGAGCTAAAACAGCCAAAACTCAAAGCAGGCGTCAAACAGTTAAAATTTTCATGGTCATTGTGTCCACAGCACGATCATTCTCCCGCGAATTAGCCCCCGAATGTAGACCCAACTTTTCAGGGCGCTCTTTTAGGCCCCCTTTTTGAACCATCCAAACAGTCTTTGATTCCCGATTTTTTTTCCCAAAATCGGTTTGAACATAATCGCGTTTGGTAAATTTTTTGTCAAAACGATTCTGAAATAAATTTACTCCTGAATCGGTTTTGGACAAGAATTCGAAAAAAAAAATATGATTCTCCGTCCGAAATCAAAAGTGCCGAATCAAAATTCTTTTTATTTCTATATTTTATTTTTATTTCTTCCTAGTATGAAATATATATTTGTTGTATATAGAACACATATTTAATTTTATGTTATAATTTAGTATTTTTATTTATTACATATTGTAGGGATATCGGTATAATTTATACTATGGTTTATTATTTACTATATAATAAAAATTGATTAGTTAATATTTTTATTACTTAGTATAAAAATATAATTAATCGTTGAATGGTTTATGAAAATTCAATATCAAATTTATTTTAATCTAAAAAGGTAATTAAAAAAGAATTGGAATAGAAATTTTATATAGTTACCAAACGCGTTTTTTGCTCGGAATCGGTTAGAATGTAATCGAAATAATCATTTCGATCGAATCGGTCCCTTGACAGAATCGTTACCAAACGCGCCTTAGACAGTTGTATTTGGCAGCCGCTTTAATTTTGAGTCCCGCAAACTCCTTTTTCTTCTGGAACTTCAGACAAAAACTATAGTCATCAAATTTTGAATGTGAACGTGCTTTCGAAGTTATAGATGCCCTGGTACAGAGCCGATGGGACCAGGGTTTCAGGGGTCAAGTCCGACTTGAACACCTCAATACTCAATGCAAACATAAATGCAAGGAAAAGGAATAAGTGGTTCGCACTTCCAACCAAGTCATGGTGGATGTGATGTTTGTTTTTGGCAACAAGGGAGGCGCTCCGTCTACCATAACTTTCTTGCTATTTAAGTGCCAAGCAGGTGCATGCTTTTGGAAAGACCAATATATCAATAGTAACATGTCAAAAGACTCAAAACTACCCCCACGTTCTATCGTAAACTTAAAAGTTTTATAATCATCAAACGAGAGTTTTCCTTCTTTCTTTCTTTTTTTATAATATCTAGCAAATGTCGAAAGAATACCCCAGAAATTCTTAGAAACATTCTGAAAAGCACAAGGGGAAATTCCCATTTTACAGCATGAATTCCATCAACTCGCCATTCCAATCTCTTTCGCATTTCGACCCAAAACTCAAAGCAAAGGTCAACAGTCAAATCTTCAGAGTCATTCTGTCCACGGTGCGATCAATCTCCCGCAAATTAGCACTTCGAATTCACATCGGCCTGGTAAAAAACGTCCTTCTCCGTTGCCCGAGATAACACTCAGCCGACAGCAATCGTTACCGGCCCACGACAAAGCCCTAATTTCTTTATTCGCTTTCCCGGTCCCATTTCGCTTCCCCCAATCGTTATCCGACCCAACGACGCAAATCGTGCCAACCAAGCCATGTCATGATCAACCTAATCCGCTCTCGCCATTTTTTACATCCCTCCGGCCCGCCACCACCACCATCTTCACTGCCGTCCGCTTCTCGATCTCTCGCTTCCTCACTCACTCCGTCGCTCGCTTCCTCCATCATCTCATGGACGAGCCCACAGGCACCGTCCTCTTCACCACCGTCGGCCGCCCCTACTTCGGCTTCGACGTCTTCTCCTCGACCTCGCCTCCGGCCGCGAGCGCCGCCTCACCGACGGCCTCTCCATCAACTTCAACGCCCAATTCGCCTCCCCGGTGGCGAGGACGGCGAGGACGACCCAGATGCCGTCGTCTTCGTCTCCGATCGGACCGGCTGCCCCCGGGTCTACCTCGCCCGGTCCGGATCCTCCCAGCCCGAGCCGCTCCCTTCCGCGCCGGGCAGCCTCTTCCACGACCGGCCCGTCCTCCGGAACGGCCGGCTCTACTTCATCTCGGCTCACGAGGACCCGGGCAAGCCGTTCGCGAGCTGGTCCGCTCTCTACTCGGCCGACCTGGAGGGTACCCAAATCGCCAGGTTGACCCCGTGCGGCTCCGCCGACTACAGCCCGGCCGTCTCGTGGTCGGGGAAGTTCGTCGCCGTCGCGTCCTACGGATCGCGCCCTTGGGGCGGCGAGTTCCACGCCCTGAATACGGACATCGTCGTGTTCCGGGAATCCGACCCGACGGAGCGGGTCGTCGTGGCGGAGGGCGGCGGCTGGCCCACCTGGTCCGGCGACTCCACCGTCTACTTCCACCGGAGGGCGGAGGATGGGTGGTGGAGCGTTTTCCGGGTCGAATTCGAGTTCCCCTCGGACGCGGATTTCTCCGGGTTCCCGCTGGCTCCGACCCGGATCACTCCTCCAGGGGTCCACTGCTTCACTCCGGCCGCCATGCCCGGCTCCAACAAAATCGCCGTCGCGACACGGCGGCGGGGCAAGAGCTACCGGCACATCGAGATCTTCGACGCCGGGGCGGAGTCCTTCGTCCCCGTCACCGAACCGGTAAACCCTAACTTCCACCACTACAACCCGTTCGTGTCTCCCGGGTCGGGGTACGTCGGGTACCACCGGTTCCGAGGCGAGTCGACTCAGGGCGAGTCGAGGGTCCCGAACCTCGACCCGGTCGCGTCGCCCATCAAGGCGCTCCGGATGCTGAGGCTGAACGGGTCGTTCCCTTCTTTCTCCCCGGACGGCGAGCTCATCGCCTTCAACCACGACTTTGAGGCCGCCGTCAACGGCGGCGTCAAGATCGTCCGGTCCGACGGCTCGAGGCGGTGGACGGTGATCAAGGATCGGACCGCCTTCTACAACTCGTGGAGCCCCACCGAGAAGAACGTCATTTACACCTCGATCGGACCGATCTTCGACTCGCCCAAAGCGACGGTCCAGATCGCTCGGCTCGAGTTCGACTTATCCGGTCCCGAGGGCGGTGTCAAATGCGACGTGAAGGTGCTCACGAGGGACGACGCGGGGAACAACGCCTTCCCTCGTGCTCTCCCGACGGCAAGTGGCTCGTGTTCCGGTCCGGTCGGACCGGCCACAAGAACTTGTACGTGGTCGATGCCGTGAACGGCGAGTTCGGCGGTGGGATCCGCCAGCTGACGGATGGGCCGTGGATCGACACGATGCCATCGTGGTCGCCCAGCGGCGACCTCATAGCCTTCTCGTCGAATCGGCACAACCCGGACAATGTGGACGCCTTCAGCATCTATCTCATTAGACCGGACGGGTCGGGTTCGAGGAGGGTTCACGTGGCGGCACCGGAGGGGTCTCCCGAGGTCGATCGGGAGAGGATTAATCACGTGTGCTTCAGCAGGGACGGGGAGTGGCTGCTGTTCACAGCGAACTTGGGCGGGGTGACGGCGGAGCCGGTGTCGTGGCCCAACCAGTTCCAACCATACGGGGAGCTATATGTGGTGAGGCTGGACGGGAGCAGGCTCCAGAGGCTGACGTGGAATGGGTTCGAGAACGGGACGCCCGCGTGGCACTCATCGGATGACGTGGGCCCCGGCGATCTGAGGTCGGGGACTGGCGAGGGTTGGCACGGGGATCAGTTGAGAGGGCAGTTCGATGAGCCCTTATGGATATCTTGCGATATTTGAAGAAAAATGTCATCTGGAGTGGAGAAAATCAAGAAAATAAATTAAGCAAATTTGCTTAAAAGGAAAATAAATTGGCCTAGTTTTCCTTTATGTATTTTGGATTTTGGGTGGGGATTGTAAAGAAAATAAAGATATATGAACCTTGATGCTTGATTAATGGAGCTTTACTTAGGCCCTTGAATTTTGTTTTGCGTTAGATGCTCATGCGCCATACTTAACATTAGGCCCAGAGTCAATTCTAGCACGTTAGCAGCGCTGTATCCTTACATGACACACCGTCATAGCTAAGTATAGAAGTATTGTGATATGTTGCGAAATGATCTTACAGCACGGAAACCATCCGTAGCCCTATGATGCCGGCTCTCATGCCGGAAGACTTAGGCTCGGGAAAGGGTTGTGGGTGGTGCCTATAAGGAAGTCATGTACGGCGTATTATCTTCTGACGTACTGTCATAATCGATTGTGAAACTATCGTGAGAGCGTAGCTGTACACTGTACAGCACACTGTTGTGGCCTTGGAAGCGTCATCCCGAGACCGGTGGCGAAAGGCCGGAATGGCTGACCCGGGTTTGATTCCAACAAGAACCGCGTGAAATTTGTAACTAACGAAAGAGGGACTAGACCATTTGACTCATTCTTTCTAATAACAGTGTGCAACACCCCTGTCCGAAGCAATCATTTCTGCGTAATATTTGGACCTCAACCCACGGCGGTGTCCATGTCTAGACCCACCAAGTCGCTCCACAGAAATTATTTTTCCTTGGTCAATTTCAAGAATGGGAATATTCCACTTTTGATATCAGTAATCCAGCTGTGTCGCGGTCAAATTAATTTATGGCAAAGATACCCATGTCCCATGTCTTTTCTTTTTTAATAAATTATTTCGATTATTAATTAAAGTTCGATTGAGGATGATTGATGACCAATTGAACTCCCAAAGTCGATTTCGAATTCAAAAGCAAATGAATTATAACATGCCCTGAAGAAGCCTAGAGGATTTTGTAAGATTCGAATTACTAAATAATGTACTGATAAATGATCGTGATCAATGAGAAAATTGCTTGAAATTCTATTGAATTGGAATAGATAGCTCACATTCTTGGAGGTCATGCTTACTCAATGAACTGGAATTGAATACGAGATGCCACTAAAAAGCTTTTTATAACAATGATGAAGTAGTGGAATTGGGAAACCTAATCTAATTAAATTTCCAATTCAACCTAGGCAAAATCTAATCTCTCTGTTAGGAATGGCCTTCTTCACATCTTCAAGGTCATCTCAGGGCTATAGTCTGATACATTGTTGTCATCTTTTATTGCTCGTGGTTGTATATAAGAGGCTTGAATGCTTTATTTTTTGGATTCTTTCCATGTCTGAAAAGGTCCTTTTCATTTTATGTTTTGATATATCTTCTCAAGAATCTCTAAATATCTTGACTTGCCCTCCACCTAAAAGATGATTTGTAACTGCTTCAAACTTCTTAGTTATTAAGATTATCCCCTCATACATAGATCCCCTTTAACTCAATTTTCAACTTCTGTGTATACTTATAGTCGATCGATTGTCGCCACATACTATGTACTTCATCTAAACTTGCTTATTAAAAACTCATGATCGATAAGTTCACAAAGATTATGTCGACAAATACCGTGAGTCGGTTGTACAGTCACAATTTTGACTCGAAAAAGAAAACTTGTATCGCCATATAATTGATGAGTCTCACTAGGGATTTTATATCAATCATGTCTTGTGGTTAAGTGTATCGTCGTGGTTGGATTTGAATAACTACAGCTTTCTTAATTTTCTTTTGTTACTATTGTTTTTGGTGATGATAGAGACAACCACATGCGGCAAGAATCAAGTGAGGGCAGATATGTAAAAAGCAACCAGGCTTCAAATGACCGGTTCTTGATTTTCGCTCTTCCTCGAGATTGACCTGACGACTTCGAGTCCTACATAAACACGTTGCGCTCAATGTAATCGTAAGCCGAAAAGCCAGTCCCTCCACCATTTTCTTGCATCGCTCTCTTCCTTTCCAGTTCAGAAAACGGGAAATCCAGCCGTTCTTCTCTTGATGGAGCTTCTGAAGCATCACCGAGATCATAACCCATCTCTGAAAATGTCCACCAATTCCAAATTTCAAAGGAGAACCATCCAAACTATGGTTTCGGTCTCGATCTTTTCCGGGCTGTTAGTGTTCCTCCTCTCTACTTTTCTGGTCCCGCTTTGCTTCCACTCCTTCAAGAGCTTCCAATTCCCTGCATATTTCATGGAGCTGCAGTCTCTCATCTACACCCCCAGCAAGAAGAACATGTTCTTCCTCTGCAACGGGATCTTGATGATCCTTCTTGGGAGCTCCGGCCTCATCGAGACTGGACGGTCCGGTGGTGTCGCCCCTTCTGGTCCACAGGCTGCACACGACGATCCTCAGTTCAGTGGACACGTTCGTGATATCTCGAATGAACTGAAGGAGCAAAGAAGCATGACGGTGTCTCCACGACTCTACCACTCAGTCAATTCTGTTCCTCTGGACACAGAAGAAAAGCTTCCGATTGTTGTTAAACGTGAGTTCTTGATTGAGAAAGAAGAAATCCCAGAACGAGGAAGTGAGCAGGGGATCACTGTGGTGAGTCATCATGATGATGATGAAATTGAGGATGCGTTGAGCAGAGATGAATACTTGATCGCTGAGCAGGCAACGCCAGAGCAACCAAGGGAGCTCCTGCAGATCACTGATGGAGCAGTTACCGATTACAACGTCGATGGTAATGACGATGAAGCAGATGGGGAGTTGAGCGTCGAGGAATTGAACAGAAAATGCGATGAATTCATAAAGAGAATGAAAGGAGAACTTTGAATTCAAGATCTTGCAGCTCCCTAATATCAGATAAATTTTGGAAGTTCTAACGACATTTTTTTTTTCTGCCTAGATTTTTTTTCCTTCTAATAGGACTACTGTGGCTTACGGGTATTCTTAGTTGTCTTGTAATGCATCCTGTCTTGAATCATTGTGGGTGTAAATTGGATATTCCGCAATATATCTATAGAGAAGCTTCTGCATTACAGCTATGTTTTAGCTTTGCTTTGGATCAAAATTTTCTCCCTTTATCAACATCAAGCCATGGCTAACAAATGATCTTAACCGAAGGCTAACATGCATGGTTCGGTCAACGCGATATCACGATAAGCATCCGCGAAAAAATTGCCCTCAAACTCAATGAGATATCACAAGCAGCATCCGCGAAAAATTTGCCCTCGAGCTCGAGATCGTTTGAGCACATGTCATACTGTCCCATGTTAATTTTCCTTCTTTACTTTCATGAGATATGCTCTAAAGCATTTCCCATTTCTTTTCAATGGTGAAAAGCCAGAGCACTTTGGAAACCAACTTTAGATTGTGCTCTTTCTAGACACCAGTATCTCAATAGCTGCTTTAAGAACATTGCAATAAAAAATAAGATTGTCAGATTTATCCGCGTCCTCTATGATTCTTCCTTTCTCTTTCGTGCTCCAAACGAAAAATTGTCCTTTTATTAAAAGTCTTTTTGGTCTTGGTCTACCCAGTATTATATACGAAGTTCCGCATCTTGCTTTCTGCTGCCGTGTGTGAACGCAGAGACTTTTCGTTATGCTTACTCAGCGAAATGAGAAGAACCTTCGATGCAACTTCTGTGTTGACTTGCAGGTCTTGCGCTAAGCGACAATTTAAGATTCTTTTTGACTCTCTAGTACACTCCAGACTGTCTTGGATTTCATTGACTCTATGTTCTGATTTCTCAGGTTCATACTCTGCAAGTCGATGCATAATGGGTATGTGCCATTTAGGCCATCCTTTTCTTTCTTGATCACCTGGAGTTCGTGAAACCGTATCTGATAGTCAACATCACGAAGCATCGGCGATATGCATCAGCAAACTTAGAATTCCAATATACTGTCAAACAAGTATAATTATGTACAATTCAGCAGGCCATCTTAGATCCACCGTCTCTCCACTTTCTATCTCTTTCCTTGTTAAATTCGCATAGACAATGCACAAGCGCATTTACACCGACTAGTGTAAGACAGTCGTCTCGTCAAATTTTCACAGCAGAGGCCCGCTAAATGATTTTGAATGGTAACTCTGTACAGTAAGAACACTACAAGTTTCCCATCTTTCTCTCTTGCGCCTTCACAGTTTTCCGCCTAGCATGTGATTAGGCCATCACACGGATTGAGCAGATAATTTATATAATCCACTGCATAAGGCATGGTTAACATTGAAAAGATTCGCTCTCATTGTTCAGCGCCATATTTGCAGCAGAGTCATCAGCAGCCGGCATATCCCTAACACGATCAAACAGACTACTGAGTTCTCGGTTAACATAATTGAACCGTTCTTTTGATGTTAAGGATTCAGTCAATAAAGACGCAGCTAATGAATGGAAGGCTTGAACGCAATCATTGCTGCTTCTCGGAACATTGTGATCATCCACTGGGACTAAAGAACTCTCCAGCCGCCAACGAAGTGGAAAATACTTTTCGGGAGTTGGAAGAAGTTCTTTGCCACAAGAACTCGAATTGAGTGCCTGCATAGTATTCCAGAATGCTCGAATTCCTTACAGGAACAACGTATGAGCTCATCTTCCGGTGTCCAACTTACAAAACACTCTCTATCCAGTTTTTTGTAGTGCCGCAAAAGATATGATCCATTGGCCATTTCAGTCATCGCGTATTGCAGAGAGAGAACCATTTCATTCTGCAAGACCTTAAAGGCATAAGGAGTGAGTATACTCTGGGCATGTTCTTCGATGGGCATGCACGTTTTAATATGCATGTACTGCAGATTTTCAGCAGCTTGATTTACAGACCTAGAAGCTACTCCAACCTGAAAAAGTCCAGAAAATAGAACAACCGATTTTAATAAGTACATCAGAAAGCAAGAAGATAGAAAGGACAAAAAGCATGAAACTGTACCTGCTCAAAGAACACAGGCAAGCAAGTCTGTGAAGTCAGTATCTCTTTCACAAATATATCCATTGATTTTGAATACTCTGCTGTCATTGCACGAGCAACAAAATATCCTCTAATCAATGACAATGGCCACGAAGCCCGATAAGAGAAGAGCAGCGCCATGTGCTTATCAGCAACAAGTCCAAACTGAGCTACGATACAATTCCATTGAAGTTCAAATTCATCCATGCCATCCATGCCATCCATGCTCTCCGAATGACATAATGTATCCAATTCAGCTTTGAACTCTGTGTACTGTGATCCAAGTGTCGTAGAGAACCAACTAGATAATTTGGACTGGACATGCCATATACTTATGACGTGCTTGGTGTTGGTTAACTCTCTAGCAATGGCATCCCTGAGCCCCGAATCTAGATCAGTCAAAATTGTTTGTGGACGTCTTCCCCTCATAAACCGAACAAATGTCTGCCCAAAACAAGAAATCATGAGGAGACATGTGAAAACAGCGTGTTTATGTATCACAAGGATTCATGTTCCACAAACCTGTAAGGCCCATGAATATGAGTTGGCACTTTCCTCCTGCAGCAACACGCACCCCAAGAAAATCGCCTTACCGTGATTATCCATACCAAACCAGATACCAAGTAGCAATCCATAGGTAATTGATCTATAAGAGGTATCAAAAGTAACAACATCTCCAAAAGCAGGGAAAGCACGTGCAGAATGTCCATATGACCATGCAATATTTTCAACTTTTTCATTCTCATCGGTAGTATAATCATAAACAAAATCAGCATCCTTCTCTGTCATATGTTTGCATGCCTCAAGAAGTTCCATCGCATCACTCTCCCTCTTCTTGTTAAGCAAAGCATCATTTTCTTGGACAGTCTTCTTACAAGTCCGAACAAAATTTCTGACATCCTTTTCAATAAAGGGTAATTGCCCAGGTTGTAGCCCTTTTTCTATTTCCAGGAGCTTCACTATTCGATTCACAGGAAACCCAGCTTTTGAAAGCAGAAGGATGCGCTCCTGATCAGCCTCTTGTATCTTCCGATAAGCTGGAAGTAGACGAACTTCATCATCCTCCAATAATTCATGATTATGAATATTACTGAACTGCGAAACGTACCATTGTGTGGCACTGTTAACAATTTCCTTTGTCAGATACAACTTTGCATCACATCCACACCGTACTGATTTTCTATCCCTGGGGTGCTCAACATTCGCCTTCTTCCTTGGCTGGTTAAACCCAGACCGATAACAAACAAAATCTCGCCTATAAACTCCTAAATTTTGGCTCTCTGTTGAGCGTGCTTTTCTAATTGAAAATCCATTTTTTCGAGCAAAATTACTGTAGTATTCAAACGCTTCATCATCACTCTTGAAAATTTGGCCTACATAAGGAGTAAAGACTGCTTCTGTTGTTGGCAATGATAGCATCCTCTCCTTCTTGGTGGGGTGGGGGCTCACTGATGGCTGATCATCTCCCTCAGATCTCATGTAGCACTTCCAATCTCCACATGGACACTGTTGGCGCCGAATCCATAAATTACTTGATGGCTTCATTTCCCATCAACTGGGAGGTCTTCCACAACCTCCCAGTTTCACTTCCTTGCTTCTCACTTTCTTTGTCACCTGAAATTAGTCAAATGGAAGAAAAAGCGATGAGGCTTGAGAGCACTCGATTGTTTGAAGTATCAACATTCTGTAAAACTTGCACCCATTTTTCCAACTTCAAAATAGATAGTATTAATAAAAGCCGCTATTACATCTGATCATTATCACAATTCCACGTCAAGAGTAGAAGGTAAACCCTATATTTAGCTGCCAACATATATCCATAAACCTCTGCTCTTTTGCATATTCAATAATTTATCATCCATTCAGCCCAGAGTAGCACGATGAAATCATAAAGAAGTGATACCTTATATAAGCACTTTTAGATAAAATCTGACCGAAAAACACAACCACTTAAACAACATACACTTGGAAAAAGAAAAACACAATACACAAGGAATATAATTAGATTTGAAAATCTAGAATTGGTTGCACTTACTACTGAACCCATACATCATAGAAGAGCGACAACAGAGTAGGCATTTACTCAGCAAGAAAATATAAACATACGGATTCCAATGCAAAAGAATAAAAAGAGCACAGGCACAAATGAAAGTAAGCCAAATCAATAACATGGCAGAATAATTAGTTGCGCTAAGCTCAAGATAAATCAATTGCTCTAATAGACTTCCTAAGAAATTGATTACCAAACAGGAGCTCGAGTCATGGAGAAATGAAATTGGAGAAAGCAAGCCATTCTTAACCAAACGCAATTGAGATGAGCAACTTAGTTTTAACAGGGCATGATCGAACTCGTAAGCAGCTGCCCGAAGCCATAGATAGAACCAACATGTTTGACGAAAATGGCCAAACAAAAATACTCAGTTCCCATCCACATTCTAACTGTAGCACCAACATGGAGCGAATTCCTATCCATCACCGAAAAATATAACGGGGGAAAGACACGAACTTCAGCTTCATCAAATCAGTACATCGAACAGTAACGAAGTAGCAGCGATTTCTCTCGAGCTCCCACGTACCCGCGAAAAGGGATTGCTGCCCACCTCCGATTCTTGAACTTACCCTCCTCAGAACCTGGAAGTTCGGGTGCACGCGAACCGTCAAGAATTCAGAAAGCAAGGCACACAGGGCCGATCAAAGAATTCCGAACCAAAGTCCGCCGCTTTTGCGCACTCGAGCTCGCGAATTCACGAACCCAGATGGAGAACGGAAGGGAATTGGATTCAGACAACGCACCCGGAATCGCTACGCGCGGGGCGACCGCAGTTCCGAAGGTGGAATGGACATCAGCTGCTTCCATCGCCATCTACTCCGTCTCAATTCGTCTCTTCCTTCGAATAAAAAGCTGCTTCGCCTGTCCTTCGTCACGCCGTGCGTGGACGTACGAGAAGTCAATGGGCACAGGCCCAACTTTGCTTTACCGGCGCCCAGCCCTGAGGCCCATGAAAGGCCCATTGCTGAGCTGGCTAGATGACGTGGACAGATATGTGTATTAACATTTTACTTGCTTAATCCAAAAACAAGCTAATTAAGCATAAAGGCATTAGCATATTAAGTGCGCAATTCTCAAGCGTCTATAAATTTTCTTAATTTTTCTTTCGAAGTGATAATAGTCGGACCATGCCTGATCGATGGTTGGAAAGACACAATGTCTTGGGAGATCGATTGTGTGAGGGACCAGTAGGGGCATCCAAGGGGTCGGTCCAATCTACTTGATTGTCCAAAAACCGGAGATAATAAAGTATGATCAGTAAGAATGGACTGTGAAACCAATTGCTATGATGTAAATGAATTCTATGTGTTGAGCCTCCCGGCCTAGTTCTTACAACTCTGGTTCCCATTGTAAGAAGTATAGATAGACGTCAATAGAAGTAAGCAGGTCAGAGTCTCACTGGATCTTGCTACATGTTATTATGAGTTGGCATCTTACATCCTCAGCAAAATTACTGATCATCTGAGAAGAGTAAATCTGCCCATTTTGACTTTGCAAACTCCTTCAGATGTTGCATCTCTGCAGTCTATCCTGCCCTCTATCTGGGCTGAAGAGGCCAGAGAATCTGCAATGAACTCCCCTTCGATTTTCCTTGAGCCCAGAAAACTCCGCGCCGATTTCCCACGACGAGAAAGCTTGCTTCTGTGCCAATCTTTGGCTGAATCACCAGTAATCCCTGCACGAGCATGCGCCCTCTTCGAAATGATGAAACCTGTTTGAATCCCGCAACACTATGGTCCGCCCGGCTATTCTCGAGATGTATTTGAATGCAGAGTGGCAATCACCACAGACGCGAAGGTTCTTCATGATCCTGATGGGCCTTTCCGATTTTCTTGTGAGGACGAAAGCAACTGCAATTTTCTCGCTGTGATAGCTCAACAGCTCTTCCTTGTTCTCCACTTCAAGATCATATAAAGCAAAGCTTGTCTGGGGCACATAACCGGCATCTCTCATTTTTCTGTTAAGTTCTGCAAGCTTCTCATAGATCAGGTCTTTCTCTGGGTGCGATTTGTCTCCAGACACAAAGACATGAACACCGTCTTTCATCATGACCCAACTGCACCCAGCATCCTTTTTCACTGCAGCTTGCCTCATCGCTCTTCTAGCCTTTGCCATTTCATCCCATTTTCCTCCAGAAGCAAACATATTTGAGAGGAGGACATAGTTCACAGCATTTTGCGGCTCCATCTCAAAGAGCATATGAGCGGCCCTTTGACCAAGCTCGCTATTACAACCATTGGCTCGGCAACAGGCTCCCAACACTGTTCTCCAAATAAGAATGTTCGGTTCCATAGGCATCTTATTGACAAAGTCCTCTATTTTGCCAAGTTCACCCGCCCTGCCAAGCAGATCCACCATACATGAGTAGTGTTCCCTCCTAGGAGCCAAGCCAAACTCTTCTTGCATGGCTTTGAAATGCATAAAACCTTCCTCAACCAAACCCACATGGCTACAAGCTGAAAGCACTCCGACAAAAGTCACATGATCTGGTGGTTGTCCACTTAGCTTCATTTGTCTGAAAAGATTTAGAGCGTCTTCTCCGTGTCCATGGCGTGCAAAGCCGGATATCATGGAATTCCACGAATAAACATTTCTTACAGGCATGTTTTGGAAAAATCGGGAGGCATAATCTACTCTTCCACATTTTGAGTACATGTCAATCAATGCGCTACCTACCACAACATCGGATTGCAAGTGGGCCCTCATCCCACAAGCATGAACTTCCATGCCACGTTCTAGCGTTGCAACTGAAGCACAAGCACTAAGAACGGTGGCAAAGGTGAAAGAGTCCAACTTCTGACCTCTCTGCAACATACACCAAACCATATCCATGGCTTTGGACAAGTACTCATTGTGGATGTACCCAGAGATCATAGCATTCCAACTCACCTCATCCCTTCTTTCAGACATTCTGGAAAAGATCCGTTCACATTCATCCATCTCTCCGCACTTCCCATAGCAGGCCAAAAGTGCATTCTCAATAGCAACGTCATCTGCGAGATTGTATTTTAATGCCAAAGCATGAATTTGGTGATTAAATCGCTGAAGTGATAGCAGTGAGACAGCGGCGAGAATGTTTATAAAGGTTACTCTGTTCAGACTCCATCCCGCTCGCATCATGCCCAAGAAATACTTCACTGCCTCCGAAACTAATGCTTCTGAATCAGAAAATGCCCCAATGATTGAATTCCATGAAACTTGATCATATTCCGGCATCAAGGAGAAAACTTTCTCACATTGAGCAAGACACCCAACTTCAGCATATAAAGCAAGAAGAGCATTTGAAACCGAAACATCTAAATCAAGCCCTAATTTAATCCCTTCTCCATGAATTTGCTGGCCAAGCTGAGTCCATCCTAAGCTAGCACATGAACTCAATGTACTTATCAAAGTGAAATTAGAAGGTATCAGTCCATTTCTCTGCATCTGTGAGAAGCTCATAACTGTATCCTCAAAACAGCCATTTTGATCCAAGGCTGAAATCAAGGAATTCCATGAAACCGAATCTCTCTCATTCATCAATGCAAAAACTGATTTAGCATCATTAACAGAACCACATTTAGCATACATAGTTACCAGCCCATTTTCCACAGCAACCTTATTGTTAATTAAGCCAGTCCTGATAAGATATGCATGGATTTCTCTTCCACTTCTCTTCCCTTCATCAGGCACAGCGAATTCAGCGACAGCACTTAAAAGAACTACATATGAATCAACATTTATGTCGACTAACTCTCTCGTCTCACTAAAAATTTTAAAAGCTTCTTCTCCCTTCTTTTGTCTCACTAATCCAACCATCAAACCATTCAAGGAGACCACATTCCTCTCAGTCATCTGCCTAAATATATTAATTGCATGATCAGTCAATCCTAATCTTGCAAATCCACTTACTAGAGCACTACCTACGTACAGATCATAAAGAAAGCCAGATTTGGTAACTCTGGCGAACATCTGCTCAAGCAAAGAACCTGAATCACGCAAAGAACAAGTCGCTGTAATTAAGCTACCGAAAGTATACTCATTAGGTTTTATACTGAACCCTGAACCACCATCTCTTTGCATTCTTGCAAATAATTCGAATGCCAAATCCGCATTTCCTCTTTGAGAACATACCGACATAATAGAGTTCCATGATATTGAATTTCTCAAATTTATCTCATCAAAAACGCCGAAAGCATCATCGAGGGAGCCCAAACAACCCCCATACATCGATATCAGCACATTTGACACCACCACATCCCCAGCATACCGAGTCTTCGAAACCATTCCATGAATTTGCATCCCAAGCTTAAGCCCAGACAGCCCGTACTCTTGGCAAGCCCTGAGAACACTCCCAAACACATAGTGATTCGGCATCAACCCTTCCCTGACCATGCATCTAAAAAGCACCCACGCCTTCTCCGGCACACCACTCTGCGCATAGCCGGAGATCAAGCAAGCCCAAGTGACAGAATTCCTGCTCGGCATATCATCAAACAGCTTTTGTGCAGAACCCAGATCGCCAACTCTAGCATAGATATTAACAAGGGTATTGCAAAGAAACAAGTCATTGTCGAACCCGGCCTTGAGCAACTGCAAATGAAGCTCCTTGGCATCGTTCGGGCAACGAGAGCCGCGGCAACGAGAGACCAAATGGTCGAAGAGTTGGGAGTTTGCAGACAAAGAAACGTCCGGCGAGAACTGTGGAGGGCGTGGGACGCCGCCTTGAGATGATTCCGACAGGACGAGAGATCGATGAGGCGGGTGGGCGAACCGAGCGAAGTCAAAGGAGTCGTCTTTGGGACAAATTGCAGCCGACGTACCGACGTTGCGGAGGGAAGAGACGGTGCCGCGCCGGGATTTTCTATAGGGGTGAGCTCGTGTCAGCAAGCAGCGAAACATGGGATTGTGGATTCAAGAACCGTTCGGTCTCGTTTATGCACCGCTTTTGGTCACTCGCTCGTGTCTTTTCACGTCTAGATAATTTAACCAAATGACACTATTTCTCATCAAGATTTTTTGTCATATTTCTCATCAAGATTCAACAGCAGTAATGTTTTTACTACATGTATTTCAGGATTACATAGCATCTCCAACGCCAAAATAAGGTCATCCGTATCAAGATTGGAGATTCATTTTAGAGAAGTTACTTTGCTAGACTCAAAATTACAAAATCAAACGAGTTCTGGAATTGAGATTTCGCCTTTACATTATGGAATGGCTACCATTTTACCAACTCGATCGACCCTTGAGTTGGGGACTGATTCGAAATGCATTTCCCTAAAATGATCGCAAGCGTCGTATGTATTCCTTTGACTAAAGCCGTTGATCCATGTATCAGTAAGTAAAGTGAAGTGCGCTTCTATTTAAAACAAAATATACTTCAAGAATTTATGGAGTGCTCAATGAGTTTAGCAACAGGATTCGGCTCTTTGCTTTGATGAACAAGCACAAGATTTCTTGTGAGAATTGCAGTTAACAATAATATGAGGAGCTCAAGATACAATACAAACGAAAAAGAATACGAGCAGTTATTGAGTTCTGAACCAACAAATCTATGTCCTGAGAGACAACAATGTAGTAAATCTAGTACGGCATCAGAGTTGATCGCTTACAATACGCAGACCTCACTTGACAGATGAAGCAACATTGGAGATTCAATATTCACAGAAAAGGATTAGTAGCTCTTGTAAATCACTTTTCCACTAGATCAATGCAACAAAACAGAGAGCCTCACACAAGCCATCAGTTGAGAAGTATAGAGATTTCTCCTGCCACACAAGAAGGTTCCATAGGCCCTCATTCTGCGCATGATCGGTTTGACATATACTTGCGTCTCCAAAATATGGAACATAAAATATAGTCATGGCGAATAACAGAGAGCAAAAGAAGCCACAACTGTAATCATGAGCAAAACAAGATGCAAATGAAAAATTCCACAACCGCCCAACCTTCCTCGACAACATAGACTGATCCTAACAAATTCAGGAAAAGCATATCTTTTTAATTAAATCACCAGAATAAGAACCAACAGTCATAACTTCAGAGCTGCAGTACTCATCAAGACTCGAAATTATCCCCAATAATATGATTTTCCTCAACAAACCATGGGATGACCTTATTCAGCTCCAATGGCATTCTTCCAAGGAACTGAGAATGAATATCAAGTCCTGCAACCGATCCAACATATCCTACTCATCCATCATATTTGGATGCAACAGAAATGCAAGTCCAAGTGAATTTCCCACAGCAAAGTATGAGAGACACAAGTTTGCAGTTGGAATTGAACCTCAGAAAGCTGGTAAAGGAACATCTGAATTGAAATCTGGACAAACGTTCAATGCAAATGGTCAGGTAACACTCTGCATGCAGTGAGTAAAATTTCATAGGAACCAAAGAAACATGTTCACAATCCATTTCCCGATTACATGGACTGAATGAGCCACCCTTGCTTACGGTATACTTCTGCCTCTCCTCAAGCCAAAAACCTATAAATAAACCTCAGCTCCAAGAAATTATATCTTCTACTAAAACAATTACTAAGGAAGCAGAAGCCCTTTTGAAAGAAGCTATCCAGGAATGCAATTATAAGTATTGCAACAGATCCTTAGAGAAAGAGCCTTCTCTTGAAAGCATTTCCAATGTCCTGGTGACTTAAATCAAGATGATAGAGATTAACTTCAAATGCCATGTAGACTAAACATTAGGTACAGATGACCAAAGAAAAGCAAAAGGCACACAAAAAGTTGGTACATGCCAAAAAGCTAATACAAAAAGCAGATCAATTTGAGAAATTTTATACTGAATAATCAAAGTTTCAATTAGATACACAGAAATGCTACGTGTATTTCTATTGATAACTCATCTAGAATAATTGGAGCCTCATGCTACAGCAGCAGGAAAAATCAAAAGACTGGCTATTCAGAAGGAAGCCGTCTCTGTGAGTTTATACATGCGAGCAAACTCAAGCATAAGTGACGGTCCCTCTCATCACCCCAACCTCCCCAACCCTTGAACCCTGCCTTATAACCTTGTTGATGCTTATGGACATGCACATTCCACTCAGAATTGATATTTGCGACCTTATCTTCATCATTTACTTCAATGTTCACAACCCCATTATCAACACAAGCAGTTTGCTCGCCCTGGCCTTGATGTAGCCCACACTTCCCAAAGTGAACCGCACTAGTCCTTGGTCCTCGCAATGAATACACTGGAGCCCCAAAGGAGGGATAAACGGTAGTCCACATAGTGATGTCCCAGTTGTAATCATCAAAGTAGCAGAACTCTTTAGCCTTTTTATGGATTTTCCTCCAGACAGTTCGGTTGAAGGAATAACCAACATTACCCATCCTCTCAGCAATCAAACTCTCCACCCCTTCTCCCCTCGACTTCACATCAGAAGGTGCTAAGTTTGCAGCATAGCAATCAGGACATTTCTTAGACTTCAGTGACGTGAGCATCTGCAAGTTGCGGTATGCATTTGGAAAAATAAAATGGTCCTCTTCTATGAAAAGAATATGGCCAGTATGCCTCCGAGTCTCCTTTAGCCCATCCCACACCGTGTTCATCATCCACCACCAATGATGCTTCAGTGAGACAACTTTTGGCGATCGGTGATTTCCATACTGATCCGGTTTCCTTCACAATGCTTCTTCGCTGCATCATCCTTATTCTTACAGTCATTAGGTGATGCACCGGGAAGCTACTGGGAAAAATGTGAGGCGAATAAGGAGAGAAAATCTGTTTCACTTGGCAAAATTTTATACCTTCCACAATCTTGTTCATCTCATCAAAGTACCCATCATGACTAACTATCAGCAGAGTCTCACCAATACCTTTTACTTGAGATAAGCTCTTCACGACTACTTGGAGGTACTGAGGCCGATTATGAACGTACAACACTATAGTTATGTGATCCTTTGCCAAAGTGGGATGCAGATCTCTATTTCTAGGAGGCAACTGGTTGCGCATTTCCAATTGAATTGACAGTTCATTTTGCTTAGGGAGGTTGAGATTCCCCTTCAAATGAAAATAACTTTGAGTACGATTCATATCATCAGCCGGCTCCATAGCAATGTTTGAAACCGGATTTGCTCTCAGGCAAAAAACCACAACAGAGACGACCATGAACGTAAATACAGATACAAACACGAATCGGCGACAACCCGCCTCTTTGGTGCGGGGTTTCTTGCAAGAGGCCATCAATTCGTGAACTAACCGAAAATCAAACCCCTTGCGGGACAGCTAAAACACAACAACCCCGGTTTCAATCCGTAACCAGAAGCACTAAATCTCCAAGTCTACAAGCCAAAATCGCATGCCAATGATCAGAAAAGAAGGAGCCAAAAAGAATTGCATCTAACCCACTAGAGAGCATAACGAAACAGCAATTGGGTCAAGCACCAGAACCTCCCAAAATGATGTTGAACTCAATTCCTTCCTTGGGTTCCCATGAACTAAAGAAAGACAGCTTTTGGAGCTCAAACCAGGAAGGCCAGCCACGAAAGCCAAGAGCTCTCGCAAGAAGAGATCAAAAGAGGAAAAGGGTAGTTCAGCTCGAGCGAACCAGATCAGAAAGCCCGAACCTTTAAAATGGAGCTCGCTCGCTCGCTCGCTCGACAGTTGACCGACTTGGGGAGACACTGTACAACGTAAGAGAAGGGTTAGAAAGAAAGTCCGCGCCCTCGTGGCAAGAGCAGGCGCTGAACGAGGAAGGGCATTGTGGGTGGCGCAGAGGAGGGAACGGTTGATGAAAAGTCTTCGATTTTTGCTTCAAATGACGGAAACTTCAAGGCAAGAAGAGAGAGAATCCGACCGTAAAAGAGAAGGCAGAGAGAGAGAGAGAGAGAGAGAGAGAGAGAGAGAGATCTGCAATTTGTTCCTACTTCCCGGACTACCGGATCCTTTACCTTCTGTAGAAGTGAAAAACATGGGAACCGGATTCGCCTTGTTAATAATAGTGATTTCCCTCTTGACATGCGTCATTTTGTCCTTTGATGGCGGCGCTTATTTCCATTCTTTACACGAGTATATTCGCCCAAAATTTTGCCAAGAAAAATGAGATTATCATCGATCATCCTATTACAATTTAAAGTGGTGGCCTCGAATTTATTTACTTTCTTTTTTAAAATTTTTATGGTCTTGTGTAGAATGCAATTGCCTAAAATAAAATAAAACAAAATTCCGTGCATATTAAAAGGTGCAGCATTATATTTCTTTTGGTCGTCAGATTTTACTTCCATAAAAAACTTGTTTTGTCTAAAAGGGAAATTTTCAAGAAAGCCCGGTTCTTTTATGCATTTTCGATCAAATAAGTGGATAAATTATCGAGCATAATTTAGAAATAATTTAACATAGACAATATTCAACACAATCACTTATTTATAAATTTTCATTTTTGTTCTGCATATCACCATCAAATCTCGTCTTATTGGTCTTATATATACATATATTTATGATCAGAAGAAGAAACAAAAAAATTTGAAACTTTTTAAACATAAAATCACAATTACATTCTCTAGCACGAAACTTTAAAAATAAAATTTCATTAATCAAAACATCGCATGAAATTATTTTTTTAAATGCCAGTGAAATCTCATTATTTTAAATTAAAGAAATTAATATCGTCTATAAAGTATTTATGAAAAAATATCAAGATATCTTATAGCGCATTATTTTTTAATGTATTTTTAGATATTTCTATAATTTCTTACATGCTTTATATAAAATATCTCACCAATAATAAGGGTAGTTAGTAAAGAGACTTGATATATTTTAAATAAATTTATCACCTTATCCTTATATTTAAAATACTAAACCTAAAATAAAAAAATCGGCGAGTTCTGTTGAAAGAGGGCCCCTGGCGAACCTTGAGAAATTTCGCACAACTCATAAACGCTAGGAGCAGTCATGGTTGTCATGGTTTGTGCAGTATGAAATATGAAATTTTTGCTCCGATTAAAGGGTTTTCTTTTCTTAAAGATCACCGCACCAAATTGAAAACTAAGCTAAAAATGACATGATAAATAAATAAATAAATAAATAAATAACCTCCTTATGAATTAAGTATATACAGAGACGAGAGAAGGGAAGAAAAATTCGGAAATGCTACCAAGTGCCAAGTCACAAAATTGGAGTCTAAAAATTAAAATGCCACTGTTGTCTATTTCTGACCGGTGACAGCAGACGCGCCACTTAGGCACCTCCCACATCACTCAGATAAGGTCAAATAAAAATCTAGAATTATCAAGAACCAGATATCCTGGAACTGCAAGAACCAGCACGACCACACCCATAACCAGCGAAGAGATACGTGAGACTTGACTCAGAAGCTTTGATTCCTCGGAAAATGGCAGTCCAAGCAGCTTCATGCCCTTCCCTTAGCACCAGGATCTCACTCCTGTCGAAGCCATTGTTCGCCATTGCTCTCCCTCGGTCCCTCGCTCCATCAGATGCGAGAAGGGTACGACAGAAGAGATTCAAGATTCGTGCAGAACTAGGTAAAGAAGAGTGGGGTGGAAAAAAGGAATCCTTTCTGTGATGTTCTCTCTGTTTCTCCAAATGGGTACTTGGATATTCGCTTCTTGACGTGTTTTTGGTGCTTCTTAGGGGGAAGTGATGGTGAAATCAAGAAAGAAGGAAAGAAGAAGTTCATAACCAGAGAGGAAGAGCCTCAACAGTGAGAATTACGCCGTTGTTTGCTCCTGTTTTTGTCCCTCTAATTCTTTGACTTTGAATCCATTGAGATGAGATTTTTGGTGCTGCTGGAAAAAAAAAAAAAAAATGCTGCAGATACTGGCAGTCAGCAGGAGAGAGGGAAGGCGAGAATCCTATGAAGACGCCCATACCGTACATCATCATTTTCGGCATGTCGACTCCTTCGTCATATTGGCCGTTGCTTTTGCCAATGGTTGGATTAAGGTACCTGTCCGATGATCTTACTGGACATCGTGCCTACTGCTGTGATTCCACGGCTGGAGCTCTTTACTTGACATCCTTGTCAAATGTTTGAAGAACATCTCGCTTTTTTCTATTAGTATCCGTTTTGTCCGGATCTTATTTCACACAGTCAAACAGTTTGTTTCTCAGTGATATGTTCAAATGTAAGAGTATTTGGATGTAGAAATTGCAGCAGTAGCCAAACATTGTCGTAGGCTTAACAATGGTTGAGTGGAATTGTATATCAGAAGAGAGTGAAATGAAATAAAGAAGACAATTTCCGCTTCATCCTTACATTGCTTCCGCTAGCTTATTTTCGTGCTCTGCTCAAGTAGAAAGCATTTGCACTCCTAAAATCAAAGTAGTAGTTACTTTGCTTTTTTAATCAATGTCACTGTGAAAAATTATATGAGCTGTCAAATTCTTTGTAAGCACTTTCCCTCACAACCTAAACAGCTTATCAGGTTAATATATGGCCCAAAAAAGAAAAGAAAAATACGTGAAAGAATCCAGCCGTCGTTTCATCCGTAATCACTTGTCAAATGGAACACAGCAAGTGAATCACCTAAAGCACCATGAAATTTCAAACAAAAAGGTACGTTGACCTCTTGGAAATCTGTATAATGTATATTAGTTGGAAGAGCCACATAAGTGAATTGATAATCAAAGTTGTATTGGTGAAAAAGAACGGCATACACTGGAAATGGAAATGTACTAATATATGGGCATACACACTACAGAGTGAACGCTTTCTGATGATCAATGCACATAGCTGTTGTGATTTTTACCTAAAAGCACTCGCTCATCCTTAAACATAATCCATGATTGTAAAAATTTTATCAACAAAACTCGGATGCCTCTATCCAGGTACTGAAATAAAGGAGGAAGGTCTCATCTTTCCTTCACCTGTCTCCAGGAGGGCTTGTAAAGAATCACTGTCACATACTTTTCAAGAAAACGGTGTGTGGACCCAAAGGCAATTGCCTGACCCTGGTCGCAGCTTTTCATGTATAAATGGTTCAATGCAACATGCCGTGGCCTTGTCGAAAATTGACAACAATCTGTATTTGGTGAGTCATTCAACAAAGTTCCATTCAATTGAGGAGGTAGATCAGGTGGAGGCTTGCTGAAATCGATGTCAATTATGGAATTTCTGCTGTAGCTTGCATCAGGGAAGGAGGATGCGTGACCTCAGATTCGCTTTGACAGGCTTCAGCTGCATACTCCTGCATGGGGGACTATGAGTGAAAAGCCACAAAGGATGAACCAGAGTATAATTGAAACACATGAACAGAGAATCAATTCACCATTGATGAACATTAGTAAGTAAAAGCATGAAAAACATGCAAAGAGCTTCTCAATAACGAGCATGTTGGCAAAGAAGAAGAAGATGAAGCCTGATGCAAGCCCCCTAAAGACGAATTGAAAGGTGAGAAGAACTTCCAAGAGGGAAATCCTTCTCATGTTTAATTTTATTGCAAATGCTCATACCTCACATACTATTAAAAACAAATTAAGTTAAAAGGAAGAAACAATCGAGCTGATGCCTTCACATTGCAAGCAAATCTTTTCAATTGCTTTGCAAACTAAAAGGTTGATAATTGTGTATTAGCTTAGCTTTTAAACTTTCAAGTCGAATGTTTCAGACAGGAACCACACTTCAATCTCAAAAATGTTTCAATGCCAGTTATCCAGGGGTCTTCTTTCATATTGCAGTCATAGAAAGCCAATCATTTATACTCTCCAACTCTGATAGAGAGGATGATTCAGTATGCTAAAGTATGTCAACATGAAATTCAATTCAAGTATAAAACGAGAATAGTCAAGCAAGAAACGGTGCTCAAATTGTTCAATCAGCATGTGTAAATCACATCAGAGTTTATGCTCACTACAATACATGTTTGTTCCCAAACCTTTATATGTCTCGTATTTTGGTCCTTATCATCAAATTTCAACATTTATTCTTCAACTACTGAAATAGTTGAGAAGATTAATGTCTATAATACTTTTTTGGACTATCCTTTCACAAATGTCACTCCAATCAGGCCGATCATGTCTTAAACTGTCCTCAATGAAGAATGGTCCGAGTCAAGAGTCCGCTTATTTCTCACGGACAATTTATTCATGAATCTTAATGCATAACATGTTTGAGTGTGGAAATATTCTGTGAGGTAACAAAGATATCACTTTCCAATTCAGCTGTGACAAACCTACAAAATGAAATGATTACATACAGACTATGCAAATCGGATTGATCAGTTAGGTGCATTGAAAATTCTAGGACCAAAATGTCTATAATTCGAGTCAAGGTAATGAAGTGCTTCATGGGAAAATGTATGAACTGTAAGATTATCTACCCCCTCGCATCCTAGTAGCTGCCACTATAGGAAAAGGTACTAGATCAAATATAAGGCTTTAAGGTGACATCCAAGGAGCCCACCTGAAACCATAAAACCCACTAACAGTTATTTAAGAAGTAGCTGTCTGCCATGAAAAGGAAGGCTTGGACTTGAAGCGTCATCCTTAAAGGAGAAAAAAGTGGTATTGACAGCAGAAGAGACTGCATTTATTTTTCTGAAATTACTGGCAATTAACTTAGCCAGAATCGATTTTTATATGCTCTATACATATACATAGGAAAAATTTGGAGACCATTCTTTGGTTATTCTGATATTAGTTCAGCCAACATCTTTGCAAAGATATTAGATCTGCTTTGGTTAAAACCTGAAAGATATAATCTTAAGTTTGCTGATAAAAAATTGCAGAAGGCATAAGGAAGGGGAGTTTGTTAATAAAGATAAGACATTAGAAGTATTTTCCTTTTTCATTTGTCAGGTGCTCTATCGCTGGGCAACCCTAAGTCAAATTTTGAGTTTACTGGTCATAACCCTTTCACCATCTGCAAATCATGACCCGTTTCAGAACCATCATGACTCATCTGTGCAAGTAAGATGGCACTGCAAGATATGTAATTGGAAGATTCATGAAGCATAAAAAGAGAATCATGTGCTTTATAATCTTACTAGACCAATTAATGATGGTGAATACTTTCCATTTCCTTCTAAAGGTAAGCTTCGTCATTTGCATGTAAATTTCAAATGCTTCTAAGCAATGCAAGCATCGAGTGGGTCAAAAGACCAGGACATAAAATCAATTAAAAGTGAAAGTCATGGTTCAGTATGTAAGCCATGCCTTCACGTCCAATATATTGTAGGCTGTTGGTGGTTCATGAAAATCACAAGGCAAATCTGGCGCATACTTGACCTGTCCGTCCACAACGAACCGATAGTGGTAAACACCAGAAGGAAGAACCTTCAAGATGATGAACTCTTGGCCTGATCTCTGCATCGTTTCACTGATAAAGACAGAACTTTCCAAATATTAGACAAGAAATAAAAGGCATGAAACCAATTAAATCAATAAAGAGAAACATCTAAACCAACTGAATACGTTGTTTCCCAGTTGTTCCATGATCCAGTAATTGCCACATGCTTCCCTCCATGATTCCAGGTAATCATCACCGGTGTTCGTCTCTCATGGCAGGTAGCCTCATAATTCATTTTCCAAAGCAAATCAAGACTTTGATTTGCCATCAAATCAGCAGGCTTGCGAAAAGGAACCGCCGGCGCCTAAAATAATCAGTTCTTTCTTTCAATGTGGGAAATATGCATCCTTACTCTTTAGGAGACCTCAAAAGTTGCAGGCATTAATGACCTAGAGGAAGGCAAATTCCAGCATTTCTCCCTAGCAACACGCTATGCAGGAGAGTGACTTTGACTTAATATACAAATTCTTCTTGATGTAGATACTTAAAAATTAGGTGATGGTTTTCTGGTACAGATCACCCTGCTTCATATACGTTGTTGTAATGATAAATCACCCGATACTGGCAGAAAAGAACAGAGCAATAGAAAATAACATGCAAAAGTGACCAATTGAGCATACTTATTTCTTCCCTATAAGACGAGTAACAAATCACCGAAAGGTTTGCAAAGGAAGGACCTCAAGCAAAGGAGTAGATATGTCGAACATCTTGTCAAACAAAATGCAAAGCTCAGAAGATATTCAAAGTTCAATAAACAATATTGATGATACTAACCTGATTCTTTTGCTAACTAACTAATGACCTTATCCGTCACAACGAACGACTCTATCTATCCTATCCGCAAAAGGAATAGGAAAGCTTCCTCGCAAGCGATATATGCAGTGATTGGCCCTCTAGAGAGGAGTTCAAGAGAGGAGATCTCCTTTCTATGTATGAACCTCAGTAGAGGCATCCGCTGCTGTCGAGTCAGTAGATGAAAAACTAACAATCTATCAATTTATCCTCGACAGGGATGAACAGCCAATTTTTTTCCAACCTGCTAGGCATGAAATCCAGGAAACGCAACATGCAAGATAAGCCAATTTGAAGATTCCCCCAATTCTCTAAAGGAAGAACACAACCCAAAAAGAAAGATAGGCGCAATTAATAGATAAGCACTGGATCCCGAAGTGAGCATGCAAATGGGTTCAAACAGTAAAGCGCTACAAGGAGGTGCTCGTACCGATTGCTCGGGATAAACGTGACTTGCACCATGTGAACTCTCCACATACTGTTCATATCCTCCAGAGGTTCCTTCTCCATCACTTTTACCACTAACATTGCCCATCACTACAGATTGAAGGGGACAGAAAATAAAAATCTAACAGCTATCATATGAGTGTAAAGATTACTGCTTTATGAAACGTAGAAACAAATAGATGGCCAACCAAATACCAAAGCAAAGAGAAAAACCCCGTTAGAATCTCAAACGCTACGGATTAACCGTCACTAACAGAAGAAAATCAGCGGTTGAAGCAGCAGTAAAAAGGGTGAAGAAAACAAGCAAGAAAAAAAAAAGCATCTTTGTGGAGTTACGTGATGACCGAAAATCATCAGTTTCTTTCAGCAGAGTGTCTGAAAGAAACAGGGACCCATTGGTTGAAACACAAAACAGAACAAAACCCATATGGGAAAAGAAAATAAAAATTGAAACTTTAAGCAAAGCGAGCATACCCATAACCGTGAATCAGAATCAGAAGAAGGCACCAGCAGAAACCAGCTGAAGAGGAGCCACCATTGCTCTTCTTGCAACCTTCGAAATTCAGAGACTTCTGTCGCCTATCTCTCCCTCTCAAGAGGGAAAAAGGAAAAGGGGAAAAGAAAGGTCTCTCTCCCTCTCCCTCTCCTCTCCCTCTCCCCCTGTGAAAAGCGTAATTTTATTCTCCAATGAGTTTGGAAGATCCTGCAGTAGACAAATCATGTCGGTTCAATAGGGGGACCGGGGATGTTGTCATTCCCACCAGTAACATGACTTCCTTAAATACTGTTAAATACTGAACAACATTACATTTCCCGTGGTCCAGACATTATTTTTACCAACTTTTTCAAGCTCTTCCTACTGTTAGTCTGTTACTTTCCAATCCAGCCATTAGAAAACTGTCAACCAATATGCCCAAACCTCCCCCTTTAGCGGACCGTCCAGCAAATTAGAAATAATAAACAGAAGACAAGAGAATGTGTTGTTCACACTTCACAGATTCTCCAGTGCAGCAACCGTCCAAGTCTTGATCTACCTGAGTATAAATTCGCGTAAAAGTGTAAACCTCGATTATGGCCAACCAATCTTATTTATTTAGATATGTAGATCTCATGTGAGATTTACTCGGATTTTCATTGAATCGAGTATGTGTAAGGTTTTCATTTAAATTTGCCAGAGGCTTTCATTTTCAAGCCTGAGATGTCCACATTTCCCAAAACTTGTTAATTGTCAAAGTCAAAGGGATGGATGCAAGAGCTCAATTTCCGGGCATGTCAAAATCTGATAGAAATTTGTTGTCAACTTGGAGTTCATGTCAAGGCATGGGACATAGGCAATTCTCTTTAAAATCGATTTTGATTGGACGATGGCTTGACTAAAACGATTATATAACCTGTAACCCAAAAGAATAATCACATTACCTGGTCAATTGAGAGCGATTGGTTCACCAAAATGAGAAGAAACATAAATTTCTCAAATCTCATTTTTTTTTTCACCTAAGTGATTGGTACATTCTTTTGCTTGGATATCTATAAATTAGAGGCAAAGGCCGTCTAACCATAAAATGAATGAAAAAACAAAGTCATATTACTCAATACCATATTGAGTCGCTTGTCTTCGCTTGTCTAATTTTTTACGTATATCAAGTCGCTTGTTAATTTAGTTTCAAATTTTTATAAGAAGTTCCAATATAATTTTTCTGATTAATTTTCCTTGGAAATCATTGAGGTAATGGTAAATAATGATTATTAGACCGCCACATTAGTGATTTTCGACAAAATTGATTGAAATGATTATATTGAAATTTCACATAAAAATTGATGAGTAAATTGGTAATATTGAAAAGTTTATGATCGATTGATATTTGTACAATAGAATTAGAATTGATTGAGTAATTTCTTTTGAACGAGATTATAACAAGCAAGGTAACAATTTGGCAAGAGATTACATAACTCTTCATCCTGTGTACCATGTACGGGAATTTATGTGAAGTACGGGGAAAAAATGAAATGGGCCTATCCACATGTTCTTTTCTCTTTTGCCCAAAAGAGCTTTCTTTTCTTGTTTCGGTTTTCTTCCCCACATGTTTTCTCAACGAAATTGATATGCTGAAAAAAAACATATGACAAGTTTCAAATTCAAACGGAAAAATTAATTTAAATACAAATTATATTAATAATGTGATTCATCAGTACATCACGTTAATTGATTTGAAAATTACCGAAGCATAAATTAATTCAAATACACATTATATTAATAATGTGATCATTACTTACATCACGTTGATTGATTTGATAATTACTTAAGCATAAATTATTCCTTTTCTCTCGAGAGCCAAAACTAAATTATTCTTCTTCTCGTCTGATCCGTCATGTCTAGATCAATCCAATGCATGTTACCTGAGACTGTTGCTAATTTTCTTCTTGCAAGACAAAGGAAATCTGCAGCACATAACGCAGCATCAGGAAATATAAAAATTAACCTTAGAAATTATAGAAAACAACAGCACTTTTGTTGAATCCAGGTATTATATTGCGAACCGAATCAGATCCTATGATTCGGTGATATATTCTGAACTAGTATTTTGTTTTATGTATAGTAAAATACTTTGTAAATAATATCATGAAATATATAATGTTGAGTAAGATTTATGATGTGTGAAAAGGAAATTCTAATTTTGAGTACGTGTGACAATTCTTATGTATAAAAAGATAAAAATTTTCCGTTGTTTTATTAGCATACATTCAAATATAAATCACAACTCTTTGTGAAATTATATTTGTTATTGTGTTATAAATGGCAGAATTTATTTTCAATTACGTTGTAATTGTAAATAACACAACATGTATCATAAAACATGATAAGAGTTGAATCATTTGAAAAGTATACAAAAAAAGAATTGAACCACTTGAATGGCTAGGCATGAATAGGGGATTCGTTAGCTAATCAATATATTCAGTTGCGATTTAGGGGATTAACGATTGATCTAAAAGATCGTATTGATCATATCTTGAATGGAACAGAGAATTGCACGCTGCAAACCGAGATCGATTGATCGCAATACTTATGAACCAAGGAGGTAAGAAACTCGATGGAGGGAAAAGAAAGCATTTACTATACATTCTAATTATTAAATTAACATCATACGTGAAAAAGCAAAAGAGGAGAAAAAAAAAAGAAAAGGAAGCTGCAGTGGATCTGGAGAAAAGGTCAATCCAGCAATTTTTTGGGTCGATAGACCCCACGCCCCACCATGTGACCCGCCATGGAAATCAGACGAGGAAGTTGGCGACACATTTTGCCGTCGCACTGTGTCCTTTCGCATCTTATTCTGGGTTTTTTTTTTTTTTTTTTTGGCTTCTTCTTTTCCTTGCGCTTTCGAAACTGTTCTCTCTCGCCATCGGTTGATGCTTGCGCATACGTACGTGGGGCGAGCGATGGACGCGTAGTAATAGCAACAAAAGTACATCAGGAGTGGTGGGTCACTTTTGGGTTCCTCCAATCAGGAGCAGCAACCGAAGCTCAAAGCAATCGATGCTCTCGAGCACATAAAATGGAATTTTCTTCTCTGGGGTCATTTGCTCATAGACAAAGAAGAAAAGATAGATTCAAGAAGAATCTAATGAGTGATTTCTGGCCGTTCGAGAACTCTTAGCAAAGAAGGCATAGAAGTAAATAATGCTGGAAAAACCAAAATAAATTATTGTCTAAGCTCTTTGTAATAAGTCGGGGCCCGAATAATCATGTGTTTTAAGAAACGGCGAGATTCGCACTAAACCACACTAAAATTTTACAAGTTTTACCGCTAGTTTCATGTTTTGATGGGTTGTGTTTGTCATATTGTCCATCGAACAAGCTAACAACTGAGTTTTTTTTTTTTTTTAAAGAAAAAAAACTTTGGGAAAGAGAATCTAACATAACCTAAAGGGTTGGTAGTTGTATGTTGGCATCATCAGAGGTTTGAGGGATGTGACGGTAATTGAGAATCTAACATGGGTCACCTTCCTAGGCCCGCCATGGACAGCAACATGTGAATTGGAAAAAGCAACAATGATATTCACCAAAAAAAAAAAAAAAAAAAAAAGGAGCAACAAATGAAAGTGGGAAGAAGCATTGCTTTTGCACCATAAGTTGTCGCTTCTTTGCTTTGCCCTAGGTTTTCGGTTAACTTTCGATGTTCAGGAGTTGGAAGTTGGGTAAAAAGTAGGTTGGGGAGTCTCTTGGTTCGCCTAAAAGATTCTGTGCTAAGAAAAATTTGCTAAAAATCTGATTTTTAGATGATACGTCGCATATGTTCATAAGGTGTTGCAATAGATGGGCCCAGTTCATAGATAATGATTGGCTTATTTAACAATGAATGCTGATACTGCCGCATCGCTTAGTACACAGGATGTAATAGGATTTTTCAGTGCCTCTATTATTTTGATTTTGTTTTTGCTGTACAGGGTTGCGTCTTGTTCCACGAGTTTGGTAGGGCACCGATGTCAATTATTTTGAAAGACAAAAAGAGTTAGAGGAACCTATTTAGTTATGGTATATAGGGCAACGAAAGTTCAAATAGTGAGATGGACGTATCTTAAATTTATAGAGTGTTATGTTGTTTTCGCAAAAATAGATTGCACTTCTAACCCAAAATTAAATCCAAGATTTTAAGAATTCTCTCTGAACAATGGAGACCCTAATTCTGGAAGAGTTCTTTTTTTCTTTTTTCTTTTTTTCTGTACAATGATCATATATATTTCATGTTCATATTTAAAGTTGTCGTTACTTGAATTCCATCTCACCGTTGCCTAAATATATCCCTCTAGTATAATAATTATGCGTGAGGATCATCGTGCCCCGTATTTTCCTATGCATCAAGCAAGTTCTTTCTTGTAAAAAAAAAAAAAAGGCAAATAAAAAATGAGCAACTACTAAGAAAAAGCTGTTTACGTTGCAACTCATCTTGATAGCCCAAAAAGAAAAAGCCTAAAATTATGCGTCTTCATCATCCATAGTCCTATTCTTTTCTTCTTCACTAACACTGTATTTTTAACTCTAGATGGGAGGAAAGAAGATGAAATTCCTATATGATGAAAGCCCAATGTGCAAGCTCATGAGTAGTACCATTATTAGGTCTGTTGGTCCACATCAAACTCAATATAAATTGTTGCTAAGTAGGAAGCAAGAGTCTAACACAAAAGGATGAATACTCCAATGACAAAGACCCTCATGTCCAATAGCATCAATTAAGACCTTGCAATCACATTAAAAAAATCAAGATTTGGATGCTAAGGGTTGAGCAGTTTTATGAGCAAGAAAAAAGGGCTGCAGCTTCAACTTCCATTGGCGAGATCAATCTTCCTTGTTTTGTCCATGCCTGGAAAACTAAGCCTCTAGTCTATCGTTTAAAAATACATACAGCCCCTTTTGTTTTCCTTCCACACACCATCTAAATTAAACTTTGGCTATTGATTTGACAGAAGAATTTAGAAGTCTATTAATACCCTAAGAGAATATGCTTTCTCACTTAGCTCAAGTTTGTTCTCTTAAACATATTCAAATGTTCTAGGAAATCTTGCATGACCATCTCAAATGCCTAGGAAGGATTTGGACTTGTCTAATAATGGAACTTTTTAAAACACACATCCTAGTACAGAGAATTATGGGTGAAGAATTTGCAATCCAAACCCTTTCTTTATACTCTTTTTTCCTGGATCAAGAAAGTGGCTCACCATCTATTCTGGTGACTTGAAGTTCCAAGTAGACGAGATGATACTTCATCCATGCCAGAGGGCATGTTGTGAACAAATGTTCAGATTTTCCTTCGAATCTTCACACAAGGGGCAAGAAGGGTTTGGGATATGAAGAAATTGAAAAGAGTTAACTTGATCATTTTGCGTCACTTGTGAACTCTAGCCTTCTAGAATTTATTCCAAATCCCAAAATTGTTGCCATTTTTTGTACACGACTTAATAAAAGCCGTAACTGAATATATCAAAAATATTCCTTAAGTAGCTGGCTGCCTACAACTGGAGTTCAGGACATGAATATGAAGAGTGACTTGGATTGAGATTGGGCAGAACGTGGGAGTTAGATTAAATACATCCTAAATTTTTGTTCCCGGGTTAAAGAAGTTTTATATTTTTCTTTGCGTCAAATCAGGGTCTTGATCACTAAAGCAAGGTAGATGGGAGTAGCTAAAAGGAAGGCTAGTTATTATCTATGAGACATTTCACCTCAAAATCAATGATTACGCTTTATCAGATTTGTTCTGGGTTATGATTAAAACGAACGCTAATCATCTTTGAGAAGTGACCCTGCAAATAAGAGTCCAAACCCTTTTCTTTCTATGTTGTCACATGAGTTTCGAGATTAAGACTCAGTTCCAATTATCTGGTCCTCTCATAAGAAATCTTCCGTGGAGTTTAACTTCTACTGGCCTTTTACTTGGTAATCTGACTTATAATATTACAGCTAACGTATTAAGTTCGTGTGAGCTATTTAAAGGTATATAACTGCCCTACGTATGATTCCCTATTTTCCATAAAGCTAACTAGAAACTTTTTAATGTCAATGCTTGAAAGGAGGCAATTTTCATTAGATCCATCACTGGTGTAAAGAACTTTTTATTTATTGCCATTGGATTATGGACTTGTGTACTTAAAGATAGCTGTGTAATTGGATTCATGCATATGTTGCTCGTCAAACAATTAATGCATGTATAAAGAATTCTTTATATTGGGAGTCGACGTGAAAATAGCGTAAAACAAAGTCGAGTATGTTTCTTAAGAGGGGTGGAGAATTATTACCTAAGTAGCACCAACATTGATACGTGTAATAGTGCTAGTACGAGCACCTAGAGGGGGGTGAATAGGTGCACAAACAACTTTTGCAAAATGTAGTATAAAACTTTACTTTTAACATGAGTTTGGATGATAATAGACTTTGTAGAGAAAATTAGACTCTAACAATTAAATAGAGTTGCGAGCAAAATAAAAGAGTTCGGGAAAGAGAATAAGAACACAAGGTTTATAGTGGTTTGGCTTAATCCAAGTCTACGTCCACTCTCCCGTACTAACAGCCCACCGGCTGAATTTCACTATAAATCAAAAGAGTCGTTATAGTATCACGTCCTTGATTCCACTACACTTCCTTAAAGCCTTACAAATGTCTAGACTCTCTTTTGAATACAATTTTTCGCTCAACATTTGAATCAACAAAGAATAAGGAGCTTCAGACTTTGGAATTTATCTATTGTGCACACATTCAAATAACTAAAGCATCTTCCTTATATACTCCTCCATACCTTCATATCTGTTGGTACCTTGCAAAGGAGTTCTTCTAATCTACTCGTTGGATAGAATCATTTAGGGAGATCTCGAGTTACTTAAGAAATGTGATGATAGACCACCAATCATGCTCGCACATACAATGATGATCTAAGTTTCCATAAGTAGAACCTTCTAAGTATACTTCACCAATCAACGAATCCAATTTACTCGTATTGATTTCAAAACGAATAATAGATCTTGAGATGCTATCTCCAGCCGTGAGAACTTCTTTAGCCGCTCGAATCAAATCCTTAAAGAAATACTCGATTCTGGATAAGCCTTCTTCGTCGGTTTAGAAACTGTCAATGAGGGCAAACTTTGAATCTTGAGTCTAGCGGTCTGGCGATCTTCAGACTTTGACAGAAGAGTTTGTAAATCTTTATACTAGACTGATGGAAACGTTTTGTCAACTTCAAAACAAATAAGGAAGTTTTCTCCAACAATCTCCCCCTTTTTGATAGTGACAAAATTTTCCTACAAATTTGGATACTTTTGACCTGCAAGACAATACTCAAACAAACAAGGATATCTCATAAAAGATAAATGAGTTAGGATAAAGATAGTATTGAATTTGCATCCATAGGAAATAAGTTAGTCTTGTAAAAACAACTATCTTTGCCATGAATACCAACAATGCTTAAGATATTACAAGCATTTAAATGATCAAAACACAATCCAAACCAGCCAAACCAGTCACAACCAGACAAAAATCAAAGTCAAATCTAAAAATCAAATCAAATAAGCACCAACTTCTCCCCTTTTTGTCAGCATTAAAAAGGTAGAGACGAAAAAGAGAAATGGATTAAGATTGTTTTGGAACGCGAACAAGCTGGAAATCTCCCATCGACTGGACAGTCTCCTCCAGCTTTCTCAGATCCTCCTTCAATTGCATTATTTCCTCACCCTTGGCAATTGCTTGAACTTGAAGATTAAAGGCCTGAACTTGATTGTGCAAAGAAACTGAAGAGGCTTAATTAACATTATGCATATTCTGAAATTCGCATCCCAAGGCATAAATCGACCTCGCATCTCCATAAGAACATCAAGCAATCTTCTAAAATCTGCTGAGATGTCAGTTTGAGTGCTTGCTTTAGCATGATTAGTTTGTGGAGTATTGGCAAATATGATGGCATTTCAACACGAGCACCCAAACTCGGAGATGAAACCTCATGACATTCTTCAAGAAATTGAAAAGCATATACATCTTTTAGATCGGTAGGAGAACGACCGACATCACTAGCAAAAACAAGTGAAGAAGTATCTCTTTTCTCAGCAGTTCCCCTGTTTCGGTGCCTTCAAGTGGAGAGAGATACTGTTCATGCTCGCTTCTTCTTCAAAGTGGCGGGATGACATTGTTCTACTTTTTGCTCTTCTTACGCAGTTCTTTCTTCCTCTCGCTTCTTTCCCCAACAATTCCCTCACTTCACTCCTCTCGCTTTCTGTTTCCTCTTGGTCCTCTCTATCTTGTGTCTCGGAACAAAAAGTTGTAAGTTCCTTAAGGCAAGGTGGAAATGGCAACGTCATCCCCATCTTCTTCATCTTGCAAGATAAGTGCTCTTCTTCTTTTAGATGGAGCTATCATGGGCTCCTTGCCTTTCCATTTTGCAGCCATAGAGTCTTGACGAGTCTTGACAGGAGTCTTCTCCTTAAATCTTTCTAAAGCCTTGTTTAGCTTCTTCAGACGCATCTTTGAAACCATATTTAGTCCCACCACCATTTGATCACGAGGTTCAAACACACAGAATTTTGGGAGGCTGAATGTTAAAGTGTATGAATAGCTAAATAACAAGTGCTGAATAAGAAAGTTGACCCTTGTCCTTTACCATTAATCTATACATGTGAAACATGATAGTGTGCGGCAAAGAGAACTTTTTACCAACATTGATTGCATACATCAGCTTCGCTTATGAGTTGGAGACGTTAGTCTTTGATGTGGATTTGGGTCTAAGATAGTTAATCACAATCTTGTCAAGCAAGACATTTGAGACACTCATCCTCAAATATGAAATTCGGCATTCTGCCATTCCATCTCAAACAAGCTCCACAGTCGCACGACAAATAGACACACTAATTGATTGAAACATCCCTCTCTCTACTCCAATCACATCAGCCCAGTGTCCATATCAACCACATAATCATGATCTCTAACACTGAAAGAAAATCTATTTGCATCCAAAAAGCTTAAAATGGAATAGAAATATGCAATAAGTTATGGATGGGCTACGGTAGTTTTAGAGCAAAATCATTCAAGTTGAAGTAAAGTAAATTCTCCCACAACTTCATGTTCAGAGAATCGAGAAAATCAAAATCCACACTCTTTGGATTTATCACCCCTCGCTTTAGCATCTTAGAGTAAGTTCGTTTACGTTCATCGAACGAAACAGATCTGCTCTTTTTCCTCAAATGTTCGCAGCAACACCCATTTTAGGCTTAAAATGAGTAAACATCTTTTTATCATCATTTCCATCAAGTTGACTAAATCTCCAACACATGGATCATTTGAGAAATTCGCAAAAGCCCTTTCTGTCGAGCCAGTAGGAGCAATCCCCAAACGTTCCATCATTTGTAAAAAGTGGGTTTCATTTCGATATCCTTTTTCTTTCAAAAATTCATCAATAAACGTCATAGGAGAACCTCCATCCTATAAGGCGAGTAGAGTTTGAAGTTAAAAGCAAGCTTTTAAGTTCTTACAGGTTCGGCATTCTCAATAATTTCTTCATCCGCTTGATGTTGTTGAACATTCTATGGTCTAGCCTAAGGAGAATGGCGCGGTTGAGAATGTTGTGGACTCTGCTGTTGCCTTGGAGATTCTTCTTCCTCGGTAAGGTCAAAGTGTATAAGACCCTCACGCATATGCTTGGTCCCCCGCTTGCAATCCTTGAAGACTTTCTTTGGAAAGACATTCTCACAGTCTTTGAGAATTTCCGAACTCGATTCGTGAGAAAGATGAAAACTTTAAGGATTAACCTAGAGAGAAAAAGTAAGAAGGTGATGTTCTATGCTTTTAGGGTTTGTGAGTAAAAAAGAATAAGAGAAACAATATATAAAGCAATCGAAACGGGGTATACGGATCATCACAAATGGAAAAATAAAAATGCATTTTCAAAAAGAACTGCGTTTTTAAAAATAGATAATTGTCAAAAAGATTCTTAAGTGTGACGTTGGGGTGGTGGGTCCTCTGCTAACATCACCTCGGGTTTACCTCTCCGGCTACCGACTTGTACGAGGGTTCCCGAGTCATCAAAAAAAAGAAAAGATAACTTCTTTTTCGAAAAGGAATGATTGCTATAATTACAAAAACTTGGGAAGATAACATCAATCAATTGCAGATTAATAGACAATCGTACCTTTTAGAGTTTTTATCCGAAAGATAAATTTCTAAAACTAAAATAACTTACAGTTGTGATCCTTGATCTCCTAAGTCTCGAGCATCTTTAGACTTTTATCCCCGAGTCCGAGCTTTTTCAGACTTTAAGATATTAAGTCTGGATCAAATAGACTCAAATTGATTTTTCTCCGGTAGCTTTGTAAAAATGTCCACTAGCTGAATTGAATCAAGACTTCTCCATTTTGAACATGGTCTCTAATAAAATGATATCGAATCTCTATATGCTTTGCTCTTGAGTAAAGAATTGGATTTTTAGTGAGATTAATCGCGCTTGCGTTGTCACATTTTATCTCGGTGCATGAGCCTTTGATTCCAAAGTCTCTTAGCTGTTGTTTTATTCATAAAATTTGAGAACAACAACTTTTAAAAGCCAAATACTCTGCTTTTGCTGTTGAGAGAGTTATATTACTTTGCTTCCTTGAGAACCAAGATACGTTCGTTTCCAAGCAATTGACAAGTGCCCGAGGTGCTCTTTCTATCAACTCGCATCCTGTTAGATCTGCATCTGAGTATCCAAGAAGAGTAAGATCTCATTCTTTAGGATACCATAGACTTAACTTAGAGGTTGTTGCAACGTATTTAATGATGCATTTCGCAGCACTTAGATGAGATTCTTTAGGATCTAATTGAAATCTGGTACAAATACAAACACTAAACAAAATGTCAGGTCTAAAGGCAATAAGATGAAGAAGTGAATCAATAATACTCTGTATAGCTTCTGATCAACTTTCTTTCCTCCTTCATCTTTGTCCAGCTTCAAAGAACTTGGCATTAGTATATCGTCTTTTTGCAATTTTCCAAACCGAATTTTTTAATAAGTTCTTTAGCATATTTTTCTTGATGAATGAAAATTCATTCCTTCAATTGTTTCACTTGTAGTCCGAGAAAGAATGATAGTTCACCCATTATGCTCATCTTGAATTCATCCTACATAGACTTAGAGAATTTCTTGCACAGTTTTCTTTAGGTGATCCAAAAATAATATAATCAACATAGATTTGAACAAGTAGAAAGTTTTTACTTTCTCTTTTACTAAACATAGTAGTATCTACTTTACCTTTAAAAAAGCCATTTTGGATTAAAAACTTATTTAACATGTCATACCAAGCTCGAGGTGCTTTCTTTAAACCATATAGCATATTGTTCAATCGAATACATAGTCTAGTTTCCTTGGGTCTTCAAAGCGGAAGGTTGTTCCACATAGACTTCCTCTTGGATAAATCCATTCAAGAATGCACTTTTGACATCTATTTGGAATAACCTAAAATTCTTATAACAAACAAAAGCAAGTAATAATCTAATTACTTCTAACCTTGCTATTGTGAAAGTTAGTACGAGTACGTAGAGGGGGTGAATAGGTGCGAAAATAAACTTTACAGAGTAAAGTATATAATTTTACTTTTAAACCAACTCTATTTAGAAATAGATTATAAAAAGGAAATTAGACTATAATAATCAAATAGAGTTACGATCAAAGTAAAAAAGCTTAGAGAAGAGAATAAGAACACAAGATTTATAGTGGTTCGGCTTAATCCAAGCCTACGTCCACTCTTCCGCACTGACAGCCCACCGGCTAGATTTCACTAAGAATCAAAAGAGTTGTTCTTGTATAGCTCTTCTTTGATTCCACAATGTAGAGACTCTACTACACTTCCTCAAGATCTCATAGAAATATAAACTCTCTTTTGAGTACAAGTTTTCGCTCAACAATTGAATTGACTAAGAACAAGAAGTTTCGGACTTTGGAATTCTTCTATCGCGCACACACTCAAATAACTAGAACATCTTTCTTATATACTCCTTCATGCCTTCATACCCGTTGGCACTTATCAAAATAGCTCTTTCAATCTACCTGTTTGACATAATCAATTAGGGAGATTTCGAGTCATTTAAGGAATATGATGATAGCCCACAAATCACGCTTCGCCTATACAATCGGGATTTAAGTTTCCATAAGTAGAACCTTCCAAGTATGCTTCGCCAATCAATGAGTCTAAATTATCCAAATTGAAATCAAAACGAATAATAGATTCCAAAATGCTATATCCAGCCGAGAGATCTTCTTTAGTCGATAGAATCAAATCCTTAACGAAATACTCGGTTACGGATAAGTCTTCTTCAACGATCTAGAAACTATCAATGAGGATAAACTTTGAATCTTGAGTTTGGCGGTTCGTCGCCTTCAAACTTTGACTAAAGAGTCTCGCAAGTCTTCAAACTAGACTGATGGAAACGTTTTGTCATTTTCAGAACACGCAATGAAGTTTTCTTCAACAATCTCTCCCTTTTTGATGGTGACAAAACTTTCCTACAGATTTGAATATATTTTTGACCTGCAAAACAATACTCAAGTAAACATGGATACCTCACAAAAGATAATTGACTTAGTAAAAACAGCATTAATTTTGCATTCACAGAAATAAGTTAGCCTTGTAAATAAACAACTATCTTTGCCATGAAATACCAATAGTGCTTAAAATAAACAAACAATCAAACAATTCAAATCCAAATTCAGTCACAACTAAACAACCAAACAAAAGTAAAAAGTCATTCAAAAAGTAAGGTGAAACGAGAGTCAAGTTTCAAATCTGCACCATCTCTCCTCCTTTTTATCATCATTAACAAAGGTAGAGATAAAAAGATAATAGAATTATGGTTGCCTATGAACACGAACAAGCTGGAAATCTCCCATTAACTAGACAATTCCTTCCAGCTTTTTCAAATCCTCCTTCGCTTGAGCCACATCTTCACCCTTCGCATTTGCTTGAACTTGAAGAGTAAGGGCATTAACTTGATCATGCAAGGAAATCGAAGAGGCTTGACCTGCATTCGCAAGTTCCGAACTTTGCATCTCGGGGCATAAATCGGCCTCGCATCTCCATAAGAACATCAAGCACTTTGCGAAAGTCTGCTGAATTATCGTCCGAGTACCGGCCTCTGCATGATCAGTAGGAGTATTTGCAGATGATGGCAAGCCAGCATGATCACTTAGATTTGGCAATGAAACCTCATGACCTTCCTTTGGGAATTGAGAGACATAAATGTCTTCTGGATCTACAGGTGAACGACTAACACCTTAACTAAGAACAGCAATTGAAGATGTACCTCTTTTCTCAGTAACTCCCCCTGTTTCAATGCCCTCAGGAGGTGAGAAGTACGCTTCATGCTCTGTTTCCTCTTATTCACCTCTCCCTTCTTCTTCTTCGCAATCCTTTCTTCCTTTGCTTCTTTTCGCATTGTTTCTCTCTCTCCACTCCTTTCCTCTTTTTCGTCTCTGTCTCGATCCTCTCTCTCCTCTGTCTCTGGAAAAGCACTTTGTAGATTTCTCAATGTAAGAGCGGAAATGGTAATATCGTTCTTATTCTCTTCATCCTCCAAAACAAGTGCTCTTCTTTTCTTGGATGGAGCTGTCATGGGCTCCTTCCTTTTCCGTTTTGCAACTAAAGAACCTTGGTGAGACTTGATAGGAGTTTTCTCTTTCGATCGCTCCAAAGCCTTGTCCAACTATTTCAAACGCATTTTAGAAACCATTTTCAGTCCCACTATCATCGATCACATGATCGAACACATAAAATCTTGGAAGGCTGAATATCAAAACGTCTGAAAAGCTTTGTAACAAGTGTTGAGTACGGTAGTTGCCCTCTGTCTTTTGCCATCGTTACGTACATGTGAAACATGATTGTGTGAGGCAGAGAGAACTTCTTGCCAGCATTGATGGCATACATAAGCTTTCCTTCGAGTTAGAGACATCGATCTTCGAAGTTAACTTGTGTCTGAGGCAATTGATCACGATCTTGTGAAGCAGAATGTTAGAGGCATTCATCCTTAAGTACGAAATTCTTCCTTCATCTATTCCATCACAAACAAGCTCCACGGTCACATGACCAACAGACACACTAATCGATTGGAATGCCCCTCGCTCTACTCCAATCACATCCGCCAATATGTCAATGTCAACGAAATAGTCCCGATCTCGAACACTAAACGAAAATCTATTCGCATCCAAGAAACTTAGATTAGAATAGAAGTAAGCGAGTAAGTTACGGATATGCCTCTATCATCTCGAACAAAATCGCTCAAGCTGAAGTTGAGTGAATTTCTCTCGCAGCTTCACATTCAAAGAGTCAAGAAAATCAAAGTCTACACTTCTCAATTTGATCACCCCTTTTTTTTAGCAACTTGGAGTAAAGTCGCTTGTGTTCCTCGAGCGAAACAAATTTCTCCTTTTGCTTCGAATATTTGCCCTAACACCCATTCTAAGCTTAAAATGAGAGTACATTTTGTCATCATCATTCTCATCAGGCTGACTAAGATCTCCAATACATGGATCACTAGGAATATTCGCAAATGCTCGATCTACCGACCCTGCAAGAGCAATCTCCAATCATTCCATTATTCGCAAAAAGTGAGTTTCATTTCGATACCATTTGTCTTTAAAAAATTCATCAATATATTTCAAGGGAGTGCCTCCCTTCTTCAAGGCAGAGTAAAGTTTAAAGATAAATGCGGGCTTTTGAGATCTTACGGGTTCTGCGCCTTCAATGATTTCTTCCTCCGCTCTTTGATCAATATCCCGAGGTCTAGCTTGAGAAGATTGACATGGTTGAGAATGTTGTGGGCTCTACTGCTGTCTTGGAGATTCTTCTTCCTTGGTGAGATCAAAATGTGTAGGACCCTCACGCATGTGTTGTAGTCCCATGTTCGCGATCCTTGAAGACTTTCTTTGGGACGCCATTCTCACAGTTTTTGAGAGATTCCAAGCTCGATTAGCGAAAAAAGGTTAGAACTTTGAAGATAAAACTAGAGAGTTAAAGTAAGAAAGTGAAGGTTTGTGCTTTTTAGGGTTTGTGAGAAAGACGATAGTATATAAAGCAGTTGAAAAGAGGCATACAGAACGACGTAAAAGGAAAAATAGAAAATGCCTTTTAAAAAATAACTGCCTTTTTGAAAGAATAGATAACCGTCTTTTCAAAAATAACTCATTTTTCGAAAAGGAATAATTATAATAATTGCAAAAACTAGGGAAGATAATCGTACCTTTTCGAGATTTTATCCGTGAGATAAAATTCTAAAAACTTACAGTCGTAAATCTTGAACTTCTGAGTCTGAATATCATTAGACTTTTATCCCTGAGTTTGAACTTCTTTAGACTTTAAGATATTGAGTCTGGAACGAATAAGCTTGAATTGACTTTTCTCCAAAGGCTTTGTGAAGATGTCCGCTAGTTGATTCTTTGAGTCAATGAATTGAATCGAGACTTCTCCATTTTGAACATAATCTCTAATGAAATGATGTTGAATCTCTATATGCTTTGCTCTCGAATGAAGAGTTGGATTCTTGGTGAGGTTAATTGCACTGGTGTTATCACATTTGATTTCAGTGCATGAGTTTTCGATTCCAAAGTCTCTTAGCTGTTGCTTTATCCACAAAATTTGTGAATAACAACTTCCAAGAGCCACATATTCTACTTCTGCTGTAGAAAGAGCTACGGTACTTTGCTTCCTCAAAAACCAAGATATTGTCATGTTTCTAAGTAATTGACAAGTGCCCGAGGTGCTCTTCCTATCAACTCCGCATCCTACTAAGTTTACGCCTGAATATCCAAGAAGAGTAAAGTTCCTTCTTTAAGATACCAGAGATCGAGATTAGAAGTAGATGTAACGTATTTGATGATGCGTTTTGCAGCACTTAAATGAGATTCTTTGGGATCTGATTGAAATCTAACACAAATACAAACATTAAACAGAATGTCAGGTCTAGAAGCAGTAAGATAAAGAAGTGAACCAACGATACTCTTGTATAGCTTCTGGTCAACTTTATTTCCTCCTTCATCTTTGTCCAACTTCGAGGAACTTGACATTAGTATATTAATCTTTTTGCAATTTTCCAAGCCGAACTTTTTCACAAGTTCTTTAGCATATATTTTTTTTTTTTGGTGAATGAAAATTCCTTCATTCAATTGTCTTACTTGAAGTCCAAGAAAGAAGGATAGTTCACCCATCATGCTCATTTCAAACTTATCCTACATAGTCTTAGAGAATTTCTTGTACAGATTTTCATTAGGAGATCCATAAATAATATCATCAACATAAATTTGAACAAGCAAGAAGTTTTTGCTTTCTTTTTTGATAAACAGTGTAGTATTTACTTTACCTTTAACAAAGCCATTTTGGATTAAAAACTTACTTAGTTTGTCGTACCAAGCTCGAGGTACTTGCTTTAAACCATATAACGCCTTTTTCAGTCTGAATACAAGGTTTGGTTTCCTTGGGTATTCAAAACCGGGAGTTTGTTCCACATAGACTTCCTCTTGGATAAATCCATTTAGGAATGCGCTTTTGACGTCCATTTGGAATAACCTGAAATTCTTATAACAAGTAAAAGTAAGTAATAATCTAATTGCTTCTAATCTTGCTACTGGTGTGTAAGTCTCATCATAGTTTATCCATTCTTCTTGCGTATATCCTTTGGCCACAAGTCTTGCTTTATTCCTTACGACTTTTCCTTTCTCGTTCATCTTGTTCTTGAAAACCCATTTAGCTCCAATGATAGATTTACTTTTCGGTTTAGGAGTCAATTCCTAAACATCATTGATACTGAATTGCCTAAGTTCTTCTTACATAGCTTCAATCCAGCTTCATCAGTTAAAGCTTCTTCTATGCTCTTGGGTTCTATTTCAGAAATAAGAGCCATAATATTAGACTCTTCACGCCTTTTGGATCTTGTACGAATTCCCTCATTAATGTCACCAATAATGAGTTCTTTAGGATAACTAGACTTGTGCTTCTAATTGCTAGTTGATTTGTCAGACTGTTGGTCTTTTTCTTCATTTGATTCTTCAACGATCATTCGTTGCTGGTTTTCTGAAGTCTGAGCTGCTTCTGGAAATTTATACTTTGTAAAGTCTAAAGCAGGTTTAGATTCTTCATGTTGAGTCTCAATCGATTGATTTTGCATAAAATATTAGAATTTGACATTCATCAATTTCTCCACAGATTGAATCTTTTTGTTGTATACTATATAAGCTTTGCTTTGGTAGTTGAATATCCAAGGAAAATACATTTATCTTATTTTTCTTCAAACTTATCAATTCGGTCATTTGCATTTTTTAATATAAAACATTTGCAACCAAACACATGAAAATATGAAACAATTGGTTTCTTTCCTTTGAACAACTCATAGAAAATTTTTTTCTGGAATAGGCCTTAAGAAGACTCTATTAATAATATAGCACGTTGTAGAAACTACTTCAGCCCAAAAATGAGAAGAAATGTTATTTTAAATTAAAAGAGTTCTAGCCATTTCCCGCAGTGATCTATTATTCCTTTCCACAACTCCATTATGCTCTAGAGTATAAGGTGAGGAGAATACATGATGAAAACTAAATTCATCACAGAATTTAACAAACTCTTGATTTTCAAATTCACCTCCATGGTTTGTCCGTATACTTAAAATAACATACCCTTTCTCATTTTTGAACTTTCTTAACAAATTTTATAAAATAAGAAAAGGTCTCAGATTTACTTGCTAGAAAATATACCCAAGTGAATCATGAATAAATCATCCACAATTACTAGGCAATATTTCTTACCTCTAATGCTCTAAGTTCTAGTTGGTCCAAAGAGATCCATATGCAAGAGCTGCAATACATGATTAATAAACATTTGATTTATTGGTTTGAATGAATTTCTTACATGTTTTCCCAATACATATGGTGTGCATAGGTCAGACTTTTGATATGTTAGATTGGGTAGTCTACGAACAAGCTTCTTTGCTGAGATTTTAGCTATTTGCTTCATGTTGATGTGCCCAAGTTTTCTATGCCATAGATTTACTTCCTCTTGAATTAAGATTAGACATTGAGATTTTTCTGGTTTGATATCCAAGAGATAGATATTCCCATGTTTTCGCCCCATGAAAATCTGAGAGGAGTCTTTACTAGTTCCTAAACATATTCCTTCTTGAAAGTTGATTTTGAAACTGGTGTCGCACAGCTGACTGATAATCAATAAGTTGTAGTTGAGTCCTTCTACTAAGGAAACATTACTGATCGTGAGACTTCAAATCTTTACAGTTCTAAATCCCACAATTCTGCCTTTACTATTTCCTCCAAAAGAAACTTTTCCACCATTAACTTGCACAAGTTTTGTGAAGCAATTTGAGTCTCCTGTCATATGTCTTGAGCATCCACTATTCAAATACCATTTAACATTTTTCTTAATAGTGACTTGCATTTAAAAAAGAAACTCAAGCTTTCTTTGGTATCCATATTTTCTTAGGTCCAATGGAGTTAGTGTGATATACGGTTTTACTCAAACCTTCATCACAAGTTTCAAACCATAAGACATTCTTTCTTAAAATATTCTGAGCTGTTACACCTAGAACATTTAAGAGCACTGCAACCTACAGGTTTTACAAAAAATTTTTGGAAATAATTTTTGTAAGAATCTTTTGTAGGTCTTTGTTTAATCCTTTCATTTACCTTAGGAAAATCAATTAGAGGAATAGTTTCAGCAGTCATTCCCAAACCTGATTTGTTGAAGGTCTTTGTGTTGAAAGAATCTTTTCTAATTTCTCAGATCCTATAGAAAATCTTTTAGAAATACTTGAGATATCATTTTTCAAAAATGCATTTTCTTTTGAAAAATTGTTTGCATTTTCTTTCAAAGTAATAACATTTTTAACTAAACTTTCGATATTTTCTTTCCAAACAATTTCATGTTGCTTTAGTGCAGAATTTTCCCTTTTAAGTTCAAAAATCCTCTTGAGAGATGTTTTAAGACTAAGACACAATTCATCAATATATTTGGAGATTTTAGTAAAAATTTTTAAATTATTTACCTCGATTTCACTGTCTAAGTCTAAGTCTGTTTCAGAGTCTAAATCTGATTCTAAGTGTGCCATGAGACAAATATTGGCATAATCATCATTACTTTATTCACACTCGATATCACTCCAAGCTTCTACTTTAAATGCTTTTCGATATTTCTCAGCTTTTCTTTTCTTTCTCTTCAGTAGGGGACAGTTCTTGCATTCAAAACAGATTACATCCTTGTTGGATTTATCATCCTTAGCTGATTTATTTTGTAGCTTTTAAAAACTTTGTTTCTTCAAATTGAATCTTCTTCCCTTTCTATTAAGTTTTCTGAACCTTCTTATCATGAGAGCAAGCTCTTCATTATCCATATCATCTTCAGAATTTGTGACATTAGAATCATCATTAGATTTTAATGCAATGGATTTCTTATATTTGGGATCTTCATCTTCGTTGATTTGCTCCACTTCATAAGATTGAAGAGTGCCAACTAATTCGTCAACAGAGTGGCATGATTCTTTGTGTCTCATTTATTGAGATCTTTATATGATTCCAATCTTTGGAAAGTCCACACAATAACTTATTAACTTTCATGGGTTTAGAGATTGGTTAACCTTGATACTCAAGACCATTCACGATTTCTGTAAAACGACTAAACATGTCAATGATACATTCTCCTGATTTCATCTTGAAGACTTCATATTGACCAAGTAGAATATTGATTCTAGTTTCTTTCACTCGATCGGTTCCTTCATAAGTGATGTGCAATATATCCCAGGCTTCTTTAGTTGTTTCACCAGAAGATATTCTATTATATTCAGTAGGAGATAATACATAATATAAGCAATAAATTGCTTTTGCATCAAGAGCTTGTCTCTTGGTTATCTCTTCTTAAGTCATTTCACTAAATTCAACAGCTTTTTTCCTCTTTTTGAGACTGTTACAACTTTAGGAATGATTCCTTTGTCTACCACGTCCCATTCCGAGGATCATTTGATCTTAGGAATGCTATCATCTTGCTTTTTCATATGCTGTATTCATTTCCATCAAAATAAGGCGGTCTGGTGTTGCTTTACCCTTCAACCAGACCTGGAGCCAACATACTAGCCATGGATCATTAACTCTAAAGTAAAAAAAAAAAAAAAAACACTTCAACTTAAATGAGTACATAGGCTCTGATACCAATTGTGAAAACTAGTACAAGCACCTAAAGGGGTAAATAGGTGCAAAAATAAAATTTACAAAGTAAAGTATATAATTTTGCTTTTAAACCAACTTTGTTTAGAAATAAATTATGAAAAGGAAATTATACTCCAATAATCAAATAGAGTTACAATCAAAGTAAAAGAGCTTAGAGAAGAGAATAAGAACACAAGGTTTATAGTGGTTCGGCTTAATCCAAGCCTACATCAACTCTTCCACACTAATAGCCCACCGGCTTGATTTTACTAAAAATTAAAAGAGTTGTTACAATATAGCTCTTCCTTGATTCCACGGTCAAGGATCTCACATAAGTATAAACTCTCTTTTGAGTAGAAGTTTTCGCTCAACAATTGAATTGACTAAGAATAAAGAGCTTTAGACTTTGGAATTCTTCTATCGCGCACACACTAGAATAACTAAAACATCTTCCTTATATACTCCTCAATGCCTTCATACCCGTTGACATTTACCAAAGGAGCTCTTCCAATCTACCCGTTGGACAGAATCAATTAGGGAGATTTTGAGTCATTTAAAAAATATGATGATAGCCCACCAATCATGCTCACCCATACAATCGGGATCTACGTTTCCATAAGTAGAATTTTCCAAGTATGCTTCGCCAATCAACGGATCTAAGTTATTTGAATTGAAATCAAAACGAATAATAGATTCCAAAATGCTATATCCGTTGAGAGATCTTTTTTTTTCAGTCGATAGAATCAAATCCTTAACAAGATACTTAATTATGGACAAGTCTTTTTCGACGGTCTATAAACTGTCAATAGGATAGAATTTGAATATTGAGTCTAGTGGCTCGGCGATCTTCAGACTTTGACTAAAGAGTCTACAAATCTTTAGACTAGACCGATGGAAACGTTTTGTCAGCTTCAAAACACGCAATGAAGTTTTCTCCAACTGCTATTGGTGCATAAGTCTCATCATAGTATATCCCTTCTTCTTGTGTATATCTTTTGGCCACGAGTCTTGCTTTGTTCCTTAAAACCCATTAGCTCTAATGACAAATTTACTTTTTGGTTTAGGAGTTAATTCCCAAACATCGTTAACACTGAACTGTCTGAGTTCTTCTTGCATAGCTTCAATCCAGCTTTCATCAGTCAAAGTTTCTTCTATACTTTTGGGTTCTATTTAAAAAATAAGAGCCAAAGCACTAGACTCTTTATGCCTTTTGGAACTTGTATAAATCATTTCATCAATGTCACTAATAATGAGTTCTTTGGGATGACTAGACTTGTGCTTCCAGTTGTTGGTTAGTCTGACAATCTGCTGATCTTTTTCTTCATTTGATTCTTCAAAATTCATTCGTTGTTGACCTTCGTAGTCTAAGCTGCTTCAAATGAAATTAGACTTTGTAGAGTCTAGAGTAGGTTTAGATTCTTCAGGTTGAGTTTGCAAAAAGTATACCTAAGTAAATTGTAAATAATCATCCACTATTACTTGGGCAATATTTCTTTCCACAAATACTTTGAGTTCTAGTTGGTCCAAAGAGATCTATATGCAGAAGCTGCAGCACACGATTAGTGGAAACTTAATTTATTAATTTGAAAAAACTTCTAACATGTTTTCCCAACACACATGATGTGCATAATTCAGATTTTTGGTATGTCGGGTTGGGTAACCTATGAGCAAGCTTCTTTGAAGAGATCTTGGCAATTTACTTCATGTTGATATGGTCAAGTTTTTTATGCCGAGATTAGCTTCCTCTTGAATTGAAATTAAACATTGAGATTTTTCTAGTTTGATGTCCAAGAGATAGATGTTCCCATGTCTTCACCCAAAGTGAAAGTCGAGAGAAGTCTTTACCGGTTCCCGAACATATTTCTTCTTGAAAATTGATTTTGAACCTTGTGTCGCATAGTTGACTAATACTCGTAAGTTGTAATTGAGTCATTCTACTAAGGAGACGTTGTTGATTGTGAGACTTCCAATCTTTACCATTCCGCATCCGACAATTCTTCCTTTGCTATTTCCACCAAATGAAACTTTTTCACCACTAACTTGCATAAGTTTTATGAAACAATTTAAATCTCCTATCATATGTCTTGAGCATCCACTATCCAAATACCATTTGACTTTTTTCTTTATAGTGACCTGCATTTAAAAAAGAAACTCAAGCTTTCTTTGATACCCACATTTTCTTGGGTCCAATAGAGTTAGTGCAATATACGGTATTTGCCCAATCCTTATTAATAGGTTTCTAAACCATGAGACATTCTTTCTCTAAGTGTTCAACATTTAAGAGCACTACAACCAACAAGTCTTACAAAGACTTTTTGAAAATGATTTCTATAGAAGGCCTTTGTAGGTCTTTGTTTGATTCTTTCCTTTATTTTTGGAAAATCAATTAAAGGAATGGTTTCGGAAGTCATTCCCAAGCCTGATTTGTTAAGGTAAGGTCTTTGTGCTGAAAGAATCTTTTCCAATTTCTCAGATCCTATAGAACACCTTTTGAAATACTTGAAATATCATTTTTCAAAAGTGTATTTTCTTTTGAAAAAGAGTCTGCATTTTCTTTAAAGTAATAAAACTTTTATCTGGATTTTCAAACTTTTCTTTTCAAACATTCTCCTGTTGCTTCAATATAGAATTTTCTCTTTTTAGTTCGGAAATTCTCTTAAGAGAGGTTTTGAGACTAAGACACAATTCATCAATATATTTAGAGACTTTAGTAGGAATTTTTAAATTACTTATCTCGATTTCACTGTTTGAGTCTCGAGTCTCGTATCTATCTTAGAGTCTGAATCCAATTATGATTTTGCCATTAAACAAATATTAGCATAATCATCATCACTCTCTTCGCATTTAATATCACTCAAAGTCTCTGCTTTGAGTGCCTTTCTGTATTTCTCAGCTTTTCTTTTCTTTTTCTTCAACAAGGGACAATTGGGTCCGATGTGTCCATTTTTCTTGCATTCAAAACAAATCACATTTTTATTGGATTCATCGTCCTCAACTGATTTATTTTGAAACTTTTGAGAGTTTTGTTTCTTCCAATTGAATCGTCTTCCTTTTTTGTTCAGTTTTCTAAACCTTCTTATCATGAGAGCAAGCTCTTCATTGTCCATATCGTCTTCAAAATCTGTAACATCAAAATCATCATTAGATTTTAAAGCAATTGATTTTTTACCTTTGGGATCTTCATTTTCATTGATTTGCTCTACTTCATAAGACTGAAGAGTGCCAACCAATTCGTCAACGAAGAGTGGCATGATCATTTGTGTCTCCCCTATTGATGTCTTTACGTGATTCGAATCTTTGGAAAGTCCATGCAACAATTTGTTAGCTATTTCACAAGAAGATATTCAGTTATATTCAGTTGAAGAAAATGCATAATATAAGGAGTAAATTGTTTTTGCATCAAGAGCTTGTCTTAAATTGCTTTTGCATCAAGAGCTTGTCTCTTGACTATCTCTTCTTGAGTCATCTCGCTAGCCTTTGCAACTTCTTTTCCCCTTTCTGAGACTGTTGTAACTTTAGGAATGATTCTTTTGCCTACCACATTCCATTCTAGAGGATCTTTCGATCTTAGAAAAGCTTTCATCTTGTTTTTTCATATGCTGTATTCATTTCCATCAAAATAAGGCGGTTTGGTGTTGCTTTGCCCTTTAACCAAACCTGGAGCCAACATACTAGCCATGGATCTTTAACTCTGAAGTGAAAATACTTTAATTTAAATGAGTACACACGCTCTGATACTAATTGATAGTGCTAGTACGAGCACCTAGAGGGGGGTGAATAGATGCATAAACAACTTTTGCATAATATAGTATAAAACTTTACTTTTAACATGAATCTGGATGATAATAGACTTTATAGAGAAAATCAGACTCTAACAATTAAATAAAGTTGCGAGCAAAATAAAAGAGTTCAGGAAAGAGAATAAGAACACAAGATTTATAGTGATTCGACTTAATCAAAGTCTACATTCACTCTCCCGCACTAATAGCCCACCGGCTGGATTTCACTATGAATCAAAAGAATCGTTACAGTATCACGTCATTGATTCCACAGTATAGAGACTCTACCTATGTAGCATGGATACTCTCCGGAAGCCTTCGTATCGTGTCCGACATTCCGACACGTGTCGACACGCTTCGACACATCCCGACACGCTCCGACACGTGGTCAACTCTCTCCGACACGCTTCGACACGCAAGTCCAGAATTCCGACACGCGATTCCGACACGCACGGGGTCAATTTTAAAAATTTATAATACTTGAGGGGTCAAAATATATATATACACAAAAAAGTAATAAAAGAAGTAATAAAATTGCTATAAATATGCACGCACGGGGTCAATTTTTTTTTTTTTCAGTTTTGTTTTTCTAGAATTGTTTTATTTTTTAAAGTCTTTTACCATGAAAGAAGTAATAAAAAAATGCTATATATGATAAATAAATAAATTTAAAAATATCATTTCAGCATTTTTCTTTAAACAATGTTTTTTCCTCTAAGTTTTGTGTATTATTGTAACAAATTAAAATAATTAATGATATTATTTAATATTTTTCGTGTAAATTAATTATAGGCTATTATTATTATTATTATTATTATTATTATTATTATTATTATTATTATTATTATTATTATTATTTATGTATTTATATATAAAAATATATTTAATATATAACGTGTCGGAATGTGTCGAAATTTTCTATTTTTAAGAAATGATGTGTCGGCGTGTCGTATCATGTCGTGTCGCGTGTCGCGTGTCTATGTCGGTGCTACATAGGACTCGCTACACTTCCTCAAGGCCTCACAAATGTCTAGACTCTCTTTTGAGTACAAATTTTCACTCAACAATTGAATTAGCAAAGAACAAGGAGTTTCAGACTTTGAAATTTATCTATCGTGCACACACTCGAATAATTAGAGCATCTTCCTTATATACTCCCCCATTCCTTCATATCCGTTGGCACCTTCCAAATTAGTTCTTCTAATCTACCCGTTGGATAGAATCAATTAGGGAGATTTCGAGTTACTTAAGGAATGTGATAATAACCCTCTATTGACACCTCAATTTTAATTAGGTTAAAAAAGAGGTCATGCGACACCCTCAATCCTACTCGCCCATACAATCAGGATCTAGGTTTCCATAAGTAGAACCTTCCATGTATACTTCATCAATCAACGGATCCAATTTACTCTTATTGATTTCAAAACAAATAATAGATCTTGAGATGCTATCTCCAACCGTGAGAACTTCTTTAGCCGCTCGAATCAAATCTTTAAAAAAATACTCAATTATGGATAAGTCTTCTTCGTCGGTCTAGAAACTGTCAATGAGGGCAAACTTTGAATCTTGAGTCCGCGCTCCGGTGATTTTTAGACTTTGACGGAAGAATCTGCAAATCTTCAGACTATACTAATAGAAACGTTTTGTCAGCTTTAAAACAAATAAGGAAGTTTTATCCAACAACGTGACACGCGACACGACACGACATAACACAACACGACACGCCGACATGTCGTTTTTAAGAAAATAGACAATTCCGACACGTTGAGACACATTGTATATTAAATATGTATTTTTATATATACATAATAAATTATTATTTTTATGATTATTTCAATCAAATTGATTTGAATCAAATTCATAAATAAATAATTTTAAAAGCCTAGAATGAATATACACAAAAAACATTAATCCTCCATTTATTAATATCATTCATTATTTCAATTTGACAAATTCAACTTTATTTCAATAATTCACAAAAATTGGAGAAAAAACAAGCGATCCATATTATGGACTCACATGTTAGATATGTTGGAAGAGCAGAAAAAAAAACTTAAGGGGTGAATTACATATCACGGGGAGTGGAAATCAAGAGAGAAAAGAAGATTAGGTTTTTCTTCTTTCTCCATTTATTATTTTTATTATTGTGTTTTATTTTTTTATATATATATATATATATATTGATCTCTTATTTATTGAATTTTTAAAATTGACATCGATATCGGAATCACATGTCGGAAACTTGTATGTCGAGAATTTCGACTCGAGTGTCGAGAGTATCGAGAAAATTGACCGTGCAGTGTCAAATTTTCCACAATGGCCCAAGTGTTGAGATCCACCCGAGTGTCGGAGAACCGTGTCGGACACGTGTCGAAGTGGGTACGGTCCGACACCGGATCGGAACCTTTTAATATTAAAAAAAATTACTAAGAGAATCTCATCTCACTCTCTAGGGAACCTTTACCTTTGGTCAAAGAAAATTAAACCATCTATGGTTATTTGCAAGTAGGAAATGGGAGAATGTTGCATTCCATTTGTTCGCTTCATCTAGATTATTACACGATCCATCAAGATTAACAATTAAGAGTCCAACTCCAATGGCCCAAGCCCGATAAAGAGTTTGCTCCTAATACCAGTATTTTTCTTTTGGCCGAAACTCCTAATACTAAATTCATCAAATTAAGTTTTTCCTTTTTCAAGTAAAGTAATAATATATGAAAATGCTGTAGTTCAAAAACAATCTGAAGGTGAGGAAAAAGGAAATAGAAAGAAGTATTTCCAATCTATTTATCATATGGAATTAACATCACAAGAAATTTTTATAAGCAAATTTTATTGTTTTTCAATTTCTATATGGTTTTATTGACTGAAAGATCCATTGGCAACAATAATTCTTTGTGGGTTTGGGAATTTAGTTCCCCATGTTTAATAAGGGACCGCAGAAAAGAAAACTTAATCTTCTTCGTCCTATTTTTATGCTTTTTTCTTTTATGCACGATGAAAAGCTCAATAATTACATGTAGGTATTTACTTTGAATTTTCCCTCATTCCATTCCAATTTCTGAGGTACAGAGTTCAAATCTTGAGCTCGTCCCTATCCTTAACAAAGGCATGCTTCCGAGACGCATCCAATTCTCAATTAGGTCAATCTCCATGGATGCATACAGATCATTCAATCCACATGCATCAAATAAGGTTCCATCCACTGAGCTACTTTGAGCGAGAGACATTGGGAGTCGAACACTTGATTTGTTGCCTCCAGACTTTATGCTAAATTATTCAGCCAATCAGTTGATTGTTGTATGTATATGACTTAATTAATAAATAAACTTGTAATCTCAAAGAAAAATGCGTACTGATATACAAAATTGATATAGCAAGTAATGTGTCATACAAATGACTCTTTGAATAAGTAAGACATATTAAGCACTGAGTAACAATTTATTACATTTGTAGCGAAAAGAAACATCAATATGTACATCCATTTTCTTATATTGCGTGACACTAATATGTGGAACATTATTTTTTATAAACAAAAAGAGTGGGGAATGGTGACATGGGTTGTAGGGGTGATTGGTTTCCAGTCCAATTCGACTGGTTTCGATTTTGATTGCAATCCAATGGAATCGATCACTTATTTTTTCCCACTACCTTTTTCCCATTACTTTTTTCCTTACTACTTAGAACCAGACCGAAATAGTGTTTACTTCACAATTTACTAATTTTTTTGAAAAAATAATAAAATAAGAAAGTATTTTTAATCGTGTGGTTCGATTGAAAGTATTTTTAATCAGTGTGGTTCGATTCTCCCTTGAAACTGGGAATCGGACTGCTCGGATACTGGTTTCACTTTTAGGAATTAGGAATTAGGAATTAGACCAACACTTTCAGGAATTGGACCAAATTGGCCAGTCCGGTCCAGTCAAGGTAATTACTGGTTTTGGTGATCCATTTTGCATACCCCTAATGAGTTAATGACCCTCTCTAACTATCACAATAAAGATCCCACGATTGCTATGGATATAATATTATAATTAAGCATAGCTATTATGCATCATCGGTGACCCAAAGGACCAAGGTTGGCAAGCCCATCGTTGCAACCTCACTAAGATGTCAATGGTAAGAAAATCTCTTCACATGAGGAATATTGTAGCTATGGGATGCATCAAAAGTCAAGATGTGAATCTAAATCATGATCTCATGGAAGATGCGTGACCCATTTGTTGCTATAACAACCATTATTCTTAGAGTCTTGTTAACAAATGTCCCACCAAGTTAATTAAACATCTAAAAATATTTAAATTGGAAAATAAATTTTAAATTCTCAAAGCCTATTTAATATGACTTAACAAGTGCGAATGGCATTCTTTTTTTTTTTATCCACATTTTCATTATTTTTATTAAGAGTCTCATCGCCCAATTCGAAGCATGGACTAATGCTTATCCAAAGATAAGGACGGATTTCTATGAAACATGGACAAGGGCTCTTAGATATGGTCCCCTCCTAGGCTCTTACTCTTATGAATAGATTTTCCCACCTAAAAACATTCCTTTAGCTACACTCACCACCGCCAACACACACGATCTCCTCATTCCAAGACTTAAAGCTTGTAGAAATTCAAGACATATCTCTCCCCCACCCAACTATCTGTAATGAATCTTGTGTCCTTCCCAATGTCTTGTAGTCCAAATGTTGAGCAGAAAGGTGAAAATCTTAGGGTTGCTGGGCACTGCTTTACCTGTGCAACTGGCCGACAAGTGGCATGCCTCACCATCTGCCCTTGCATCCTCCTCCTTTTTGCGCAGATTTGTCTTCATTTGATCCCCAGGGATATTCAATATTCGATCATTGTATGCACGCCCTGTTTATTTTAACTCGGTTCGTGAGCTGCTCTCTTATACTTTGATTTCTCTAAGGTATGCACACCCGTGGAGTTACCCTTCTGAAAAACGATCCCAGAAGGCATCGCACGACACATCAAAGACGAACTGACTGTATGCTCTCTAATTGTAAAATAAAATAAAATATGTAAGTCTATTATTCTCTTGATTGTAATTCACCAAAGAATGCGTGACTTCGATTTCATTCTCAAATTAGCTAATGCGACATGATGCAAAGAAAACCTAGCTACGCAGAGTATTGTACATTTTTGTATAGAAAAAGGGGTTGGAGGACATCATAAATGAACCAAAGTCCAATTAGTGTCTACTGCACATTTTACCCTTCATATGTTGGTCCTACTTTGTCACAATGCATTTGGAGCAGCCCTCTCCTAAGAAATCAAGTCATACATTATATAAGTTACAATGTTTTTTACTCTTACATGAGTCAAGGTCATGCATCCAAAAGCAGTACCTAAATAGGGAAACTTGGAAGGACATATCTACATTTGGTCAAGCCATAAACCTTCTTCCGTCCAATATGAGGCTTGGGTGTTACAAATTGCAGCAATATAAAATTATGCTCGCGTTGATCTCATTATTTCCAAAGAGATTATTCGTCTAACTAGTTGTTTAGAGTTCGAAATGGGAATGGAAAGAAGAAAGTTATATAGCTGATTTTCCTAACATTAATTTTCCTGAAAATTTGCCTCTATGTGGATAGATCTCTTCCAATGTTCTTCCCAGATTTAAGACCCTGTTTCTTATATCCTTCTAGTACTGATCAGGATTACTTTGCCTTAAAAACTTCCAAAATCCTGAATTTCCGCGAAACTGGCGCAGAAGCCAAGGGCGCGAGGCAAGTACCCAAAGCTACTTTATCAAAATAATAGTACATTTGTCGTGATTCTCAAGAGAGAGAAGACAAAAGTTACATTGAAGTCTAAGGAAAAGGTTTTGCCGAGGTAAAGTATGATTACCAAGCAATTCCTGTTGCTGTCCGCGGCCTGTTATTATGAATTCTCTTTAGTTTTCCTCAAAAGAAGAGTAAAAGGCCATGTGTTGAACCCAGAGACGGGCACGTGATCCGCCTTATAGTTATTTCCATGCTTTGAGGCTGTTTCCAAGTTTTAGGGCAGCAACTATAGCGGTGATATTTCAGGGTCATTAATGATGGGACTCTTTGATCTTTTTATTATGTTAAAAGTGCTGATTGTGAGTGGAAAAGGAATGTGATCATCCTACTCAATATACCTGCTTCCTCTCGGTAGACCGGTGGAGGCTACACCTCGTTCAGTGGAAACCCCCAACCTGTCCTCAAACTCCTAGGCAGGTATCTCTCAGCTACAGCCTACTTTCCCACTGCCATTTTCTCATTGCCCTCTAGTTTAAATATCTCCACTATACATGGGTCTCCCACACTGAGCTGTAATACTAGCCACGGGTCCTTAACCTGGTAGCAACAGCATAAATGAGAAGCAACTGAAGCAAGAAGGAAAAAAAAAAATCAGCATGCCCATGCAAACATTGACTCCATCATCCACTGTGGAATGATTCTTTCATCTTCCTTGTGATAAGCTAAAACAACATATTCTTTGTCCACCATTTGATTCTCTCCCTTAGCTCTTTAATCTCCTCCCACAATTCTTTCTATTTTTTGCCTTCCTTTTCAGTGCTGTTCATCTCTCTAATACATGTGTTTTTGCCTTCACCGGCATATTTAAGTATCCCATAGTGCTCCATTTTAGTCTTTTCAGGCTAATTTGTATCCCACCATTAAAGTTGGGGACCAATATTAGAAAAAGGATGGCTTCTTCTATCATGTCTTCCCTCCCAAACTCAGCAGTGCCCAGGTTTATTTTCCTAGTTATGTTGCTCATTGTTGCTGGCTTTTGGGGCTCTGGCTTGTTGACCACAGTTCTGTTTGCAAGCATACTTTTGGTTTTGGCTTCATCCTCTCTTTCCTTCAACCTTCCCAAGCAGAAATCTGTGTCGGTGGAAGAACCCGTTGGCGCAACGGTCTACACATTCACCCCAGAAACTCGGCTACCGCAAATGAACGGTTTTGAAATGGAGAAAGAAATCCCAGAGGACAACGGTGCATTTTTTGTTGATGAGTTTTCGGCAAGATCATCAACATCGGCAGATTCACTAATGGAAAGCGAATGCATCGACCTCTCGTGTTCGAGCAAGGACGACTGTGAAGTGGAGTGGCCACTCTTTCGGGAGAAGGATTGTTGTTCAGATGGTTCGATCTCGGATGAGGAGAGCCTTATTGAGATTGCCATTCCGACCGGGCATTACGTTGGTGGACATAAGAAGAGAGAGGTGCACAAGTTGAAGAAGGTGCCTGATTCACCCTATTCAGTTTGTGAGGGAAATGGTCCGATGGATTATTTCTTATCAGATGAGGTCAGCGGAATATACTACTGCGAGGAAGAAAACTTGATCGAGATTGACATATCAATCGGGTCCATCAAGTGCTCGAGGTTTCAAATTTAATTGAACCCTGTGATGCGTAATGCCCACAGCACGACACCCGTCGATTTAAGATTCAATCTCAGTGACTCGAACTTCATCCCAGTGACAGAGAAGATCTATGATTCCTCAGCCCTCAGCCTGCAATCCATCAGAAAATTCTGAAGTGACCCTGTTTATCATTATCTATTGTGCTTTCCTTTATTGACTAGTACCATAATAGACACTTAAATCAGTTTAGGCTTAGAAGCACCAGGGGTAGCAGAAAATGCTCTCTTTTAAAGAACTCTCTAGGGTTGTCTGTTGTGTCTGAAATTGAATCAATAGGAAAACCATTTGCATAGCCTTCAAAATGGACAAAGCAAAACGTATTCGAGGGTTATGCGCTCAACTTGGAAAAGCCTAACGAAAAGACATGTAACAAAATTGAGAAACGAAGTACCGACTGGTTTTCAAACAGCTTCTCGTCCGAGTCTGTCAAAACATTTGATAAGTTCCGGTCCAAGATCAGTGTAACTATAAAATAATATTTTGTCAGGCAAGGGCAAGACAGTCATCATGCTAGAGGATTACCCCAGACGGATAGCTTTAAGCTTCTCGACGGTCCCCTGGATGACTCTAGGTCAAAGCCCTAACACGAGTCCAAGACGAAGAAGCGCGACGCCTTGCGCATTGTACTCCAACTGCATTGACAAACAGATTCTCAATTGCCAAGTAATACAGCCTATTAATTGTCTTGCAGACCAAAATGAGCTTCGATGAGATGAAATTTTAAGTAAAGCATGCTACCGACTGCTACATGACAGTCTAAAGGCTAGATAACAGATGGTCCTTATTTTTATATACGGCGATTTAACTTGACTCTCAGAGCACGCAACTGCCCTTTCAATTCATTATTGACGTGATGAATACAAATTACAAGAGGGAGCAACTAACTTAAGCATGGCATCACGTAAGAACTAGCTCCATTCAAATTTTCTACCTCTTTTCAACGATACATGTCGAAGTTCTTTGGGATCTATAACTCCACGGCCCTCAAGCCGCAATCCAAGATGACCCCCAAATCCAAGTGGCCTTGTCATCTTTGTAACCATTGTGCTTTCAGCATTCTTTACGGCACCCTGAAGTTAGCATACTTGACTTGACAGGAAATCAAATCGTGCCACTCAGCAATGCAATGCAATGCAAGATGAATAATAGTACATTCTATAGCAGTGTGAAACTCTTTTGCCAATGCTCGTTGTCTCTCCCCGCCTTTTTTTAAGTTGCATTCTTTTTTGTGTTTTTTCTCTTTTCTTTTTAAAACTAGGTATTTTTTCTCTATCCAATGCCATTTCTTTAACCACGCATTTTAAACCCCACATTGGTTATAGGGATAACGACATAATTTCCTAAATCTTGACTCAATATGTAATATACTTCTGAAACTTTTAATTTATTCAATGCGGTTCCTTTGACATTTGATACATGTTCAAGTCAATCCATGGATTATATGAAAATATTTAATGTTATCCTTATATTAATTCAACTTCAAAGACAACATTGAACATTCTTATATAATCCATGAATTAAATTGACACATATCAAATGTTTAAGAACCAAATTGAATAAATTGAAATTTTAAGGATGATATTGCACATTTTGGGTAAGGTTCAAGTTCACATTGAATAAAGTAAAAGTTCATTGATCATTTGCATCATTTTCTCTTAATTACACCATTAAAACAGGATTTCATTGTAGTAAAATGACAACTAGTCCTATCCATTTCTTCTTTCTTTTTATTTTTCCCATATGTATATATTCGAGCTCTCTCAAACACAAACAAAAGTGAATGCTGCTCGTGCAAGGTTGAGCCATATGATGGGCTCATTTGCAAGTTTTACCTAACAATTTGCTTTTGACGGTCATTTCAACAAAATCATTTACAAGTTTTACCTAACAATTTGCTTTTGGCGGTCATTTCAACAACTCTCTATTCCTTAAGAACGTAATGTTTATCTATATATCAATTCTGTTTTACAATGCAACAGTTCTCTACGTTCGGACAAAAAAAAATCTCTAATTTTTATGCATATTTTGTTTATTTTTAAGCATAAATAGCTCATGTATATCGATTACATTGTTCACTTTGGCAAATCTCTCTTAAATATATATTGTTTTGTATATTAATTATTTTTTAGCAAATCAATTTTCAAGTCACTCTAGCATATCTCTATTAATATTTTGAGGTAAGGATTATGATGAGATAATGAAAGAGTTTAACAATGGAGAGATACCCATCATTACAAAAAGTTAATATAACATATTTCACAAGTACTCGCAAAAAACTCCAAACCGATACCCTATAAGAAATTTATGAAAAATAATTTTTTATTATAAAACATTTCAGATTGGTACACCTAAGACAAATTTATCTTCTATTAGTTTCTATTAAATTTTTAGTGTCAAATTACTGAGTTTGATGATATGTGGCAATTAACAAGTGTACTAGTTTGGGATTTTATCATCCATTTATCACAAGTACACCGGTTTGTAGTTTTTTTGGTATTAACCAATTTACGAAAACCAATGGAGGGTGTACTTATCATAAACTTACTAGTTTTGGGTTTTTTTTTTTTTTTGTTAGTTTAAATATATTTGTCATAACCGTATCGGTTTGGAGTTTATGGTAGTTAAAAAATTAGTTTGGGGGTAAATTTATCATAGACATACCGGTTTAGAGTTTTTCGTAGTATTAACCCAAAATTAAATCATGTGATCAAGTCAATGATGTGTGTTTGTGTTAATTAAATTTATGCTAAATAACATGCTTACTAATAACTTAACAATACAAAAATATTATTGATGATAAGATAGTCTCTATTTGAGAAATAAATATTGTCGATGATTATAAAATATCTCATCTTTTAAAAAAAAATCAAATTACAAGCTTTACAAATAAATGAATATTAAAAATTTAAAATAATAATAACAAATCTATAGGAAAAAGTTATCCATTATTACAAAAATTCTAGACAAAAAATTGATAACGTTAGAAGGCTATATTACAAAGTTGTTCATATTTAATAAATAAATAGTTGCATTATTATTGATGACTCTTATGATTAAAACCCTACATCTGGCAGAAGTTCAATTACTCTATAGTTGATGAGAAAACTCCTATATTTGGTATCGTTTGTACCATTTTATAGTTGATAAGAATAAAGTAAGTCAAATAACATATGGAAACATCATGACAAAGACTTTTGCCCTATTTCACACATAAATGATATTACAAATTGATAAATATTACTTGACATAATAGCCCATATTTAACAAACAAATAATGTAAATATGGTCTAAATAAGAATGACATTAGAGGATCAATGAAAAATTTATCATTAAAGAGAGATAGCTCATCTCTTATAGATAAATGAGTTTTGCAACATCAATAAATTCACTATCGTTAAGTAAATAAAAAGGACCAAATTAAAATTTATAGTGAACAAATTACCAATTCATTTCTAGATCTAGATTTCAGTGTAGTGTTAAATTTTTTAATTGTTTCAATATAGTAACTAACTTTTGCGTAAAATTCCATGTAGTTTTTCAGCCAATTTTCATATGAAATTCCTGACTTTGTGATATAGTTATTGCTAGCTATCCTACACAATCTAATATGGACAATTTTAGACAAAATTACACCATTTTACTTAATTTTTTGAATTTTCCATTTTGTTTTTCTTCCCTTGTCAATCGCCTCAGCTCAAGGATGGTGGATCCTCGTCGTGCATTAGCCATGACCTCGCTGCAGCTCCTCATGTGTCCGACTAATTTAGTAATTTGGAAGGGTAAAGACAGAGTGTGTTGATGTTCGACCAAGTTAGAGTGCTTCATCCTTTTCTTTTCTTTTTTTGGGTAAGGGAGTGCTTCATCCTATTTTTCTTCCATTTTCTTCAGCAATTCACTTGGCTCAACTTTATTCTCCAACTCAACTCTCTAACCTCATCGATCAATCCAATGCTGCCATCTAGACACTAGTGAAATTTTGTGATTGAGAATGGGATTAGATTCGTTGGTGGAGGGTTTCTGCACTCGGCATTCCTGTCACCCTGCCTTTGTTCCATCCAAATCTTATCTTCCATAATCGATTGGCTTTCTCTATCTTGTCGCCTTTATTGTGGTGGTTGTGGATGATATGAGATGAAAGATTCGATGGATGAGGTCAATTGATGCTTTGGCCTTCATGCAATGCCTTTGTAATCAATGAGGTTAGTCCTAATAATGATGCTGCACCTCGTCCCGATTTGGGCTGCCCAAGGACTTCTTAGAGGAGGTGGCATCCAGCCGCTCGCCTTCGGAGCTTCATATTTGAATTTTTTTTTTTTTTTTTTTTTTTTTTTTTTGGGAAATATTTACTAACAGCTCCTCCATGCTGCTGCGGTGAATTTGGGCTGGAGCTCAATGCTGTAATGCTCAATCCTTTCGAATTTGGGGTCAAGCTTGATGCCATGGCAGAGCTCAACATCATCCAGCTTGGCTAAAATATCGGAGCCAAGCTTAATGGCAAACAGAGCAGGGATGGGGACATGCCGCGACATGGTGGATAAAGACATCCTAGCTAGAGTGAGGATAAAAAAAAATTGACGGAAAAAAATTAAGGAAATGAACAATACAAAAAAAAAAAAAAAAAAAAGAAAAAAGAGAAATTGTAAAGGTAATAAACTTCCAAATGACTATAAGTGAATTTGTTCATGTCTTCACCAACGTGCCACCATCTAGGATGGTTGACAAAAACTGGATTACTACATCGATAATTTCGAGCAAAAATTAATTATAAAAATTACATTGAAATTTCATGCGACAATTAAAAGGTTTAGTTTTGCATGGAAATCCATTTAATAGATTTAGGACCGAAATTGTAATTTTTCTAATTTATATTATGTTTTAAAAGGGTCATATTACATCGTTGTGCATATTTGATGAATAAATATTATTAAATATATAATTAGCTTTTTTTTTCCAAAAGATATGGTTAGATCCAATTATCAACATTTAAAAAGAGTCATGCATTATTATTGGGAACTTCAATGGGATGATGAGTCATGTGGCACAATGACTTGAATGGGCTTCGAGTGAGGTGCAGGTTTCAAAGATTAATGTTCAAAAAATGTTGATTATTGTCAAGGATCGTTTGTGTCTAAAGTCTTATATGAGATTTTTACTACGAGGGAGAATATCATGCAGAAGCAATATGAGTAAGCAAGATGTGGTGGTTTTCTATCAAATCATTGATCATTATGATCAAGAACTTGTTTCTTGGAAATTCTCTTGTCTATGCAGAGCTCCGTCTACTGCCCATGGTAGCTTTCTATTCAACCTCGCCCAAAATTACCCCTCTATATCAACACACCATCTCCAATTTTGTCTTCTTTCTTTGTTACTAAGTCGCGCGAACCATCCATGGGCTCTGAAGGAGATTGCCCCTTTTTGCTGTAGTTCCCCTCTTCCTCCACCTCTCGCCTTTCCAGTGGTCGACTAACTATGGTTGCATGTTCTGGATTTCTTCATAGAAGGTCTTCACTGCTCTGTACAGAGGTGAATTACTCCACAGTTTGCGATATCTTGTAGTTTTTCGTTACTTTACACATACTTATGAAGAAATAGTAGCTGTTCGGGGCTGGGTATCTGCTTCCCTTGCTATCGATTCATGTCCATTTAGAGACTTGTTTGGTAATGGCGTCGGGTGGCTCTGAGGAATCATCACAAATGGTTGCTCTGTGTCAGTGTTTGGGGCATCTTTGTTCTGCACAAGAAGTAGAGATATGGAAGGACGCACCTTCGATAGAAAAACCTGAGGAATGTAGATTGACACTTTTGGGTAAGGTTATTAGCAAATCTAATATAAATTTTCAAGCTTTTCAGAACACTATGAAGCGTGTATGGCGTACCGGCCTAGTTGAATTCTCTCAGCGCGAAGGTGGCTTGTATTTAGCTAAGTTCCAAACTGCTGCGGATCATCAACGCATTTTACAAGGCGGACCTTGGCTTTTTTTCTAGCCACTTAGTCATTTTTAAGCCCTGGACTCCTAATACACCTCTCCACTGCTACGATTTTACTCGTTGTGCATTTTGGGTCCAAGTATTTGGTTTGCCTTTGGAGTGGATCACTGAACAGATTCTGAGGAAGGCTGCAAATCAGCTTGGTGACATATTGGAGGTTAAAGTCGATAGTAAAGAGGGTTCCACACTCAAGATAAGGCAAGTTAGAGTAGAAATGAACCTCGATGCACCTCTAAAAACTGGCAAATTGATTCGTTTAGCTGGGAGAATGATATGGCTGGATTTTAGGTATGAAAGACTTCCCCATTTCTGTTACTCATGTGGGAGACTTGGCCACTACGCCACATATTGCAAGGAAGTCCCTTTTGATATAGTGCAAGAGGAAGGCAAAGACAGATTGGCTTTTGGTTAGTGGTTAAAAGTAGAGATTCGAGAATCTAGCCCCTATTGGCAAGCGTTCTATAACCCTCCAGCAACTCAGGACCCAAATGAGGAGACAATCCCAGAGACACCACCAGCCTTACTATAGCCTCTACCCCTATTACCACCACCAACTAAGGACCAAGAAGTTACCAACGTACCTCTCGAAGGGAAGCACCCTACTGTGACAGAGCGTCCTTCACATCTTTCGCAGCCTTTGCATCAGCAAGGGAAGGCCATCACGACAACATTAATTCCTGCACATGCCAAAGCAAAAGGAAAAGTCACTGATCCATTGAATCCTGCCGAGACAATCGAGCCCCACACACTCACCTCGCAGCTCTTGCATCAGCAGGGGAGGGCTATCCAGACACATTTGATTCCTGCACTAGCAACAGCAAAAGGAATAGTCAGCCATCCATACCTGATTCCTACACAAGACAGCGAAAAAGGCCTCATTACTTACCCAATGGATATCCAGCAAATCAAAAAATTGAATAGTGCCCGAACTACTAGAAGAACAAGACCTACCAAGAAGTAAAAACGATACTCTCCCTATGACAAGCGATATGTCGCAACTGAGCATCTTGCTGAAACTCATTTATAGGAAACACCAGTATTTGCAGTAGACGAAGCACTTCACCGGGCATTAGTGGCTAGCCCTCAACAGCCACCACCACACAAATGAAGCTTTTATGTTGGAACTGTCAGGGGTTGGGCAATCCCCTGACAGTCCAAGCACTAAAGGCCTTATCGGCCCAAGAAAAGCCCGACCTTTTGTTTTTTATGGAGACCAAGAACTAGGAGTTTGTTCTTAATAGATTGCAACGAAGGTTAAAATTTAATAGATCCTTTGTGCAAAATCCAGTCGGCATAGCAGGTGGTTTGGCGGTTTTTTGGAATGACACCATTTCTTTAGAAATAGAAGGCGTTTCAGAGGATTATTTTGATATGGTCTATAGGGATTACAGTGACGATTGTCTTATGAGAATTACCTGTCTGCACGCCCCTTTCTCTTATCACAATCGCCAGCTGCTCTAGGAGACTCTTCAAGGATAAGTGCTTTCAACACACTTCCTTAGCTTTGTACCGGGGATTTTAATGAAATTCTTCATCCCTGGGAAAAGGTTGGCAAGCGATCTCTTGTCAAGTCTCAGCTTACATCCTTTCGAGCTATTGTAGATGACTGTGCCTTGATGGAAGTCGAAAGCAAGGGATGCGCGTATACATGGACAAATAACCATGAAGGGGCTGATCTTGTAAAGGAACGATTAGACCGAGTCCTATGCTCAATGGAGTGGCGACTACTATATTTAGAGGCGGAGGTGTATGCATTACTGGCATTGGGATCTGATCATAGCCTATTACTTATTTCCACAATGACCGTTAATGAAAATCGCCAACGTGCCTTTGTTTATGAGGCATGTTGGAACAACGACCCGAACTATAGCCGAGTCGTCTCTGAAACATGGCCTTCCGATCAGCTAAGATCTTCAAATCTTTTGAAGAAACTGAAAAAAGTGAGTGATGCTTTAAGAAAATGGAGTAGATTCAAGTTCGGTAATGAACACTTGAGGGCAATGGCTTTACAACACCATCTGCAGACGCTGACCAACCACCCTTACAACTCCAATGTCGACAAAGAGGAGGCCTCTCACATCCAAGACGAGATCAGGAGTATTTGGCAACGAGAAGAGCAGTTTTGGGCTATGAGGTCCAGAATCAATTGGTTGCATTGGGGCGACAAAAACAGTAAGTTCTTTCATGCCACTACTATACAACGACGGCAGAGAAATAGGATTGGAATGCTTAGGAATGAAAATAATGAATGGGTGCAGGATACAACAGCTATCAAGGAGATGACATCTGCTTTCTTCGCACAGTTATATACAACTGTTGGCTACCGTGACTTCGGCCTGGTTTTAGATCAATGTCAACCAATTGTCACGAAAACTATGAACGAACACTTACTGGCTTCGGTCATAGTTGCTGAGGTACGACAAGCCAATTTCCAAATGGGTGCCACAAAAGCTCCAGGTCTTGATGGTTTCAACGGTCTATTCTACCAAACCCATTGGAATACTGTACAACAAGACTTATTTAGCTTGGTCACTGAATTCTTCCGGACTGGCAAGCTGCCTCGAGATCTTAACAAGACCGTAATAGCTCTGATTCCCAAGGTACACCATCCTAAAAGTCTTGACCAGTTCCGACCGATCAGTTTGTGTAATTATGCATATAAAATTATCGCCAAGGTCATGGCAAATCGCCTAAGACCTTGGCTAGAGGAGCTGATCTCAATCGAACGGGCTGTTTTTGTGAGCGAACGTCAGATACAGGATAATGTTCTAATCGTTCACGAGGTTCTACATCACTTCAAGACAAGGAATAGGAAGCGACATTTCAATGCTCTCCTTAAGACAGACATGCAGAAGGCATATGGCAAAGTTGAATGAGATTTTCTCAAAGCCTACCTTACTAGATTGGGGTTCCATCCTTGGTGGGTTCAAATGGTGATGCAATGGATCACCACGATGACTCTGAGTGTTCGCTTAAATGGGAAGCATCTACCCTACTTTACACCGTCAAGAGGACTTAGATAGGGAGACCCTCTTTCTCCATATATCTTTATTTTAATGGCGAATGCTGTCCACCCTTATTTATAATGCACTTACCATGGGACATCTCCACGGCATCAAACTTACCAGGTCATGTCCAACTCTCTCCCATCTTTTCTTTGCTGATGATTCAGTATTCTTCCTAGATGGTACAGTAACGGAATGTTAGAATATGGCAAATATATTAAACCAATACTTGCCTAGCCACGGGTCAAGTGATAAAATGAAAATAAGTCTGGACTCTACTTTAGTAAATCTTGTCCGGTAGGCCTTCAAAATAACTTGGCAGCCGAATTGCGGGTACCGATGCTAAATTGTTATGGGAAATATCTAGGTGTTCCATCTGAATGGGGCCAATCTAAAAAAGAAATGTTTGGTTGGATATTAGGAAGAATCAATGCTAAATTAGAGGGTTGGAAAGAACTGTTACTATCGGAAGGTGGAAAGGAGATCCTACTCAAGTCTGTCGTTCAGGCCATTCCGCAGTATGCTATGTCAATATTTAAGCTTCCTATGTCTCTTTGTTGAGTGATTGAGAAGAGGATTGCCAACTTCTAGTGGCGTAATGACAAGAACAAGGTCGGTGTGCATTGGAAGAATTGGGACTTGCTTAAAACTAGTAAGAATTCCGGCGGGTTAGGCTTTCGAGACCTTATAGCTTTTAATAAGGCCATGCTTGGCAGCGGCATGGAGATTACTTCAACAACCTAACTTGCTTTGGGGTCAGCTCCTCAAGGGATTATATTTTCATTCCAAGGATTTTCAATCAGCGAGAACAAGGCTCGCACCCCTCCCGGGGTTGGAGAAGTCTTATCACTTTGGATGGGACGCCATCTTACCAAATGTAAGACGGTGCAGTGGGAGATGGACGATTAATTAACATCAGGGAGCATTGCTGGTTACCAAGTGGCAAAATTGGAGAACCAACAGCTAGAGATGAGCCTAAGATGGTGGCTGATCTTATCGATCTTGTCCACCATACATGGAATACTCCCCTAATAACAGAGATGTTTGATAATTTTATTGTAGACGAAATACCGAGGATCCCAATCAGACCCCTCCATACAATTGATCAGCTCATTTGGACAGCAACATCAACAAGGCATTATACGGTCAAAAGCAATTATAAAGCTCTGGTAACAATAGCAAGCAAACTAGATGGCAATCAGGCCTCAACTTCCTACCAAACTCCCACAGAACTATGGCGCAAAATATGGAACATGCACACCACACCGAAAATTCGGATATTCCTGTGAACAGCCTGCCAAAATGCCCTAGCTACTAAAGCCAACTTATATCACAGACATATTATCTCCAGCCCTATGTGTACTCTCTGCAATCAGAACAAGCCAGAAACCGTCGAACATATCTTCTTTTATTGTTTGTGGACTGAAGGAGTATGGAAACACCCCTAACTAAACATCTCGTTTGAGCCAAATTCAATAAACCGTATGGATAAATGGATCACCGAAAAAGCAAGAGATCAAAACCTCTTACCTGGATTGACGACTATTGCTCATGTTTTATGGCAGCTGTGGTGTCTGCACAACAATAGCGTTTTCCGTGGCCTTCACCCTAATCCCAATCGGGTTGTGAAGACGCCTTGGCACAGACTCAGATATCCCATCTCTCAGATCAATGGCGTCCCCAAACAAATAGTTCGCGCACAGGGGCTTCGGTCGTCCCACCAGCAAATTTACGGCAACTGCCAAATCCAGGCTTTCTCAAGTGCAACATAGACGAATCCTTTCACCCTGGTAGCAGAGAGGGCACAATGGCCTGCATCGGTTGCGATCACAGGGGCCTCCTAACAGACGTCTATACAAGCAGATTTCCAGTAGCTTTTGCTTTTCAAACTGAAATGCAGGCGCTCACCTTAACCCTTCAACGTCTGTAGAAGCAGGGCCTTCACAAGGCAAATCTAGTGATCAAATCTGACTGCCTGCGGTTGATCAATGTTCTTCAAGCGCGGAAGAAGCCACCATGGGAGGAACGGCCGCTGTTCGAGGAACTACGATCGCTTATGCCCCTTTACCCTAACCTACAGTGCGACATTGCAACAGACAGGCCAATGCGGTAGCCGACCGGGTTGCTAAAGCCCACGGAAGATCGTACCTAGGCCAAAACCGGAATGTATTTCCTCCTTCTATTTTGCAAACTTTGGTAGCGGCTGATGCTTTCACTTCTACTTTTGCTCTTGGAACGCCACGATGTAATATTTGGCCTACTTAAATATTACTTTCATTTTCTGACCAAAAAAAAAAAAAAAAAAAGCAAGATATGGTAGAAAATGTACGAAGGAGCAGATGATTTTAATTATGATAATAGAAAAAAAAAAAGTAGGATTTTAGGTTTGGTTTAAGTTACTAAACAACGACCAATAAATATGTGGAAAGATGTAGGTCACTGGAGCTCTCAATTGCAAAGTCTCTCCCAAACCCATTTAAGTTTATAGCGAGACGGTTACTATGGTTAACGAATTAGATCTTAATATGTGTAATTCACATTTGGTCGAATCAGCGATTAGTAAGCTATCTTGTGATGTGAGGACACTAGACAATGATTGATTTCCACATCATTGATTGCCAAGTACGGGCAAACATCAAGCCCATTAGAAGAAGTTAGGGACATTTGGCAAGCCAGACCTATTCTAAGTAGTCGTGCATTGAGCTTGTCAAGTCAGAAGTCTCAGTAGCCTTTTGAAGGTCTTGCCATCTTGAGGCACACCTACAAAAAGAATCCCTTAACATGTGCATTTGCTAATAAATTTGATAACTAACAAGAAATGCTATATATTTTTAAAATATAAAGAGGCTAAAAGAGGCATAGCAACCTGTTGCATTAGGATTAGCTACTGTGCCAAAAATATCCTAGATCAATTTCCTAAGAAATTTGGTGCAATATGTCATATTTTTTTTTATGACGTTGTTATGTGGGTCTTGACTTAAGCAAAACCTCTGTGCTCTAATTCAACTAAGAAATCTTGCACATAGCAAAGGAGATACTTGCAACAAGTCCAAGTAATCTCTTTTAAATTATGGGTGAGCAATCGGATCGGTTCAATTTAGAAACTAAATTGAGTGGATTTACTTAGCTGATTTTAAGCCGGTTCATGTAGGGACTTGGTTTCCATTTCTAAGACTTAAACCAGCAAGTTTTACCCTAGAACCGTTGGCCTCATAATTTTAAACCGGTTGAAAATCAAACCTGAAAGTCACCTAACTTACTCGAATTTTTACTCTAAAATAAATGTACTTGAATTCGGCATCTCATTTTTTACTTTTGTTGGAGAAATCTTCTTGAAGTGTTTTGAAGCGACAAAACGTTTCCATCGCCCTAGTCTCGAAGGTTTGCGGACTCGCTATTTAAAGTCTCAAGACCTCCGGACAGCCAGACTCAAGACTCATAGTTTATCCTCATTGATAGTCTCTAATCCGGCGAAGAAAAGTTATCCAACTGGATGTTTTATTAAGGATATGACCTTATCGATGGAGAAGATCTCTTGGCTGGAAAAGACATAACGGAATCCTTTGATTGATCGAGATTGACTCGAAGATTAAGGATCCAATGATTGCCTAAATATTCTTGGAAGGTTTTACTTATGGAAACCGAGATTCTAATTGTATGGGCGAACAAGATTGATAAGCTATCGTCACGTTCCTTAAATAGCTCGAATAATCTTCTTAATTGATTCCGTCCAACGGATAGATTGGGGGAATTCCTTTGGTAAGTGCCAATGGGTATGATGGCGTAAAGGAGTATATAAGGAAGACGTTCTAAGTTGTTTGAGATGTGCGCGATAGAAGAATTCCAAAGTTTGAAGCTCCTTGTTGTTTAGACAATTCCTTTGAGCGAAACATTGTACAAAAAGAGTCTATATTTGTGAGAAACCTTGAGGAGGTGTGGTAGAACATCTACACCGTGGAATCAAGGAAAAGCTGTGCTATAACTTCTCTTTTGTTCATAGTGAAATCCAGCCGGTGGGCTGTCAGTGCGGAAGAGTGGATGTAGGCTTGAAATAAGCCGAACCACTATAAATCTTGTGTTCAATTTTCTCTTCCTTACTCTCTTTACTTTAATCGTACTTCATTTTGTTAATCAATAGAGAACTTTCTTTCTATCGGTTGTCAAGAATCGCTTCCATATCTCGATAAATTGTTTGTGCACCTATTCACCCCTTTAGGTGATTATACTAGCTATCTCAATTGGTATCAGAGCTCGTGTACTCACTTTGTTTGAAGTGTTTTACTTCAGAGTTAAAGATCCATGGCTAGTATGTTGGCTCCAGGGCTGGTAGAAGGGCAAAACAATACCAGACCGCCTTACTTTGATAAAAAGGATTACAACATATGGAAAAACAAGATGAAGGCGTTCATAAGATCAAAAGATCCTCTGGAATGGGACGTTGTAGAAAAATGAATCATTCCTAAAGCTGCACCTATCTCAGAAAGAGGAAAAGACACTGTTGAGTCTAGCGAAATGACTCAGGAAGAGATAATCAAGAGACAAGCTCTTGATGCAAAAGCAATCTATTCTTTATATTATGCTTTATCACCTACTGAATATAACAGAATATCTTCTTGTGATACAACCAAAGAAGTCTGTGATAGATTACACATTACTTACGAAAGAACCGATCGAGTGAAAGAGACAAGAATCAACATTCTCCTCGGTCAATATGAAGCCTTCAAAATGAAATCGAGAAAATCTATAACCGACATGTTTAGTCGTTTTACAAATATCGTGAATGGTCTTGAAAATCAAGGTCAACCAATTTCTGACCCCATGAAGGTAAATAAGCTACTGCGTGGACTCTTTAAGGATTGGAATCACATAAAGACTTCAATCGAGAGGCCCAAAGAATCATGCCACTATTTGTTGATGAATTGGTTGGAACTTTTCAGTCCTATGAAGTGTAACGAATCAATGAAGACGAAGACCCTAAAGGTAAGAAATCCATTGCATTAAAATCCAATGATGATTATGATGTTGCAGATTCTGAAGACGATATGGACGATGAGGAGCTTGCTCTCATGATAAGAAGATTTAGAAAGCTGAACAGAAAAGGAAGAAGATTCAATCAAAGGAAACAAAGTTTTCAAAAGCAACAGACTAAGTCTGTTGAAGATGATGAATCAAATAAAGATGTAGTCTGCTTTGAATGTAAGAAAAAGGGACACATCGTACATAACGGTCTTCTTCGAGGAAGAAGAAAGGAAAAACTGAAAAGTATCGAAATGCTCTCAAAGCTGAAACCTAGAGTGATACGGAATGCGAAGATAGTGATGATGATTATGCCAACATATGTCTAATGGCACAATCGATTCGATTCAAACTCGAGACGGACTCGGATTCAGACACGAATTTGAGGTAAGTAACTTCAAAATCCCTATTAAAGTTTCTAAATACATTGATGAGTTGTGTTTTAGTCTTAAGACTTCTCTTAAAAGGATTTCCGAACTAAAAAGGAAAATTCTGCCTTAAAACAACGAAAAATATTTTGAAAGAAAATGTGAAATGTTTAGATATGAATGTTTCTTCTCTTAAAGAAAGTGAAGATAATCTTTCAAAAGAAAATGCATTCTTGAAAAATGATATCTCAAATATTTCCAAAAGATTTTCGATAAGATCCGAGAAACTAGAAAAAAATTCTTTACGTGCAAAGACCTTATTTCAATAAATGTGGTTTAGGAATGATCACAAAACCATTCCTTTAATTGATTTTCCTAAAGTGAAGAAAAGAATCAAACAAAGACCCTCAAGAGATGCTTACAAAAATCATTTTAAAAAGACCTTTGTAAAACCAATAGGTCGCAATGCTCTTAGATTTTCAAAATGCAATAGTATAGATCATTTTGAGAAAGAATGTCCTATGGTTTGGAGACCTCAATAAAGTTTGGGCAAAAACCACATATCAGACTAACTCAAAAGGACCCAAGAAAATATGAGTACCAAAGAAAGCTTGAGTCTCTTTTTAAATGCGAGGTCACTATCAAGAAAAAGGTGAAATGGTACTGGATAGTGGATGCTCGAGACACATGACAGGAGATTCAAATTGCTTCATAAAGCTTATTCAAGTAAATGGTGGAAAAGTCTCATTTGGAGGAAACAACAAAGGAAAAATTGTGGGATTTGGAACTCACAAGATTGGAAACCTCACAATAAGCAATGTTTCTTTAGTTGAAGGACTCAACTACAATGCAGTCGTGTCGATCGGTTATGTGATACCGGTTTCAAAATCTACTTTCAAGAGGATATATATTCGGGAACCAAAAGACTCTACTCGTCATTTATGGGACGAAGACATGGAAATATCTACCTTTTGAATGTGAAACCAGATGAATCGCAATGTTTAATTTCAATTTAAGACGAAGCAAGTTTATGGCACAGAAAGCTTGGGCACATCAATATGAAGCGGATAGCCAAAATTTCAACAAAGAAGCTTGTTCGTGGTCTACCCAATTTATCATATCAAAAGTCGACCCATGTACACCATGCATATTGGGAAAACAGGTAAGAAATTCCTTTAAACTAATAAATCAAGTTTCCACTAATCGTGTACTGCAGCTTCTGCATATGGATCTCTTTGGACCAACCAGAACACAGAGCATCAAAGGTAAGAAATATTGCCTAGTAATCGTGGATGACTACTCACGATTTACTTGGGTGTATTTCTTGGCAAGTAAGTCTAAAACTTTCTCTTACTTTGAAAAATTTGCTAAAAAGGTTCAAAACGAAAAATGATATGTTATTTCAAGTATAAGAACAGATCATGGAGGTGAATTTGAAAATCAAGATTTTACAAGGTTTTATGATGAATCTGGTTTTCAGCATTTGTTCTCCTCTCCACATACTCCAGAAAAAAAATGGAGTTGTGGAAAGAAAGAATAGATCGCTTCAAGAAATGGCTAGAACTCTTCTAATTGAAAGTAACATCTCCTCACGTTTTTGGGCTGAAGCAGTTTTTACAGCATGTTATATTATAAATAGAGTTTTCTAAGGCATATTCTAGAAAAAAAACCCCTATGAATTATTCAAAGAAAAGAAGTCTATTATTTCATATTTTCATGTGTTTGGATGCAAATGTTTTATACGGAAAAATGCAAATGATCGAGTTGGTAAGTTTGAAGAAAAGTCGGATGAAGGCATCTTCCTTGGATATTCAACCACAAGCAAAGCGTCACGAGTCTACAACAAAAGACTCAAATTGTGGAAGAATCAATGAATGTCAAATTCCGGATTCGATACAAAATGAATCTATTCGAGACTCATCTTGAAAATCCATAACCTACTCCGGACTCTACAAAGTCTAAAGAAACAGGCTCGAGACTTTGAAGGACCAGCATCAAGTAAATCAAGTGAAGATTCAAGTGAAGGAAGTGATCATCATTCGACAAATTAACCAGCAACTGGAAACATAAGTCCAGTCATCCCAAAGATCTTATCATTAGCGACATTAATGAAGGAATTCGCACTAGATCCAAATGGTGCGAAGAGTCTAGTCTTTGTGGCTCTTATTTCGAAATAGAACCCAAAAGCATAGATGAAGCTTTATCGATGAAAACTGGATTGAAGCCATGCAAAAAGAGCTCGGGCAATTCGGTATCAATGATGTCCGGGAATTGACTCTAAAACCGAAAGGTAAATCGTTATTGGAGCTAAATGGGTTTTCGAAACAAGATGGACGAGAAAGGAAAGGTCGTAAGAAACAAAGCAAGACTCGTGGCCAAGGGATACACGCAAGAAGAAGGGATAGACTATGACGAAAATTACGCACCGGTAGCAAGGTTAGAAGTAATTTGTTTATTACTTGCATTTGCTTGTTATAAAAATTTCATGTTAATCCAAATGGATGTCAAAAGTGCCTTTCTAAATGGATTCATCCATGAGGGAGTCTATGTGAAACAACCACCTGGGTTTGAAGACCCAAGGAAACTAGACTCGGTATTCGAGACTCAAAAAGGCTTTATATGGCTTAAAACAAGCACCTCGAGCTTGGTACAACAGCTGAGTAAGTTTTTAATCAAAAACGGTTTTGTGAAAGGTAAAGTAGACACTACTTTATTTATTAAAAGAGAAAGAAAAGTTTTGTGCTAGTTCAAATATATGTCGATGATATTATATTCGGATCTCCTAATGAAAGTCTATGCAAGAAATTCTCTAAGACTATGCAAGATGAATTTGAAATGAGCATGATGGGTGAGTTAACCTTCTTTCTTGGGCTTCAAGTGAAACAGCTGAAGGAAGGAACTTTTATTCATCAAGAAAAATATGCTAATGATCTCGTCAAAAAGTTTGGTTTGAACAATTGCAAGAAGACTGAAATACCAATGTCAAGTTCCTTGAAGATAGACAAAGATGAAGAAGGAAAGAAAGTCGACCATAAGCTATACGGGAGTATCATTGGCTCACTTCTTTATCTTACTGCTTTTAGACTTGACATTTTGTTTAGTGTTTGCATTTGTGCCGATTTCAAGCGAGATCCTAAAAAATCTCATTTAAATGCTACAAAGCATATTATTAAATACATTGCTTCAACTTCAAGCATCGGCCTATGGTATCCTAAAAGAGGAGACTTTACTCTTCTTAAATACTCGGACACAAATCTAGCCGGTTGCGAGTTGATAGAAAGAGCACTTCGGGTACTGTCAACTACTTGGAGGTAGGACAAAGATCTTGGTTTTCAAGAAAGCAGAGTACAGTAGCTCTCTCTACAATAGAAGCAGAGTATGTAGCTCTTGGAAATTGATGTTCACAAACTCTCTGGATAAAACAATAGCTAAGAGATTTTGGAATTGAAGACTCATGCACGGAGATTAATTGCGACAACACCAGCGCTATCAATCTCACCAAAAATCCAATTCTTCACTCAAGAGCAAAGCATATAGAGATTCGACATCACTTCATTAGAGATCATGTTCAAAATGGAGAAGTTTCGATTCAATATGTTGATTCAAAGAACTAACTGGCGGACATATTCACAAAGCCTTTGGAGAAAAATCAATTTGAAATTATTCGCTCCGGACTCAACATTTTAAGGTATGAGGAAATCAAAGTCTAGAGACTTTCGGACTCGACATACAAGACCTTGACTGTAAGTTATTCTCTCTCGAATCTTATCTTGAAAAGGTATGATCGTCAAACGTGGTTAATTATTGCTATGTTTAATCGACGTAATTGTTACAACGTTTCCTTTTCGAAAAAGAAGTTATTTTTTTGAAATGACTATTTTCATGCGGAAAAAGGACAGTTATATTAAAAAGGCATCTTCTTATTTTCCTTTGTGACGGTTCGTATACTTCTCTTTTTAACCGATCGTGCACTTTGGATTTCCCTTCACTTTACTCTCAAAACCCTAGAAAGCATCAATCTTCCATTCCCATTTTCTTCCCTTGTTTAATCTTCGAAAAAGTTGTCATCTTTCTTGGGAAAGTCAAGTAAAGAATCTTCCAAAAACTGAGAAAGATGTCGTCTTCAAGAAAGTCTCCGAGAATCGCAAGCAAGGGACCACAACGAATGAGTGAGGGGCCTATGTACTTCGATCTCACGTAAGAAAATGTGTCTCCCGATCAGCAGCAGAGCCCACAACATTCTCGCAGCGTTACTCTCCTCCATCTAGTCCTCAAGGCGTTGATCATCAACAAGAGGAAGAAATCATCGAGGATGCAGATCTGTAAGAGTTCAAAAGCCCGCTTTTATTTATAAGCTGTATCGTGCTTTGAAAGGGACTCGTACTCCTTTGAACTATGTCGATGATTTTTTAAAGACAAAGGGTATGGAAATGAATATATCTTTTTGCGAAAAATGGAAAATCTAGGAATTGCTCGTAAAGGGGTGGCAGAAGAAACCCTTGCGAATATCCCAAGTGATCCTCGTGATTGGGGAGTTAATCCTATAGATGGGAATGATGATGACAAGTTGTACAGACAATTTCAACCGAGAATGGGTGTTGCGGTTGAAAATCGAGGAAAAATGGGAGACTTGTTTAGATCAAAGGAACAAAAGGATCTATACTCAAAATTGCTGAAGCATGGGGTGATAAACCCTAGGAGTGTGGATTTTGACTTTCGGATGCTATAAATGTGAACTTGAGGAAAAAATTCGGTTATCTTCAACTTGAAAAGTTACGCCGACACTACGAGGCTTATCTTTGGACTAACCACTTATTTCTATTCAAATCTTAGCTTCTTGGATGCAAATAGATTCTCTTTCAACGTCAAAGATCAAGACTTTGTTGTGGATATGAATATGCTGGCAGATGTGTTAGAAGTTGAGAGAGGAAGATATCAACCGATTAAAGTTTCTATTGCTCGTGCTACATTGGAACTTGTTAAGGACAGAAGAACGAGAGGAAAAGATCTCCTACCTAAGGATGAGTGCGTTCAACATTTTGCTTCACAAGATTGTGATTAATTGCCTCAAACCGAAATCAACCTCCAAGACGATGTCTCAAGTTCGAGGCAAAGCTGATGTATGCCATTCTCACTAGGAAAAAGTTTTCTCTTCCTCACACTTTGTTATGTTCCACATGTATAAAGCAATGGTGAAAGACAGAGGTCAACTTCCTTACCCAAGTCTTGTGACGAAGTTATTCGATATCTGAACATTCAGCCTCCACAAATTCTTTGTGCTCGACCGTGTGATCATATGGTGGTAGGACTAAAAACGGTGATCAAGATGCGTCTGAAGGAGCTAAGAAAGGCGTTGGAGAAATTTAAGGAGAAGACTCTTGTAAAATCTCATCAAATCTCTTCTGCATCAAAAAGAAAAGGAAAGGAGCCCATGGTTGCTCCATCCAAGAAAAGGAGAGCTCTCATCGTTGAAGATGAAGATGATGAGGAAGACATCACCATCTCGCAAATGGCGTTGAAACATCTGAGCCGTTCGCTCCGAACGAGGGACTTGAGAGAGAGAATAGAAAGAAAGAGAAGAAAGAGAAGGAAGTAGAGGAGAGAGAAGCGAAAAAAGGATGCTTTGAGGAGGCAAGGGATGAAAAAGAAGAAGAAGAAAGAGCACTTGGCAAAAAAGAAGCAGAAGAAGAAGAAGAGAGAATGAATCAAGAGGAAAGAGAGCTTGAAAAACACTCTTCTCCACCTGAAGGCATAAAAACAGGGAAAGATAATGAGAAAAGAGGGATGTCAGCTGCTACCAGTGAAGGAGTTAGCCGTTCTCCACCGACCCGAGAAGACATTCATGCCTCTCATTTTCCCGAAGAAGAACATGACGCTTCATCGCCAAATCTGCGTGATTATTCTGATATGCCATCATCTCGGATCGTGCTTTGAAGCCGCATACAGTGACCGACAACTCGGCCAGATTTTCGCAGAATTATGGATATTCTCTTGGAGATGCGCGGTCAAATTTATGCTCGGGATGCAAGGTTCAAAACTTGCAAAATGCGAGTCAAGTTTCTTCATGTTCATTGAATGATCAGATCCAAGCCATCTCCGTTCGATTCAGGCCAATGCCAAGGGTGAGGAGATTGCACAACCGAAAGAAGACTTGAAAAGGCCGGAAGGCATCGCTCGCCTATGGGAGATTTCCAGCTTGTCCGCGTTCCCAAGCAATCTTGACTTTATTACATTTTCATATCAACCTTTTTAATGTTGACAACAAGGGGAGAGATGCACAAGATTTGAATTCTTTGACTTTTAATCGTGTGGATTGTTGTTGGATTGTTTTGATGTTTAACTCTGTTTGACTTTATTTTTTTGTCTGGATGAGACTTGGACTTGACTGCTTCTATTGATATCTTATGAATGGCTTTATCGCATACTAGACTAACCTATTTTCTATGGTTGCAGACTCTAGATTCTAGTGTTATTCGTTTAGCCATTTATCTCTATAAGATATGCATATGTGTTTGAGAAATGTTTTGCGGGTCAAAATTGTCCAAATCTGCGGGAAAGTTTTGTCACCATCAAAAAGGGGGAGATTGTTGGAGAAATCTTCTTAAAGTGTTTTGAAGCTGACAAAACGTTTCTATCGATCTAGTCGAAGATTTACGACTCTGCTATTTAAAGTCTCGAAGACCTCCGGATAGCCGGACTCAAGACTCAAGGTCTATCCTCATTGATAGTCTCTAATCCGTTGAAGAAAGGTTATCCAGAACTGGATGTTTTATTAAGGATATAACCTTATCGACTGGAGAAGATCTCTTGGCTAGAAAAGACATAACGGAATCCTTTGATTGATCGAGATTGACTCGAAGATTAAGGATCCGATGATTGCCTAAATACTCTTGGAAGGTTCTACTTATGGAAACCGAAATCCTAATTGTATGGGCGAACATGATTGATGGGCTATCGTCACGTTCCTTAAATAGCTCGAATAATCTTCTTAATTGATTCCGTCCAACGGGTAGATTGGAGGAATTCCTTTGATAAGTGCCAACGGGTATGATGGCGTAAAGGAGTATATAAGGAAGACGTTCTAAGTTGTTCGAGATGTGCGCGATAGAAGAATTCCAAAGTCTAAAGCTCCTTGTTGTTTAGACAATTCCTTTGAGCGAAACCTTGTACACAAAAGAGAGTCTATATTTGTGAGAAACCTTGGGAGGTGTGGTAGAACATCTACACTGTGGAATCAAGGAAAAGCTGTACTATAACTTCTCTTTTGTTCATACCGAAATCCAGTCGGTGAGCTGTCGGTGCGGAAGAGTGGATGTAAGCTTAAAATAAGCAAACCACTATAAACCTTGTGTTCAATTTTCTCTTCCTTACTCTCTTTACTTTGATCGTACTTCATTTTGTTAATCAATAGAGAACTTTTATACTATCGGTTGTCAAGAATCGCTTCCGTATCTCAATAAATTGTTTGTGCACCTATTCACCCCCTCTAGGTGATTATACTAGCTATCTCAACTTTCTCTATTTCACTTCTCCGCTAGCAGTCTCTATCGCTTCACTTCTCGTGAATGAAGAAGATAAATGGGTTTCATAGTTTTCACTTCTTGCAACCCTTCCACTGTGAAGAAATTAGGTGATTGATCCTATGATCTTTGCCTTTTGTTTTTCCCATCTGTTGTTTGTTGTTGGTAAAGTTTTGAACTTCTTTTCTTTTTGTTGGGGGTGAAGATGCTTCAACCAACTCTAACATTGTAGGTTCCTAGCTTTTGATTTGAAATTTACCTACTTTGAAATCACTTATCTCTGCCTTCGATTTCCCAATTATAAAAATAAAAAGTTGATTTCGCAAACTGTTTAGGATATATTCCCGAAACATCAACTTCAAACATGCTGCAATCCACGACAAGACTACTTGAAGACGGTGCACCCAAACGTGGCAAGTGACAGCAAATAAGAAGTCTCTAACATTAATTTGATGAAGAAGTTGACAATTTGCATCCCTAGAAATTTGACGCTAATTCCTCCATCAGAATTTTCCCGAGAGCACAGCAATAGTTCAACAAGCAAAACTAAATTGTAAGAATATTGCATATGTACATATCCAGTCATATATCCTTTCAATAGTTTCCAGATAGAATCAAGAGCCGAATCGAACATGGTTTCGACATTTTTTTAATCCAAAACAATTATTTTTTAGTGAAATTGCTGTTGGTTCTGTTCACGAAGGGATGATGATTTCTTTCTTCTTTTTGATCTGATTCAGATTCAAATGTTAGGAGGCGTTTGTGTGATATGCATTCCGGAGTGTTGTGACCGTATCTGTTGTTACTCTATTTGGAAGTGATAAAAGAATTCTTTGGGATTCATGAATTCAAACTCCCTTCTTCCATTGAGAGATTGTTGCTCTGATCCATCATCAAAACGTCCATCCAAGAATCCCAATTCGAATGCTATAGTAATTAAATTTGATCATTTTTTAGCATTTGGTATGCTGGCCCAAAAAGCCATCGAAATTTGATGTTTTTAAGTAGAAATTTAAGAAAATGAGCACCCATTCCCATGGCTTAAATTTCAGCTGGTTTGCTACCTTATTCATGAGACTCTTCAGCTTATTCGCGTTCTACCCCACAACAATCTCATTCTATTGGACAATGAGATTGGTGACACAATAACTCGAAGAGAGGTCACAAGGTGAGAGGAAAAATTATTCAAAAAGTCCAAAACTCATCGTACAACAGTCAATTTAATTTAAACTTTTTAATTTTGTCAATTTAATTTTAAACTTTTTCATGATTTTCCGATGTATTTCTTTCTATCAAAATAGCCAAAATTTATTGACGTTGACATTAGCTATCCTAAGTGACACAGTTGAGATGATCATAATTGATGTGAATAATTTTTTTTTCCCTTATCTTCTTCTTTTCCTTTGCCTATGTTTGCCTAGTGTTTTTGCAGATAAGATAGCCGACAAGCCTCCTCATCGGCCTAAGATGGCTAAAATCGCCCGCTATTGCTACGCGCAAGCTGCAAAGGAGACAGCGCCAAGACGTATCCGCAGAATGCAGAAGTGAAAGGCTGAACATCTGCAACCTTGGCGGAATCCTGACGCAATTTGGGGAGAAACTTCTTGTCCGATGGAAAGTACATTGTCCGATGGAAAGTACAAGAAAACATCGGGCAAGAAAAGGATGAGGCCGTAATGCCCCCCACCCAGATCTAGGCGAGTGAGGCCCTTGCTTGTGGCCGGTCATCTATCGAGACTAGACATAGGTTAAAGGAAAAAAAAAAAAAAAAAAAAAAAAAAAATTTTTTTTTTAAAAATTGCAACTTTTGACCATGCCACTTAAACGGTTACTATTGACTAGATCTTCATATTAGCAATTTCCAATTAAAGTTGACCGGAAAAGCTATATTAAAAAGTTATAAAAAAAATTACAACTTAACCGATCAATTTGAAAAATTTATGATAGACTGGACCATCATATAATAATTCATTACTTTTCAATCAATTTTCCCAAGGTAGGGTGAGGGTTTCAAACAATAATCTCAAAAAAAGTTTATCAATTTCAAAGGTGGTGCGCGAGTTTCCCGTGTGATACTTTGCTGCAAGGCAGAGAGAATGTCATGCACAAGCAATACCATTAAAGCAGTAATGTAATAGAGAAGGTATGGAAAAAGGAGCAGATAGAGTGTAGCACAATCAATTGATAGATAAAGCTTAAGATCTATAGGTTGTTTCAAGTTGCAAGATGACGAAAGATGTATGTAAAAATATGCGAGTCGATAGAGCTCTCAATTGCAAAGTCTCTCCTTGAATGTACTCAATTTATAGCAACATGGATTTTACCATGAGATAATTTATGTTTAGTAAAAATCAACGATTGATAGGTTATCACGTATCACGAGGAGACTAGAAGGTGTTAGATTACCACATCATTGATCAACAAGTGCATATAGACATTAAGACCATTGGAAGAAATTAGGGATAAGATAGAGATGTGACCAAAGATCCTAACATTTATCTTGAAAATATACTATGTGCGCATCGGCACCTATTCTATTGTATTCTCTACTTTCGTACAAATTGCCAGATCGTGAAAGTACTCGTCGTACACATCCCGTATGGCGTCCAGGCATACTCCAAATTCATGTGCAACTTTGAGGAAGATGCCTTGATTGAGACTGACATTAACAGGCGATTGACATCAACTTCAAACAAGCTGTAGTACACTAAAACAAGACTTCATTTGATGATGGTGCTCGCTCAAGTGCGGCCAGCGCCAGCAAATCAGCAGAAGTCTCTAGCATGATTTTGATGAAGATATTGACAACTCTCGTGAACCACTTTCACACAGTCGGCAGATTGCAATTTGATCTTCTGTTTTCTGGATCCGAATCTACTGAACCGGACGAATCACGGCCGTTGATTTTGAGGCCCCGTAGATCAACGATTGTCATGCATTCGGCCCGCCGCGCTCGGTCCGCCCAAATAATATTTTCCAAAGAAAAAGGATCTTGAGAATATAAAAGGACAAAGGGGGACAAAATCAATGAGACAAAACCAGCGCAGCCTGGACCCAGAATTAGGTGTGCTGGCGAAGTCGGAAAAGATAATCACCAATCCGATTATTTCTCTAGTTAAATATTAAGAGGAAAAGCCAAATCAGTGGACGGTATGGGGCTGACGTGGCATGCCACAGGGCACGGCCCAATCCACGTGGCGGGGCTTCATTGGGGCGGTCGACGCCACCCTGGCCCTTCATGGGCGAGCTCCATTCCCACCACCGACACATCCCTTGGGCCCCCCACGGCTTAACTACTGGTATATTTTCTTAATTATACTATTGAAAGTGCGACTCTATCGTAGGTAAAATGATCACATCACTTCTATTATTTGCGTGGGGGACATGTGAATAGGGCCATCCTTTTCATATTAATATATTCCATGATCACATAATTTTATCTCCCATAGGTAGCTTGATCAATCCCAAAAATGTTGTATAATCATTCCCACTAAATCTTCAATCCGGGATAGTTACACCTTCGATTCTAAACAAAATCAAGAAAAGAGCTCACCCCCTAATTGAGCACAAATCTAGAATGGATCAACAGTTCAAGAATCACATTGAATTGGACAAATTAAAAGTTCACAAGCTATATTATACATTGAACTAGTTGATGGATTAGATTATACATTGGATCAAAATTTAGAGATCATTCGTGTTATTATTTAAAAAGAAAATTAATTTTTGAAAATTCATTCTACTGGCAACCTATAGTTTAATTTATTGTACCCGTATGATATGACTTATTTATGGAAGGGCGTTGCACGTTCATGTCAGAGACGATGCGCTAAATCTGCCTTGAATGAATAAAGAAGTGGGGCACTGAAAATGACTTTCAGCCAAGATTTGGTGGAAATTGGAATTTTATGGTTAATTAAAGACGTGCTAATTAGTTGTCAGGTGGACAGGACGAAAAATTATTAGACAGCAATATTCTCCAGCTGTTCTGGCGTCACGCGACTTGCGGCAAGTTTCTCACCCGCAAAGCTAAAGCCAGACGAATATGTTTAGCTTCACATTTACATGCACTTTTGACGAGGAGTATCATCGACTAAAGGAACAAAAGAAATAAACAATCTTGAAACTTTGGCCCGACATATAATGTGGTCTTCAAATTTTTAATTTATCATATGTAGTCATAAACTTTACCTTATTATAAACCCATTTCCTGAACCTTTAACTTATTCATTATGATTATAAAACTTTTGATACATTTTTAATTTAATTCAAAAATTAAATAAAAATATTTAATAGTCATTTTTTAGTTCAAGTTTAGGAATAACTTTGGATATTTCATATAGTTCAGAGACTAAATTAAAAGTGTGCAATTCAATAAATGCATGGACTACATTGCATATTAGTTCAAAATTTAAATATCATTCGTGTCTTTTCCCTTGTCTAGCAATAATAATGTGGTCCAAGATGTGCATCTCACGGGACCCTTTTAGGTTGCCATTTTGACAGTGACCGATGATAATTTACTCTTCTTGGTTTTGGTATCAATGGTATGCCTTTTCATTAATTGGTCATAGGAAATATTTAACTTTTCATTTGTGCATTTTCACACCTTTCCCAAATAAAATTTATCTACTTTAAATTGATCTAATCGAGTATTTTACTTTCACAAATTTTATATTCAAGTCTCTAAGATCAAATACGGCTGGAGTGTACCATTGAACGAAGTCGTAGTATAATGCATATAACATTTTTTTTCCAACGTGGCAGAATTTTATCTACATCATACTTTCGCGTTGTTTACGTTAGTTAAATTTTCCACCATATCCATGTAAGCATCCGTATATTTTGTTTACAATGTACTTTGACATTGCTTGACTGCCATGTTAACTGAATTTGGTTGGCTTTTGGGTAAGAGGGACTTCATTTGAATATTTGTGACACTAGAAGGAGTTGATTAGACAAATTGGAAGCAGATAGTGCAAAACACAAAAGACAGACTGTTACACAAAAGAAAGTACAATTTTTCTTCCACTTAATACATTTCTTAGATGTAAATAACGGAAGATGATGATAATCAAAAGATGCACATCCCGCAATAGACTTTTTATCATCTATAAAATATGGATGACGTAACTTTTTCTAGATCAAATCCAAATCGTATCGAATTTGCCAAAGACGACTGTACTAAATTGTGCACAAACATGTGAGTTGTTGTATTGGATTCCTCCATTGATGTTAAGATTGCTTCAATATAATCCGCCAATTTGCTCAATTAGAAATCAATATTATTAGATTAATAAATAGATATAGCCGTTAAAAGACAGATTGTTGCACAATTTAACCGTTAGTGTAGAAACATTGCCATGGCCAAAAGAATGGCCCTCCCACATGGACCCATCTCACCTAATACAAAGCTGGCATTGGAACATAATCCCCAAAAGCAAATATATACACACACCCCCAATCCCCTCCACTCCACTCTGTCCACTACACCCACAATCCCTCTCCTCCACTAGTCCCTCCGCGCTCTCCTCCTCCACCACAATGAGGCCGGCACCGCCGCTCCCCGCCGCCGCCGCCGCCCTCGCCCTCGCCCTACTCCTCTGCCTCTCCCTCTCCCCCACCGCCGATGCCCACAACATCACCCGCATCCTCGCCAAGCACCCCGAGTTCTCCACCTTCAACCACTACCTCACCATGACCCACCTCGCCGCCGAGATCAACCGCCGCCTCACCATCACCGTCCTCGCGGTCGATAACGCCGCCATGAACGCCATCCTGGACAAGCACCTCTCGGTCGGGACCCTCAAGAACGTCCTGTCCCTCCACGTGCTCGTGGACTACTTCGGCACCAAGAAGCTCCACCAGATCAGCAACGGCACCACCCTAACCTCCACCATGTTCCAGGCCACCGGCGCAGCTGCCGGCACCGCCGGCTATGTCAACATCACCGACCTCAAGGGCGGGAAGGTCGGGTTCGGCGCTGAGGACAACGGGAGCGATCTCAATGCCGTTTTCGTGAAGTCCGTGGACGAGATCCCCTACAACATCTCGGTTTTGCATATCAGCCAGGTACATTATAGACTCTCTTGCCATAATTTCTATGTCAAAGATCCCACCGACACCTATCACTTGTTAATTACTATTGTTCTTGTATTGCAAGCTATACCTTCTCGTCCTTTTCACACTACACACGTGAGAGAAGACTGTGTCGCATTCAATTCGTTAGAAGTCTCCAATAATTCAATAATTTTCCCTACTTACCCGATCAAAGAGATGTCATCAAATTCGAATTTGATGTTTTTCCCGAATTAGAATACCTAACTTAGCATATGACATTAGGTCACACAATTTGCAGCATTTGTCTAGGATCATCAATTATGCGCAAAAATTTACAATGTTAATCATCATTAATCCGGACTGACATTAGTAATTAGTATAAATTTACAAACTAAGAGAACGGTAAATTTTGATACGGTTAGCAATTGACATGATTTTATTTGCTAGGTTCTGACCTCGCCGGAGGCCGAAGCTCCGACCCCGAGCCCGAGCAACCTGAACATCACGGCCATCCTGTCGAAGCAGGGCTGCAAGTCCTTCGCCGACCTCATCTCCGCCTCGGGCGCCCTCAAGACCTTCGACGACAACCTCGAGGGCGGCCTCACCATCTTCTGCGCCTCCGACGCCGCCGTCTCCGCATTCATGCCCAAGTACAAGAACCTCACCAACCCCAGAAGGCCTCCTTCGTCCTCTACCACGGCGTCCCCGTGTACCAGTCCCTCCAGATGCTCAAGTCCAACAACGGCGTCATGAACACCCTCGCCACCGACGGCGCCAGCAAGTACGACTTCACCATCCAGAACGACGGCGAGGACGTGAAGCTCAAGACCAAGGTCGTGACGGCGACGATCACCGGGACGGTGATCGATCAGGACCCGCTCATCGTCTACAAGATCGACAAGGTGTTGCAGCCCAGGGAGCTGTTCAAGGCGGCGGCGGCGGCGGACGCGCCGGCGCCGGCGCCTAAGGGGAGCAAGAAGAAGAAGGAGACCACGGCGGCGGACGAGCCGGCGGCGGACTCGCCCGAGGGGGAATCGGCGGACTCGACGGCGGACAGCAACGGCGTCGGCGGTGGCGTGTTGGGTGGGGTGAGAGTGGCGGTCGGCGTGGTCTTGAGTTTGTGCTTGTCGGTGGTATTTCTGTAAAAAACAAAAGAAAAAAAGTGCTTTCTTTTTCTTTTTTTTTTTTTTCTTTTTTCATTGGTCCATGTGTGAAAAATTTTATATTGCAACAAATTAGTCAATTTGGAGATTGGAGATGGGTGGGGCTGGCGGAGGGACGTGATTGTGAATATAAAAGCATGGGTTGTCCTTAAATCGAGATATCTTTGATAATTTATTATCAAAGAGAGGTGGGGGCCATGTGACAGATACTGTTGATTTTTGTATCATTGACAATGAAAAAAGGATTTAATAAAGAAAAATGGGGTCCGGAGAGAGGTATTTATTATGATTTGTTTGATTTGTTGTCGTTTCGTGTAAATTAATGTTTATGTCTGATTTTTCTTTCTTTTTTGTTTCAATTTGTTTATTTGAATCTCCACCTTAGATGGATTAATGTTCAAGAGATGAAATATTTTTTTTCTTCTAATCAGGGACACCACCGTAATTAATCGACTATTCTGAATGGTCCATTGTGGATGTGATGAGAAGATAATCAAAACTTAGTCAATGCCTTATTACAAGATTACTTAACACTTGGTGGTGTGGTTTATTGTCACCTTAATCCATATCTAGACCCATACTTAACCATTAAACCGATTTCATAAGTTATTGTCTCTCTTACAATTAACATCAATCGCTGATATACATAGGGAACAAAAAAAAAAATCCATATCCAACGTCAATGACCTGGATAATTATACTATTAGTAACCATCTAAATAAATGGTAATAAAGAGAGCTTCTACAAATAAAATATACATAATTCAAGTAGCATGTGATATCTTTTGTTTTGTTTTGTTTTTTTTTTTTTTCATGAAATAGTGAAGTTTTTAATGTCACAATAGAAGGAAAGAAAGGTGAAAGGGACACAGAATATTGTATAGAAAGAGATTTGTCACCAATAAGTCACACCTCACTCTTCATTATAAGCTGGCATGCACTTCCTATCTCAGCATGTATTCCATGAAGAATGTATGGTCTAATGTCACTTCAATGATTAAATCAACTCTGGTTTGAAAGATTGTTAGAACTTAGAAGAAATTCAGAAAATAAAATATTATGAGCATGTGCTTGCTTTGATTATAAACATGACCTTTACTTTTGCTGAGTCACAAAGGGGAAAAGATCCAAAAAAAAAAAAGAAAAAAGAAAAGAAGATATTAAATAGAAATATATATATATATAGTTTATACATATCTTGCGCAATGATTTAAAATGAAAAACATGTCATCAATAGAATGAATCTATTCAACAGTACTTGCTCGCACGAGAGCTGTTATTGCATCCAATTTCTCATCTTTTGCAAACTGCAGAACAACAGTGGCAAGATGCAAGGATGTTGAATATACACGGGGGAAAAAGCTACAGTGTACTTCTGGAACTACACCTCCATGAATCTGATAATCTGCTGCTTGTTGGCTTCGTCTACATTTATTGACTAACTTTACAAGTTTGATGTGGTAAAATATGTCCAAACTATGCACAGATAATACAGATGGTAAATTGAGATGTCGGTGCACGAGAATCAAATGCCACAACATACAAGAGCGCAAAACACCACGAAGAAACATCGACCGGATGATAGCCTGAATACAACGGTTACTGATTCAACGCTCTTCCGCTCCAGATTAATTGCTGAAGTCTGCACAGTGGACATTGTGCCTCGCAGCGAGATAATGTACACCAACTGGCCCTTCACTGCCGTATGGGTAGAGCTCTGGTTGAACCTTCCTTCGTTCTAGTTCTTTCAGCAAGGGCGTAAATACTGCCCAAGCTGCATCGAGTTCATCACTCCTGATGAACAGTCGATGCTCTCCTTTTGTAGCGTCCAAGAGGAGCCTCTCATATGCATCGGGGCCTTCACTCGGGTACCTTCATGAGGAAAATATCTTAGGATTGGAATGTAATGTGCAGCCAATTCATTGTCATGAATGAAACAGAGGAACACGAATGAGGGCACTGGATATCCCACTCAGAGTTCCCATTATGTAGCTCATCATGCCATCACTAAGCATAAGATATTTATCATAAAAGCCAAGTATTTTACATAATCTGGCATTGGAAATTAAATTTTTCTCTTCTTTTGTATCATATCTGATGACCTTGTCTTGCTTTTGTGCTAAGAGATAAAAGGGTGGAGAATAGAAGCCAGCACAACTATCCCAGTTCGTTCCATTAAGAATCTTAACCCCACTGCAGAATGTCTGGTTTGAGCCATAGCTAGTCAGAAATTATAAGTCTCTCTCTCTCTCTCTCTCTCTCTCTCTCTCTCTCTCTCTCTCTCTCTGTAAGCTCAAATTACCAGGGGATATTTGAAGAATCTTACCTCGTTTTGAAAAGCAAGTTCAGGTCACTGCAGTCTAATCCCTTTCCAAGTCCTGGAACCTTATTGTTGATCTTTAGGTAGATAGCTTCATCTGGCTGTACTCGAATCACAAGCTCATTCGTAGCCTTGTCCAAATCAGTTCCAGAGTTTCGATTGTACAGATTACCAGGAACATGCCTGAACTGTACTCTGATCTCTGCACTGAAAATCATAGATATACGATATGTTTCAATCTACTGTTTACTCTTGACAGCATCCATTGTCAAAAAAACGAAAAGTGTATGGTACTATGTTTTAGCTACCGCTTTGACTGGAGAGCTTTGCCTGCAATCATCATGAAGGGAACTCCATCCCACCGTGCGTTATTAATGAAGAGAGTTGCAGCCGCAAAAGTTGGCGTGAGGCTATTTTTTGACACGGTTGGATCATCAGTATAAGCCGGATATGATGCATTCCCCTCACTGCAGCCCTTATATTGGCCCACGACCACATCTTGAAGACAAAGAGGTTTAATAGAACGTAATACCTTAACCTGATTCAAATAATGTCAAAGATTTAGTCACTGGAATATATAAAGGAATCACAAGATGACTATTCTTGCTCGATGTATGGCCTATAGAAGTTAATGTAGTGATAGTAACAGTTGTTGCATACATATAAGACCATAAAATTCATGTTATTTTGGTGTTGGTCGTATGGCATTCCTCCAATAATTAGTCCATTATGCCTTCCTCTCACTACAAAATCCCTCAAAAGGAATCGATAAAAGAAAACATTTTCCCACCTTTTCATTCCTTATGTCCTCAGCATCCAGGCTGACAGGTGTCTCCATTGCAAATAATGCTAGTAAATGTATTAGATGATTCTGCAGTATATCCCTTATTATTCCATAATCATCGAAGTATCTGCAAAGAGAAGCGCACGGAGAAGCAACGGATCATGGTTTTGTTCACATTAAGATGATCACATAGTCCTGGGGAAGAAATAAGACTAACCTGCCTTGACCCTCCATCCCCAAATCGTCAGAGAATATTAGTTGCACATTTCTTATGTAGTTTCTGGACCATAAAGGCTCAAACACCAGATTTGAAAAACGAAGTGCTAAGAGGTTTTCAAATAGCTCCTCGCCCAAGTGATGGTCAATTCTGCAGGAATATCAGATGTGTCCAACATCAATGAACCTAAAATTTTACAACCCGTAGGTATCATGCTAGATGTATACCTGAATATTTCATCCTCAGACAAATATTGTCTTAAACTTCTTGTCAGTCCTCTGGATGACTCTAAGTCACGGCCAAATGGTTTTTCAACAATGACACGAGTCCAACCACTGAGGGAAGAAGCACGACGCCTAGCACATCGTACCGCATCAACAAACATACTTGGAGGAGTGGCTAAGTAATAGAGCCTATTGGAACGTCTTCCAGCCTGAAATGAGATTTTATGAGATTATATTCAGCTTGCCATCACTTGCTGAGATGCTAGATTGTAGCTGATCCATAGTCTATATTTGCACAACAGAATAAGCTCGACTCCCTGGGGATACTAAATCTACATTCTTTATGTGATTTATGATAATCCCCTGACACAAGCTTTTATAGAAGCATAGTCCAAAGAGAGAATCTAAGTATCAACAAGTACCTCTTTCTCCTTCAGAATTTTGTCGAGCTCAAGGAAGTGCTCCTCGGAGCTATACTGACCCGAGTGGTAAAAGCATCTCTTCAAAAACTGATCCATTTTCTCACTACAATTTTCCCTGTATGGAATAGGTGATCAACACAAGTGAATCACAAACTTAAGAATAGTATCATGTAAGACCAGGCTACATTCAGATTGTGTACCTCTTGTCAATTCTACATGTCAAATTTTTGCTAATGGATTTTCTCAGCTCATCATGAGTCATTGTACTCCGTGCATAGCCAAAAATCCTGAAATTCTATAGACCAGCAAAAGAAAATATAAGACATTAAGCTAAATGACAAAGAAAAGGACAAAAATTTCAGGTCAGATAATGGATAACAGATGCAGAATAAACCTCGGGAGATGATCTTCATAAAACAAAGCAAATAGTGCAGGGAAGATCTTGTTCCTCGCTAGGTCCCCTGAAGCTCCAAGAACAACAATGCTAAGAGTTGACTCTTCCTCTCGTGACTTTTAAAGGCCAGAGAGCTCTCTTTTTCTCGAGTTTTAACAGGATTAGCAGTCAAAGGATGTGTCCGGGTGCCCTCTGCATCAACCAGCCTCATATTTAGATACCTTGGACTAGTTTATGAAACCAGACAATAAATTTAGGAATAGAAAAAATAAACCACTTTAAATTTCAATGACTTTTTGACTCTATTTTTTAGTAACACAACGGAGGCAAAACACTTCTGACAAAGACAACATCCTGAACAGCGAGAGGAGAATGTATTTAGCTGCTATCAGGGATTGCAAAACAACAGGAAGCCAGCAATAGACACATCAGATTTTTTGGCCCGAATAAGATTTGTCATGCATTGACTAGATCTTGGTAGCATTTCACTCATCAATTTCCATTACATCATAGAGGTCAAGGATGTTAAGGGAGTCTGATATGTCCTGTTTGTTCTACAAATACCAAATCAAAGCATGATGAGTTGTGAAAAAAGAGGCCAAGACACATGAGATCCCAATGGTTGCCCAGCAATAAATGATATTTGATCGCGAGTCAAGAGAGAGAAAATGGAAAACCCATTTATGTTTACTTGCTTTTGAGATCCGAGCACAGAGTTGGAATTGGAAGTCTCACTATTTAGGGCCGTTCCTTTAATTAGTACTGGAATTTCAATGAAACTATGCGATAGATGGACACTGTACGAAATGGGGACGAGATTATATCATACAAGAACGTAGTAAATTCAGCTAGCTGCGTACAAAAGACATCAATAATTTACTATTATCTATCATCTTGTCACACTATTACGGTTTCCCTGCATATGGATCCAAAGTGGACATAATTATACATACATCAATAGCACCAAGCAAGATTACAACTGTATGCTGCATTCTTTTTTTTTTTTTATTTTTTTGGGTACAGTAGTCAATCAAGCATGCCTCAATTCTTAAATCCAGAATGGCTCTCAAGAACTGAAATCACCTTTTGACTAATCACAACCCCCATATCCACAGTACGGAAGATCAATCCGTCGCGTTTAACTAAACCAACCAATCATCCAAACTGTTGATTATGACATTTTCTCGAGCAGATCATTCACTAGGAAATCAAACTCTCAGACGCCAAAAAAAATAAAATATGCCGGTCAAATGACCAACAATTTTCACGTACACAAGGCAAGTAAAAAAAAAAAGAAGAGAGAAACAAACCAGTCTGCAGTGAAATGGCACCCGCTGGGTGCACATTGGACGCTTTGAGCTCAAACTTCCCGCCATTTTTACTTCTCTGAAATGAGCAGGTCGTTAAGGACGTTCTTGCTGGTATCGTCTCGTGATCGAACGAAGAGCAGGAAAAGGCAGCTGAAGAAGAAGAAGGAGAACAGGGACTCAAACGTAAAGCCATGTAGAGAACTGGGCAGAAGCTAAAACAGATGGAAACTCTAGTTTCTCTGTTTTGTGGGATTATGAGACGGAAGCAATCATTTTAACTGTTTATTTAAAAGAAATATCTTCAGCCAATTATGAGGGCTATACCCATATATGATGCACATCTACTTGCCCTTCAACTTGTTCTGGTCGAGCAGCCTCTGCCATCAGTGTTCACCAAACTCCATGAGAGACTTAGGTACTGACCGCAACATCTACTCTCTCTCTCTCTCTCTCTCTCTCTCTATGTAAAGATTGGCTTGACCAAGATCATTTGACTTACAGGTGGCCAGCGCAAGAGTATGTTCAAGCTCCTGGTCTGAAGCTAACAGTTTCCTTTATAACTTTAACAAGGATTTTTATTGATTAGTACATCAATCTCATGAGACGTGCGGGAATTGGGAGTAGGAATTTAATTATATAGCTATTGACATAATAAAATATTTCAAAAGGTTATAGAAAAAGAAGGTTCAGTTTGGGTTTTCAGAAAATTAGGAGAGAACCAAACTAAATTGTGAGCAGTTGAAACGAACCGAATTGCAATCCCTTATTCAGTTTCGTTTGATTTTTGGATTTTCCATTTTTTGCTCTGTTTACCAGAATTGAATTGAATTAGGGGTGAAAATGAAAGATTTTAAGTTGGGCGTTCATTTTTTGTTGAGAATTTCGGTTCGGCTAGGTTAACCAAACCGAACCGGAAAAAAAAGATAGTGATTTTTCCATTATCCGAACCCAAAAACCAAATCGAACTAAAAATGCATGAAATTTCAATTCGGCTTGGTTTCAGTTTCAATTTAGTTCTATTACCATAGTGGAGACCCATTTATATATCTGGCATCACATAAACTTCAATTACTTCACTAACGGAGATTGATTCGTAGACAACACTTCCTTCACAATGGAACAACAAATAGATGATAGAATAACACGTTGTCGAGTTAGGAAGCATCATGTTCCAACCTACCATAACAAGTTCCCATCAACCGTTGACATAGTTTGTTACAAAGTGTCTTACTAAAAAATTTGCCAGCAACAAATACGGAGAATAAAACACCAATGAGACTTCTATCTCGACGGTCGACACATTGACTCTTTCTTTTCCTTGGAAAAACTTTGAATTCATATGTGTTTATACCGTCTGTTAAATGTTATTACGTATTCACAATAAGCTGTTCCCTTTAATAACTATATAATTTAATGGAATATACTGGTTAGATAACCGAGGAGGATAAGTCCTGCAACATTCATCAGAAGATTGAATTTTCTTTTTATGCGACTTTTACGCTCGTTCTATAGCAACCTGTGACTTTCGGATAGCAAACCACTAACCACATGGCTGCTGCCAACGATCCGAAGTCGTAGTGGATTTGTTGATTCATTTGACGATCGTTAGCTGTTACCAACTTACCATTCATTTCATGCAACTGTCGGATCGGTGGTCATAGCCTCAGATCACGCCCTCGACACAGAGAGGCAGTGATGTTCACTGATGAGGCCGAGGTCCAGCGGGTGTTGGCATCGGCTAGAAAGGATAATAATCGTTAAATAATCGCGAAATCATTAGAAAGGCTACCTCTTTTCTTCCCAGAGGAAATGTTATTTGGGGAATATGACCGTCGAAAGTACAAGTGAGGAGAAACGAGACACGTATAGCTTATATCGACGTAGATTTCGAACACAAGCAGAAACAGAAGTCATCGGATGCTGCCGGTGCTACTCCGGCCTTCCGGGAATGTTCGAGCATATGTAACGACATTTATTGCCACCATACCTTGTTTTACTTGTCCAAAACCAGGACAGTCCTCGCCTTTTGCCTTTGCCTTTGCCTTTGCCATGTAATAGACCTCGTCTTTTTGATCGGAGGGATACGCATCAACATATTCCTCGATCGGCAGCCACTGCGCAATCGAAAGGCTAATCATATGGCCTAGTCAAAACCTTGAAAAACGCACTGAAACCAAACCGTGGGTCTGGGGAAATCGTTTGATAAACTCGTTCTGTGGACGGTCAAACTGATTAGAGCGTGCCAAAACATTATTTATGAGATTTACGAGCCGGCGAGAAGTGAACTGTCCCTTGGCCATTTGTATTTTAAGCACAAAGTATTCTTCGGGATCGGCAAATTACCCCAGCAGCCTCGATTTCTTGGCCTTGTTTCGTGATATCGAAAGAAAGAGGCTGCGGCACGCAAACAGTGGGCAAGTCCGACTTGGTGACCTACGATTCGTCGGGTTGCCTGCGACCGGGAAAGCAAGGAGGAGACCTGCCTGCCGCAAACATAGAGTGTGATAATTGGCCCAAGAAGCCCAAGCCCAAGCCCAATCCCAAGCCCAAGTATAGTCTTGTATTAGCCTCAGCCCATTAACCCATTCTCTTATCTCCTTCAGCAGCTTCCGACGACATTTAAGCATTAAAGAAGAGGAGAAGCGGCGGCGACAAAACCGAAGAAAGAGAAAAAGGAAGTGAAGCTCGTTCGCAAGAGGAAAGGAGGAAAAGAGGAGAAAGAGAAAATTATTCACGTGAAGCGAAATTCGAACGTCCCGACAAGCTGAATCATCTGCTAATTGCAACACCAAGTAAGAATTTAAAGTGTCATTCATCTAATTGGATTAATTTTTCTGATTTTGGGCATGAGTTTTAATTTATGTCGATTTTGAGCTATGAAGTCCAAGTTTGTCAGGCTATGAATATATATGGAAACAAAAGTTTAGGCTGTTATGGAGCGGGTTTGACGAAATTCGATTTTGAAGTATGGTTTGTTTAAAATAAAATTCCGAAATTTTACATGTGAGTTATGCATAATGGATAGTACGTGTAAGTAAAAGAATGAACACGCCTTAAACAGGTTACTCATTCACGCATAAAAGTTGTTTTTATCGATGATTAAATGTGGTTTGGTTGAGTCGTTCGTTAAAGTTATATATTACTTGGTTTTTGATATTGTTTTCTGATAAATTAATAGTAATGTCAATGAGACAACTTGAGTAACCACCGTGGTTGGTTTTCAACATTTCTCAAGTGAATGATACTATTTCTTCTTTGATTTTGTAAACTTATATTTCAAAAATGAAATATATTTATTATGTTATGAGTTAAGAACGAACATATTTCTTGCATAAATTGAATTGAGCATTTACTACCATTTACATATTAGATTTTAAAATGTTATCTTTTGATTATAGTCTAAATCGATTGCCTGCAAAGGGGTTTGCAAAGTCTTTTGGGACAGATTCATGAGAAATTCCTTATTTTAAATATGGTTTATGAAATGTTATATATTGATTTGTGAACTAGTTTATGGAATGGAGTTTGAAATAGTTTGAAAATGTATTATGATATATACAACATGATTTAATAAAGATTAATTAATGGACTTGACCATTGATATTTGAATTGTGATGGTAAAAAGTTGTGATTTGGTTATTAAACTTGAGTTGTGAGATAGTTTCTGATTTTGGTTGTGGATTTCTAATGATTGAGGTTGATGGATTATGTTTAGTGTTTCTTTGAACCCATTGAGGGGTATGTAAATATGTACATACTAGTTTAAGATATCATTATGAGCCGAGTCATCAGCTAACAATAAGTAGAGACTTAACCAAAGAGGGAACCTCAGTCGCCTTGTCACCAACATTATTTATGACCATGACTAGATACTTGAGAATGAGTTTAGTTGATGGAATGGAGATCGACTAATAGACTCAAGACTATTGATTATTTGTTTTGATATTAGCAATAAAAATGATATTTCTAATATTGGTATAGTTATTTTGAAGTTGTGTATAACTTATTTTTGATATTGTAAGTTTGATATATTTTAGATTTGGTGTAAATGAGTTGTGATTTGGTTTTGTATATATGCGTAGTGATTGTTCGATTCATTTAGAAGAAATGTATCACTTACTAAGCCATGATAGCTCTTCCTTTTCTTCTTATCATGTTTTTCAGGTCTCTGAATTAGTAGCTGATTGAGCAAAAGCATTATCACGGGAATTATTGGGAACTGGATATTTGGGATATAGTTTAAGACTACATTCTTTTTTCGAAAAGATGGCCGTGTCACTCCCTCATCCTTATAGGATTTGGGGTGTGACAAAGAGTGAGTCTAGCTTGGTAAACTACGATTCGTGGGGTTGCTTGCTACTAGAAAACCAAGGAGGAGACTCATATGTCTGATTCCATAACAGGTAAATGGACAGCACTCATGATCGCGAGCCATACCCCGACGCGTAGCAAGCAATCGCAATGCAGCAGAAGTTCTTCAAAAGAAACTAATACTACTGCCCGATTTCTCCTCTCTACAACGAATGCCAGAACCTCAACCCACCGTTTTAGTCAGAACTCGAAGTCAAGCAACTTTGCGGTTTAGTGCTGCTGTGCAACTTACTCTCGTCTCTTCCAGAATGGGAACTCACAAAACATTTACTGTCTAACTGTAGCCAAAAGGAGTCCGGGGAATGACGTTGAGAGTGCAGAGTTATCTCTCTTTTCATTCAGAACAAAAGCAATTACAGCCACCTCATGCGAAGCATCTGCAGGGGGGAGTCTCATTGGTTTTGGAGAGCCAGCGCTTGAGCATCAAGTAATCCACTTCTGCATGGTGGTACCTAAATCCTTCCAGCTGAGTTCGCATGAAAAGAAAAATCATGAATATTATCGGTACAGCATGAAAGTGCTTGCTATTGCTGGATAAGATGTTAAAATATTTAAAATATTTTATTATTCTAAATATGATTCCAATATTATATTCCCAATAAATTCCCAATAAATTCCCTATATTAGTTCCAATTATTGCCCAATTTATTACCTATGTGTATTAAGTGATATTTGTCCGTTATTACATTACCATAATGGTCTTGATGGGAGATACCGGTAACTTAACCAATGGAATAAAATCGTCAGGTCGTCTGTTTCAAACCCTAACGATAAAGAAAAACACACCATCAAGTTTTGGAAGGGGATTGAGCAAAGAGAACAAGACGTGCGTTTTTGTTTTTAATATTGCGGATCGCTCGTGCCGTGTGGATCCAAAAAAGATAGTGAGGTTTCCCACTTGTAGATTTCATCAATGGATGGAGGTATGTTGGTATTTATGTTTCCGCTATTCGATCCCGAATTCTGTATGAATTTACCTGTGATGAGTAAAATCGGAATCTCCAAGTTTGTTTATATTCAATCTAACAATTGGTATCGAGCCCTTATTTGCAATCTCTGCCTTGGTGAAACCTTTTGGAATTTATTTTATTGAATTATATGTGGATAAATTTCGGATTTGTATATTGCTTGGATCGAATTGAGAATTCGACCAAATTCGGGCTACCCACCATGAGATAATGGATCTAAATGATCACACCGCCATTAGGAAGAGAAACCCATAAATTTTTTCGACATATTACTGATCGTCGAAGGTTAATCGAGCGGTGAATTTTGGTGATTAGGGTTTGATAGGGCAGATTGTTTTTTTTTGGCTAAATTCTGGTCCATACATGGTCATTTTTGCCAAATCTTGAATCTATTTGTTCGTCCCGGCGTTCTCTTCGAAACCTGTCAACCAATTTGGTCGAACATGGGCTGTGGGAGGAGACCCAGACGGCGGAACAGAGGTGGTCGCAGCGGAAGAAGCGGTGGAAGAGAGCCCGAAAGAAGACCTCGGGCACATGCGTCCGCACGCGCCCGAGAGGCAGCACAGCAGGCGCGTGCAACACACGCGCCCGAGAGGCCAGTAGCGGGCGCGTAATTTGCCCCTCCGCCTTTATGAAAATTGCGATTCTGCTCCTTGCCCGTGCAAAATTCCGATTTTGCCCCCACCGGAGTGTAAACTTACGATTTTGCCCCTTTTGGCGTGAAATTCCTATTTTACCCTTAAAAGTAAAATTCCACTGGCCTTGCATGCAAAATTCCAGTTTACTCCTTTTGCACGTGATTTTACTGTTCTACCCTAAGGTGCAATTCTATGAATAAAATTAAATGTCTAGTGATCTGTATATATTTAATTAATTAAGGATTAGCCACAACATCTTTGATTATATTAAATTATATACATTAAGAGCCTTTGGATCACATAGAGTTAAAGACAATAATTGTAATTATTCACATTAATATTATGAATTTTATCCCACAGAATTTTCAATATATTAATGTGATTAATTAGGATGAAATATTATTTTATCTTTCTTAATTTACCCACATGGATTAAGGAAGGGAATATAATTTGATAGTTTCATCATGAAGTAATTATGAATCAATTTAAATTAGAAACTTAACCTACAGGTAGTTTTTGATGTTATATGATTCATATTTTAAAACATGTTTTACATTGGTAAAATATGATTTAAGTTTATTGCCTCAAATATATTGATACATAAGTTTCCTTTGATTATGATGCAGTTTTACTGCCTAAGATTAGTTCTGGTATAATTGTTCCCGAGCTAAATGGAAATAACTTCAAAAAATGGAGAGAATTAGTTCTTCTTCAATTGGGGTGCATGGATCTTGATTATGCTCTTAGGTCGACGAACCAGCGAACCTACCGAGAATAGTACTCATGCTGAGCATACTCATTATGCTCAATGGGAGCGGTCCAACCGTCTCAAGTGGATGTACATAAAGACAAAACTCTCGCTAGCATTCGTGGTTCGGTCATTCAACATAATAATGCCAAGGAATTGCTGAAGGCTATTAATGCTCAATTTGAGTCTTCAGAGAAGGCGCATGCCATGACCCTAATTATGAAGTTCTCATCATTGAAGCTTATTAGTGTAAGAGGTGTGCGTGAGCACATCATGAAGATGAGGGACATTGCTGCTCAACCAAGAATCTTGAGGTTGGGATATCGTAATCATTTCTTGTATACTATATCCTAAATACTCTCCCAAAGAGTATGCTCCCTTCAAGATCTCTTACAACACACATAACACTAAATGGTCAATTAATGAACTCATGACCATGTGTGTTCAAGAGGAAGAGAGGCTACTAATGGAGAAAAGAGAAAATGCTCATATGGCAACATAGGATAAGTATAAAGGGCAAAGTAAGCAAAAGGGAAAGGGTAAGATGCTTTTACCTCCCCAAGCTAGCATTAAGAAGGAATCCAAGTGCTTTTTCTGTAAAAAGAAGGGGCACATGAAGAAGGATTGCGCCAAATTTAAGGCGTGGCTCCAAAAGAAAGGTAACCAACTCACATGTGTATGTTATGAAACTAATATGGTTGATGTGAGTCACAACACTTGGTGGATTGATTCTGGTTCTACAATCCACATTTCGAATTCCTTGCAGGGTTTTCAGAACCAGCGGAAACCAATGGGAAGTGAACAAGGCATCTATTCAGGAAACAAGATGCGCTCGCGTGTGGAAGCTATTGGGACATACGATTAGTTCTCGTAGTGGTTTTGTTTTAATTTTGAAAAGACCTTTTATATTCCTAGTTTTTCTAGGAATTTAATTTCAGTTTCAAGACTTGTACCTTGGGATACTCCTTTGAATTTTCAGATTTAACATTCACTTTATCGTATAAATTTGAAATTGTTGAGAGTGGTATTTTGTCTGATGGTCTCTTTCGAATTAATTTACAAGACAATACCGTTAATAATGCGATGCATGTTCATGATAATGCTGGGATAAAACGATGTGTTGTGAATGGGAATTCCTCTATGTTGTGGCACCGGAGGTTGGGACATATCTCCATGGATAGAATTAAGAGACTAGTAAAAGATGGAGTACTTAATACTCTAGACTTTACTGATAATGATACTTATGTGGACCGTATAAAGGGAAAACAGACCAACAAGTCAAAGAAAGGTGCTAAGAGGAGTACGAAATATTAGAAATCATATATACGATATTTATAATCTAGATATAGACTCAAATGGTCGAGATACTTCATTTCTTTCATAGACGATTATTCACGATTCATGTATCTCTACGTGCTTCGTAATAAGCACGAAGCATTGGATGCCTTTAAGATATTTAAAACCGAAGTAGAGAAACAATGCGACAAGCAAATTAAGATCGTGAGATCAGATAGAGGTGGAGAATACTATGGTAGATACACTGAAGATAGACAAGCACCTGGTCCATTTGCGAAGTTTCTTGAAGAGCATGGGATTATTGCCCAATACACTGTGCTCGGTTCACCGGACCAAAATGGTGTTGCGTAAAGAAGAAACCGAACATTATTGGACATGGTGTGGAGTATGCTTAGCAACTCCAAACTTCCTAAGTTTTTGTGGACCGAGGCTCTTAAAACGGCTATGTACATATTAAACTGAGTTCCAACTAAGGTTGTTCCAAAGACGCCTTTTGAATTATTCAAATGTTGGAAACCGAGTTTGCGACATGTACGTGTTTGGAGATGCCCATCTGAGGTAAGAGTCTACAATCCACAGGAAAAGAAATTAGATCCAAGGACTATACGTGGGTATTTCGTTGGATATGCCGAAAAGTCCAAATGATACATATTTTATTGTCCATCTCACACCACTAGGTTTGTGGAATCAAGAAATGCTAAATTTCTTGAAAATGATCTGATTAGTGGGAGTGATCAATTCAAAGACTTTGTCCTTGAAGAAGATCATTCAGATACTTAACCTTCAACCTCGATACTGATTGGTTGTTGCTTACAGCACCCTTCGCTTCAACCGGTCGTTGAGCAACCAATCATTGAAGATCCACAACTAGCTGAAATTGATCTCGGTAGACCAAACTGTTCAGCAATTACCGATTAACTCGTTGAACTTCCACTAGAACAGCATACTTCTCAGAGAATGTTGATGCGACATTAAGAAGGTCTACTAGAATGAAGAAATTAGCGATTCCTAATGACTACATTGTGTATGTACAAGAATTTGACTATAATGTTGAAGTTGAAAGTGATCCCGAGTCGTTTTCACAAGCCATAAGTTGTGATAAATCTAATTTATGGTACAATGCCATGAAGGAAGAGATGAATTATATGGCATCAAACAAAGTCTGGGATTTAGTTGTTGCCTAATGGTGCAAAGGCCATTAGTTGTAAATGGGTCTTCAAAACTAAGAAGGATTCATTAGGCAATATAGAGAGATATAAAGCTAGACTTGTTACCAAGGGATTTACTCAAAAGGAGGGAATCGATTACACGGAGACGTTTTCTCATGTATCTAAGAAAGATTCTCTTCGTACTATTTTGGCATTGGTTGCTCATTTTGATATGGAGTTACATCAAATGGATGTGAAAACGGCGTTCCTTAATAGAAAATTAGAAGAAGTGGTTTACATGAAACAACTAGAAGGATTCTTCTATAATGCTAGTGAGCATTTGGTATGCAAGCTTAAAAGGTCTCTATATGGCTTGAAACAAGCATCCCACCAATGGTACTTAAGATTCCATGATGTCATCTCTTCATTCGATTTTAAAGAGAATATCATGGATCAATGTATATACCAGAAGGTTAGTGGGAGCAAAATTTGTTTCCTTGTGCTATATGTAGATGATATTTTACTTGCAACCAATGACAATGGGTTATTATATGAAGTGAAACAATTTCTCTCTAAGAGTTTTGATATGAAAGATATGGGTGAAGCATCATATGTCATTGGCATAAAGATCCATAGAGATAGATCTCGAGGTATATTATGACTATTTTAAGAAACCTATATCAATAAGGTCTTAGAGAGGTTTCGATGAAAGATTATTCATCAAGTATAGCACCCATAGTGAAGGGTGATAGGTTTAATTTAAACCAATGCCCGAAGGATGATTTTAAAATGGAACAAATGAAGAACATCCCATATGCTTCGCTGTTGGAAGCTTGATGTATGCTCGTGTTTGCACTCGACCTGACATAGCCTTTGCTGTGGGAATGTTGGGAAGATACCAAAGTAATCCAGGTATGGACCACTGGAGAGCTGCAAAGAAGGTGATGAGGTATCTTCAAGGAACAAAGGGACACATGCTTATATACGGACGGACGGACAACTTGGAGGTAGTTACTTACTCGGACTCAGACTTTGTTGGCAGCTTTGATTTCCGTAAATCAACATCGGGATATATTTTTATGTTCGCTGGCGGAGCTGTATCTTGGAGGAGTGCAAAACAAACATTGGTTGCCACTTCCACTATGGAGATAGAGTTCGTTTCCTGTTTTGAGGCCACCTTACATGGTGTGTGGTTGAAAGGTTTCATATCGGGGCTTAGAGTTATGGATTCCATTACTAGGCCATTAAGAATATTTTGCGACAATTCAACTGCAGTTTTTATGACTAAGAACCACAAAAGTGGTAGTCGAAGCAAGCACATCGACATCAAGTATTTAACCATCAGAGAACGTGTTAGAGAGAATAAAGTGGTCATAGAACACATAAGCACTGGATTGATGATAGCTGATTCTTTAACTAAAGGCATGCCGCCAATGAGTTATAAGGATCATGTTTCTAGAATGGGCATTGGTCCAATTATGTAAATTTTTCTTTATATGGAAGAATTTATGAGACTTGTATTCATTTATAATGTTTTTCTCAATACAGTTGTATACATTCAGTTATTATGACAAAAATAATTACGTTTGACCTGGAGTAAACATAAGGTTTATTCATTAAGTTATTTGATCACATATGGGCTGATGAAATACATTGTGATACACGGAAGACAATACTCGCTCTAAGAGGACTCATCGCCGTGATTCATGTGTTTTATTTCAGTATGAAGTTTTGTGGGTTTGAGTTAATAATTCATTTGAAGGAATATTTGGATCAAGTGGGAGAATGTTAAAATATTTAATATATTTTATTATTCTAAATATGATTCCAATATTATATTCCCAATAAATTACCAATAAATTCCCTATATTAATTCCAATTATTGCCCAATTTATTACCCATGTGTATTAAGTGATATTTGTCCGTTATTACATTACCATAATGGTCTTGATGGGAGATACCGGTAACGTAATCAACGGAATAAAATCGTCAGGTCGTCTGTTTCAAACCCTAACGATAAAGAAAAACACACCATCAAGTTTTGGAAGGGGATTGAGCAATAGAATAGGACATGCGTTTTTGTTTTTAATATTGCAGATCGCTCGTGCTGTGTGGATCCAAAAAGATATTGAGGTTTCCCACTTGTAGATTTCATCAATGGCTGGAGGTATGTTGGTATATATGTTTCCGTTATTCAATCCTGAATTCTGTATGAATTTACCTGTGATGAGTAAAATCGATCTCCAAGTTTGTTTATATTCAATCTAACATAAGAAGCACGTCCTCAAAATAGATCTACCATAAGCCAAAGTTACGGTAATATGTTCCACCGCACGTGCGGCCACAGCAAATCATTTAAACAGGTTTGAAAGACAACCTTAGAAATTATAATGGTAAAAATGATTCTGGTTCTAGAAACAGCCTCGCAGAAACAATATTAATCCAAACCAGACTATGTGAACAGAACTTTACAATAAACTACTGCAGCAGCACACAAAGTGAATCCGCTTCATGCTATTTAGTCAGTGCATCCATGACAATTAGCTAAAGTTCATGCAACATCCCAACCAAAAAATTCTCGCCTACTCCTGGTGGACCGAGTCCATTCTAACCATTGCACAAAACTTGCATCATTCTTCAGATATTCAGGGTCATAGCAGTGGATGTATCTTCTCTGGCCACTCCTAGTAGTTGCGGGCAAAGTACCGAAACCATGGCAGCCACCAAGCAAATCTTCATCGTGTAATAAAATTACTCATTTTCGATAACTCAAGATTGTGCTGCATACTTCTCCACGGGCATCCGCTCGAACCAAAGTAAAATTCATCTAGTTCAATTCATAGATTTGGCCAAAGAAAGAACTAACAAATGATTGGCTTTTAACGCCCTAAGTAAGTGGGTGGATCTGAATAGACACTCAGTGAAGTCACTCATCGTTGATGTGCTTAAGAAATTATACATCAGATTTTACTAGATTCATTGTTTAGCACAAATGAGCAAGAATGCAAGATCAAAGCACACGGCACAGATTGTACAAGACAACCCGAGCAACGATTTAATGAGTTGAAAGTCATCCTACTTCGACCAAAATCTAGAAGTTTTGCAAGGGGTGCAGTATATCTAGGCTACCTTGATCTCTACATCCTGTTTCTTGGGAGGATGTGGTTCTGACTTGTGCTTAAGCTTGCAAAAGGAAGACCAACGCTGGTTTTCCGAAGTCTGCTTTGTGGCTTTGCCTGTGATTGAACATAAGAGATAGCATTGCAAACAGGAACATCAGAAGGCTAATTACAGAAGGTCTTAAATGAAGACCAAAACATATTAATGCTTCGCCGAATTCAGTGTCCACCTGTAGAACATAAAAGAATTAGGCTTTAGTTGGAATTGCCTCAGAGAATTAGCTTTTCGAAACGACATAAAACTGATCACTTACTCCGGTTTTTCCCTTTACTTCTTTGATAGCTGCTTGACATATATCCTCATCCTACGGGGATAGAGTCACAGTCAAACCATTGCAGTACATATTGATAATTCTGATGCAGCACTTGATATCTTGAACGTACTCACCGTGTTAACAACTCCATTGGGGAGCACCTTACACTTGGACATTCCACTACTCACTTTGACAACAAGCAACTAGACAGGATGAAGGTTTTGAATTATTTGAAGTGACGAGTGTCTGGTTGCATTAGAATCATGAGGAAAATTGGAGGTAATAGTTATCGATTAATCAAATTAGACTAATCAAAGTAATTAACTTGATTAGAAAGTGAGTTATGATCATCTTTCTCTCTCTCTCTCTCTCTCTCTCTCTCTCTCTCTGTCTGCACGCAATGGAACGGAATTACAAATTTCCGCTCGTTAATGTTGTGTAATAACTATGCAATTAGATTAATTGCAATAGGGCCAATGATTTGGAGAACAAGATTGATAATTTCACATATCAAATTGTGCTAGTCGTTATAATTAGGAGGGCCTTTCGCTTTCCATGATCTAGAAACTCCCTATTTTACATCGTTAGAGAAATTGATTCGCTTGTGGTGCTTTGCCTAAAAAGAATTTGGAAGATAATTTGAAAATAGAGACCATCTCTCCCAAGAATTTAAAGATAGAGTCTCAAACACCCTATTTTGCATTGTTAAAGGAATTGATTTGCTTGTGGTGCTTTGCCTATAAAGGGTTTAGAAAAGAATTTAGAAATAGAGACCATCTCTCCCAAGAATTCAAAAATAGATCACTCTATTTGTCATATACTCCATACAAAAAATAGAGTCTCTATTTTTAAAAAAACAGATCAATCTATTTGTCATATATTACATACCGAAAATAGAGTCTCTATTTTTAAAATATTGATCACTCTATTTCTCATGTATTCCATACATCACAATTTAAAAATAGAGATTCTATCTTTAAACTTCCTGGGAAGGATGGTCTCTATTTTTCATCTCTCCCTTGTAGCGCTTTGCCTATAAAATGTGCACGAGATATTCTCGAGCAAAAGCACCGCTCTCCCTCGGTTGTCTCTGCCGCATTCCCTCCCATTTTTGGTTGCTGGGTATTTTCGCTTTCTCGCTTAGCTTTCTTTTCCGTCTCATGCAGTCGCTGTTTCATTATGGGTGACCTCTTGTTCCTATCGGTTTCATGAAAAATTCCCACGCCTCTATTTCATGGCCACGCATGATTTGGCTGTAATTTGATTTCGAAAGCAATTTGATTCGGTTTGGAGTTTTAAAAGGGTTGTCTCTTCAATCCGATAAGACTTTCGTTTCTAAATTAGTTTCCTCATTTGTTGTCGTAAAATTAGCTTCATTTCACCTCCTCTTCTTCACCCACTCACCAGTGCCAAAAAGAAAAGAAAAGAAAAGAAAAGAAAAGAAAAGAACATTGTCCCTAGACCATCAGTGCAAACTCATAATTGACAACCCGAAATCACTAATTAGTATATAATCATCCCTAGCAGATCCCTAATTCCGGTCAAGGATCAACACAGATATCAACAATGGCGATCTCCAAGACGGCGTTGGCTCTTTGCATCATGGCCTTTGTGGTGTGCTCGTTCGCGGCGGACGATACAGTTGTCGAGGATGGGGCGATTGGTTACGGAGCCATACGAAGGGGCGGAGCGTATTGCAAGGGCGACAAGTGCTTGCCTCCTCCATCCAACGATTACAATCCCGGTTGCGAGAAGACCAACGATTGTCGTGGGGGCAATGGACATTAATTTCTCTAACAATGTAAAGTGGGGTGTTTCTGGAATATGGAAACCAACTGGCCCTCCTAATTGTGAAGACTAGCAAAACTTCATATTATGTGAAATTATCGATCTTGTTCTCCAAATCATTTGCCCTATTGCAATTAACGTCGTTGCTCGATTGACTTACCACAACATATTATAGGCTTTGTCGGTTGCCTTCGCGCTCATCTCTCTTTAGGGATGACTGAGGAATGAGCGATGTGCTGATTTTCGATCAAACAAGTTATTACGCAACATTAGCAAATGATAATTTGCAATTCTGTTCTGTTGCCCAAAAGAAAAAAAAAGGAATTATAAAATGTAGATGATCATATAATTCACTTTCATTCCTGAATTGATTGCTTCGATCAGTTTAATTTATTGTTTTATTTTAAAGAAGAAGAAGAAGAAGAGGAGACAAATAGAATAATAAAAACGACCCCCATTATTTTAATTTAGAAAACGAGACCCCTTTGTTTCGACCCTCTCCATGCAGGCATGCACGTATCATTTCAGTCGTCTTCGTATCAGCAGATTTTTCAACATGAAACTGCGAACCCAACGGGGGTCGTTTTTACAGTTTATGTCCATATGATCTTCGACGTTGGAGGAGAGATGAATATGCATCAGATCGACTCGACCAAGGCAGCCCTCTCTACTCTCGGTATTTTCCCTTTCTTTCGCTTACTCGCTGAGTTTTCTTTCCGTCTTATGTAGTCGCTGTTTCGTTTTAAGTGATCTCTTCTACTTCTTCTTCTTCTCCTCCTCTTCCTCGGTGAGCAAGTCTCAAAAGATTCCCACGCCCCTATTTCATGACCACACATGAATGATTGTAATTTGATTCGAAAGCAATTTGATTCGGTTTAGAGTTTTAAACAGGTTGTCTCTCCGATCCGATAAGACTTCTGCTAAGTTAGTTTCCTTATTTGTTGTTGCAAAATTAGCTTCATTTGGCCTTCTCCTTTCTTCACCACCTTTCCTGAGAAGCCATCGAATCGCGAATTATTTTTAAGCGGATGATTTGTGGCTTCATCCGTCCAGGTTTTGGCTTCTAGAGTGCCATTTCCCCATCAGATACTAAGTCCATCAGTGCATCATCAGCTTTGATGCAAGGCATGGCCGGAAATAACGATAGTGGGATCTAGCAGATTCAACTGCTCGATGGGTTTCATGATCCGTATGGAGGGGTCATTGTGGAGTTGGAGAGGCATATGGAAGCTGATGGCTTTTTCCTGTGCTCAGAGCTTCAATAACAAGCTGGATAGCGGGTACTTAACTTGTAATTCATCGGTCTTGTAATTTTTTTTTTTTCCAATTTGTAAGAATACCACTTTTTTCTGCTGTAACTGTTTTTACTGGGTCTTTCCTTTGCAGGGTAAGAAGATGGTGTGGATTAGATTGCCCATTCAATATTTACATCTCACGGGAATTATGGTGAAGATACATATATATGGCTTTTCTTGGCTAAGGATTAGTATTGTCCCATCTAAGATCCTGTTTAACTCGACAGTCCATACTTGTTAAATCTATTTCTAGCAGAAATTTGATAAGGTTTAGCTATGATATAGACAGTTCATTGCAATATTTCTTGGTAATTTGGCAGGAAGGATTTTGGTTATATTGTGCTAAATCAAATTACTTGATGCTTGTCCGCTGCCTTCCTGAGATCCCCAATTCTTTTTCTGTGCTTCCCATGGGTGGCGAGTTGCTGGACTCATTGTGAACAGCAAAAAAGAGGTAATTTTCTCTCGTCATTTTCTCATTTCTTGCGTTAGCACTTTTAAGACGATCTAATAGGAAGATGCAGAGAGATTGAAATGAAATATTTGATTTGCTCATTCAGTAGTTTTTAGAAGTTCAGACTCAGCCTCTAGCACTGGAAACTTCTCTCTGCTGCAGTAAGTACAACTAGAGATTGGCAGTGATGAACTCAGCCTACTCAATAGGCATTACATCCTTTAGAAGAACAGATAGAATCATGGCGTGTGTTACTATTGTTGATAAGTAGAAATGGTACATTTTTTTTTCCTTTTCCTAACAGAACCTGTCTTTGGTGCCAATGCCTTGCTATAATTTTTTGGTTTGACCAGGTTATCTATGTGACGAGCCAATATGACCTCCCGTCATATTGGCATCTTGAGTAGTTTCTATTGGTTTTCCTCTCTTAAGTGATTCAATCCGTGGATAACAGCATTACTACACATTGAAGTTTTAAACTAACTTTCCTTCGGGAACGCATTCATGCTGATTTATCTGGTTTTCCACATGATTCTAATATGACCAGACACTCAACACTTTAAAGAATTCAAAACCTTCCCCGTCTAGCTGCTTGTTGTCAAAGTGAGCAGTGGAATGTCCAAGCGTATGGTGACCCCAATGGAGTTGTTAACATGGTGAGTATGTTTATCATGTCAAGTGATACGGCAGAAGTATCAATATGTATTGCTATGGTTTGACTGTTACTCTATCCCATAGGGTGAGGATATTGTCACGCAATTGTCAGAGAAGTAAAGGAAAAGATAGGAGTAAGGAAAAGACAGTGGTAAATGATGAGCTTCATGTCGTTTCGAAGAGCTAACTTTCTGAGGCGTTCACTTTAGGATTCCAACCAAAGCCTTATTCTTCTGTGTTCTATAAGTGGACACTGAATTTGTTGAAGTCCTCTGTTTTGGGTAAACAAGATCCTCCATCTCAGATTATGGTGCATTTACATGTTTTGGCCTTCATTTAGAGCCTTTTTCTGAGTTTAGCCTTCTGATGTCCATTTTTGCGATATTATCTCTTTTGTTCGATCACAGGCTTGGCCAAAAAGCAGACTTCGAAAAATCCAAGTTGGTCTTCCTTTGCAAGCTTAAGCTTAAGTCAGAACCATATCCCATCGGGAAACAGGATGTAGAGATCAGGGCAACCCAGGTAAATTGCACCCCTTGCAAATCTTCTTGATCTTGGTATAAGTAAGATGACTTTTAACTCATCAAATCTTTACTGGGGCTGTCTTGTACAATCTGCGCTGTGTGCTTTAATCTTGCATTCTTGCTCATTTGTGCTAAACAATGAATCTAGTAAAATCTGATGTATAATTTCTTAAGCACATCAACAACGGGTGACTTCACTGAATGTCTGTTCAGATCCACCCATTTAATAGGGGTGGTAAAAGCTAATTATTAATTAATTCTTTCTTTGGCCAAATTTATGAACTGAACTAGATCAATTTTATATTGGTTTCTAGTGGATGCCCATGGGGGAGCACGCAGCACGATCTTAAATTTTCAAAAACAGGCAATTCTACTGCATGACAAAGATTTGCTCAGCGGGGCCTATTTATGGCTACCACGTTTTCGGTCCTTTGGCCACAACTACTGGGATTGGCAAAATAAGTTACATCTACTGCTATGACCCTGAATATCTGGAGAATAATGCAAGTTTTCTGTAATGGTTAGGATGGACTCAGTCCAGTGGACCCAGGATTAGGTGAGAATGTTTTCGTTGGAAAGTTACATGAACTTTTACTTCCTGTTATGGATGCACTGAGTAAATAGCATGAAATGGATTCACTTTTTGTGATGCTGTGGTACTTCATGTAATGTTCTGTTTACATAGTCTGGTTTGGATTAATATTGTTTCTGCGAGGCTGTTTCTGAAACCAGAATCGCTTTTACTATTATAATTTCTAAAGGTTGTCTTTTAAACCTATTTAAATGATATGCTATGTGCCCGTATATTCAGTGGAGTTTTAATTCATCAAAACTGTGATTTTGCATTCTAAGGTTGAATAATTACTGCACTTTCATCGCATAGTGATGTTGGAATTCACACTTCCCTTTTTGCTTGGTGCTTTGCTTAGGAAGGGCAATAAAGCACGAAATGAGTAGAGACACGGAACTGTAACTGTGAGCAAAATAATCTCATGGCTTAGCTACCTTCAAAATGACTATACATTGAAGAATATGCTGCAAGAAGTGATGGAAATAAAGAAGACCTCCCAGAGAGGCAATTACCTAGTGTAATACACTGAGAAAGGACTCGATTGTCTTTCATCACTCTGAATTCACTATGGCCACTTACAAACACACAGCAAAATGCTGATGAAAATACAATACAATACAAGCACACCTTCTGTTTAAATATATATGGAACAACAATGATGAAAAAAAAAGAAAAAGAAAAAGAAAAAGAAAAACCAAGGGGCAGTACATAAGCCATTTTCTTTGTTTTGCGTGCGCTTTTCTACAGCAGATGATCACTTACTCCCGTCTCTTCTTTTACTTCTCTGGATGCCAGGACTTCATCGAATTAGCCTTTATTAATAAAATCCTATTATCTCAGACTGCGGTGCATTAATATGTTTTGGTCGTCATTTAGAGCCTTGTTCTGTAATCAGCCTTCTGATGCTCATGTTTGCAATACTAGCTGTTATGTTTGATCACGGGCAAAGCTGCAAAGCAGACTTCGGAAAATCAGCATTGGTCATCCTTTTGCAAGCTTAAGCTCAAGCCAGAACCATAAGAAACAGGATGTAGAGATCAGACTGTGGTGCATTAATATGTTTTGGTCGTCATTTAGAGCCTTTTTCTGTAATCAGCCTTCAGATGCTCATGTTTGCAATACTAGCTGTTATGTTTGATCACAGGCAAAGCCGCAAAGCAGACTTCAGAAAATCAGCAGTGGTCATCCTTTGCAAGCTTAAGCTCAAGCCAGAACCATAAGAAACAGGATGTAGAGATCAAGGTAGCCCAGGTAAATTGCACCTTTTGCTAATCTTCTTGATTTTAGTCGGGGAGTATGATGACTCTAAACTCATTAAATCTTTGCTGGGGCTGTCTTGTACAATCTGTGCTGCATGCTTTGATCTTGCATTCTTGCTCATTTGTGCTAGACAATGATCTAGTAAAATCGTAAGTATAATTTCTTACGAACATCAACAAGTGACTTCACTCAATATCTGTTCGGATCTACCCATTTAAAAGAGGTGTTAAAAGCTAATCATTCATTAGTTCTTTCTTTGGCCAAATTTATGAACTGAAATAGATGAATTTTGTTTTGGTTTCTAGTGGATGCCTATGGAGGAGCACGCAGAACAATCTTAAATTTTCGAAAAAGCAATTCTATTACATGATGATGATCTGCTCGGCGGGGGCTGTTTGTGGCTACCACAGTTTTGGTCCTTTGGCCACAACTTCTGGGAGTGGCAAAAGAAGTAAGATCTACTGCTATGACCATGAATATCTGGAGAATAATGCAAGTTTTCTGTAATGCTTAGAATGGACTCAGTCCAGTGGACCCAGGACTAGGTGAGAATGTTTTGGTTGGGATGTTGCATGAACTTTTGCTTCCTGCTACGGATGCACCGAGTAAATAGCATGAAACGGATTCACTTTCAGTGCTGCCGTAGTAGTTTTTGTAAAGTTTTGTTTACACAGTCTCGTTTAGATTAATATTGTTTCTGCAACTGTTTCTGGAACCAGAATCATTTTTAATATTATAATTTCTAAGGTTGTCTTTTAAACCTATTTAAATGATATGTTATGTGGCCGTGTTTTCAGTGGAGTTTTAATTCATCAAAACTGTGATTTTGTATTCTAAAGTTGAATAATTACTGCACTTTCATAGTATAGCTATGTTGGAATTCACACTTCCCTTTTTGCTTGGTGCTCTGCTTAGGAAGGGCAATAGAGCGCAAAATGAGTAGAGACACGGAACTGCAACTGTGAGCAAAATAATCTCATGGCTTAGCTACCTTCAAAATGACTATGCATTGAAGAAGAAGCTGCAAGAAGTGATGGAAATGGAGAAGATCTCCCAGAAAGGCAATCACCTGGTGTAATACACTGAGAAAGGACTCAATGTCTTTCAACACTCTTGAGTTCACTATGGCCACTTACAAACAAACAGCAAAATGCTGATGACTATGCAATACAAGCACACCATCTGTTTAAATATATATGGAACTACAATGACCAAAAAAAAAAATCATAAACCATTTTCTCTGTTCTGCGTGCGCTTTTCTACAGCAGATGCTCACTTACTCCCATCTCTTCTTTTCCTTCTCTGGATGCCAGGACTTCATCGAATTCAGTGTCTATCTGAATGAAATGAAAACAATCATCTGAATGAAATGAAAACAATCGTTTTAGCTGGCATTCCCATGCAAAGAAATCAAGATATTACTGGGTTTGCTTTATTAAAACAATGCCCATCGGATGCAAGGATCACTTATTCCTCCCTTTTCTTTCACTTCTCTGATAGCTGTAGCAAATACATCCTCACCCTGTACATAGTCAAATTATAAAATCCGTGAAACCATTATAACCAACATCAAAGAAGCCAAAAACCTGACATAGCGTTAATCATCAAATATACTCATCTCACTGACAAGTCCAGTCAGGAGGTTCCAGATGCCTGTGCCTTTGAATTTCCCGCCTTTCTCCGTAACCACAAGCACCTGGAAAGAGAAAAAAATGTTTCGACTACGAAACTGCCAAGTCTTGATGTAATTTCACCGGAAACCAGGCATCTGAGAATGAACTTGCATGGACATGGTTTGGATTATCAGTTATGATGGTCTAAGAAGGGCCCTTTGTCCGTTCCTTCCTCTAATTTGACTGCCTAAGAGTAGCCAAAAGGAAGAATCTAATGAATGAGATTAAGGGTTCACAGTTATCCATCCTTTTTCATTCAGACCAAAAGCAAGAAACAGCCACCTTAAACAAAGCATCTGCCTGTACCTAAATTCTTCCTGCCCAGTTCGCACGAAAACAAAAATAATTAGAATGCTTGATACATCATGAGATTGCTCGCTATTGCTGAACAAGAAGCATGTCCTAGGAATAGATCCATGATAAGCCAAGCTACCAGAATATGTTCCGTTCCATGAGGAACTGTATTTACCGTAACTGGTGACTCGACAAGGAGTGCATGCTCAATGGGCACTTTAATCCACACACCTCTCCTCTTCTCTGACTAATGATAACTATCAAGGCATAAGACAAATAGATCAAGAAGTTACATCTAAAAGAAAACAATGAAGAGAGAATCAAATTCATTACCAATTCTCTCCATTTGGAAATTGAAGCCCTGAGCTTATTGATGAAGTTCTGAGTATCTGTAAGCTCTGGGATTTCAACTTCAACTCCATCACAGCCAGCATCTTCCCAACCAAGGAATTCTTGATCCTCACTATTTGCAGTCCTATCTTGCTCGTCTACTGACTTAACATGTTTATCATATCAAAATCGACATCCTAAGAGACAAAACAGAATATACTCAGCATTCACAATTCACCAGCTTAAGTTACAGCAGAAGACCAACTATCAGCACTGACTGTAACTGTGAACACTTGGACCAAACATTCAGCATAAGAGGTGGCAAAATATGAGAGGACAAATACTGGAACAAAGTGACAAAAAGAGACCAAGTATGATGGACCAAAAAGGACAATTATTTTGAACTTTACCGAGTGGAGTCTCAATACATCTAAACTTTTGGTAATCTAGGAGTTACTTCTGTTTTGGCTTCTGTTTTTCCTTCCCTCCCTATTTCAATAGGATCATATGTTCAGACGTATTCAACGGTCGAATGGTTATGGTAAAGAGCAGATATAGTATATAGAGACAGAAATACAATAAGGGCGACGTTTGGCCCTAACCAGAACAACAAATAAAAGCAAGATATGGCCATCTGCCACAAAAAAGTGCACACAAAACAAAGAAAATGGCTTATGTACTGTCCCTTAGTTTTATTTTTTCCTTTTTTTCCCCATCATTGTTGTTCCATAAATATTTAAACTGATGGTGTGCTTGTATTGTATAGTCATCAGCATTTTTGCTGTGTGTTTGTAAGTAGCCATAGTGAATTCGGAGTGATGAAAGACAATTGAGTCCTCTATCAGTGTATTACACCAGGTAATTGCCTCTCAGGGAGGTCTTCTCCACATCCATCACTTCTTGCAGCTCATTCTTCAATGGATCACGGTCAATTTATAATCATTATGAAGATGACTTAGCTGCAGCATTATTTTGCTCACTTATGCAGTTCTGTCTCTCTACTCATTTCATGCTTTTTGCCCTTCCAAAGGAGAACACCAAACAAAAAGGGAAGCGCCAATTCTAACCATCGCTATGCCATGAAAGTATAGTAACTCTCCGTACTTCAGAATGCAAAATCACAGCTTGAATGGATTAAATCTTTCAGGGATTTTTCATATGTGTGGCCACATAGCGATTACACAGGTTGCTCAGAAACAACTTTGGAAATTAGAATAAGAAAAGTGATTCCGCTTCCCCAGATAGCCTCCCGAAAACAATACTAATCTAAACCAGACTATGTTATCAGAACTCTGTATAAACTACTATAGCAGGACAGAAGATGCAGCCGTTTCCTGCTATTTATTCAGCACATCCACAACACAAGAAGCAAAAGTACATGCAACATCACACCCTGGAATTTTTTAACCTAGTTCCAGGTCCATTGGACTGACTCCATTCTAACTGTGACGAAATCAGCAGTGGGGATCAATGTGGTCCAGTAGGCCTAGGTCTAGGGAAGAAATTCCCCACCACAACCTAGGAATTATGTGAAACTTGCAAAGTCCTCCTGAACACCAAGGTAATTATTGCAGTAGATGTGAGACCTTTTGCCACCCTGAGTCGTTGTTGCCAAAGGAGTGAAACCAGGGTAGCCATAATTTGCCCTTGCCAAGCAAATCTTCGCCATAGAATTGAATTGCTTGTCTTTGACAATGAAAGGTTGTGCTGCGTACTCCTCAATTGGCATCCACTAGAATCAAAAAATAAAAATGGTCTACTTCGATTCATAGATTTGGCCAAAGAAAGATCTAATGAATGATCATCCTTTAAACACCCCTAGTAAATGGGTGGAATCTTAATAGTCATTCAGTGAAGTGACTCGTCGTTGCTTAAGAAAAATTATACGTCAGATTTTGCTAGACTCATTGTTCAGCACAAATGAGCAAGAATGCAAGACTAAAGCATGCAGCCAGTATTGTGCAAGACAGCCCGAGCAAAGATTTAATTAGTAAAAAGTCGCCCTACTTCTACCAAAATCAATAAGATTTGCAAGTGGGCAATTTACCTGGGCTGCCCTGACCTCTAGATTCTGTTCCTCGATAGAAGATGGTTGTGGCTGAAGCACACAAAGGAAGGACAAATCTGATTTTGGGAAGAATGATTTGTGGTCTTGCCTGCGATAGCACATAAGAGAGTATTTTAGAAAAGAGAATGCAAATTTGAACATCAGAAGGCTAAACATGGAAAAAGGCTCTAAATGAAGACACATATTAATGCACCGCAATCTGAAGTAGAGGATTTTCTTTACCTGAAATAGAGGACTTCGACGAATTTAGTGTCTACCTATAGAACCAAAAAAAATATGGCTTCAGTTGGAATTCTCAAGTAAAATGCTTTAGAGAATTAGCTTTTCGACACAGCATAAAACTCATTACTTACTCCTGTCTCTTCCTTCGCTACTCTGGCAACTGCATGGCATATATCTTCATCCTACGGGGATAGAGTCACAGTCAAACAATTGCAATACATATTGATAATTCTGATGCAGCACTTGATATCTTGAACGTACTCACCTCATTAACAACTCCAGTAGGGAGTTTCCGCGTACCTTTGAACCTTCCACTATTCTCTGGGACAACAAGCACCTAGAAAGAGAAGAGGTTGAAGGTTTTATGTTCTCTGAAGTGTTGAGTGTGTGGTTGTATTAAAATCACATCGAAAACCTGATAAAACAGAGTGAAAGCATGCACCAAAGGAAAGCAAATATAAAATTTTGCTGCATTTTATCTATTCATAAAGTAAGGCTGCGATTGACGGATTGAATCACTTAAGATAGGAAAACAGACAGAAAATTATAGATTGATGCTAAAGATGAGAAGGTTCATTGTACTTAACTCCCATAACTAAACAGCTCGTCGTTTAGATATCCTAGTCAAACCAAAATATTATAGGAATGCATTGGCAGTGAAGGCTGGTTCTGTTAGGTAAAAGGTTAAAAAATTCAACATCTCTACTTATCAACGACGGTAACATACACAAACACGAATCCAATGAACATGAATGTTAAGGATTTCTTCCCAGGCAAAATTACTGGCGATCCTATCTATCCTTTTAAAGGTTTCAATGCCTATCAAGTGGGTGGATTTCACACACTGCACATCTCTAGTTTTACTTATTGCCTCAGGGAGAAGTGTCCAGTGCTAGAGTCCGAGCTTGAACTTCTAAGAATTACTGAATGAGCAGATCGAATGTTACATTTCATCGCTCTGCATCTTCCTATTCCTATTAGATAGTCCTAAAAGGGCAAATGCAAGAAATGAGACAATGGCAGGCCAGAAAGTTACCTCTCCTTTATCATTCAAGACGAAAGCAATAACGCGCACCCCATGGGAAGCATTCACAGGAATAAGATTGGGGGTCAAAGGAAGCCAGGGGACAAACACTGAGTAACTCGCTTCAGAATGGTGGTACCTAAATCCTTCCTGCCAAATTACCAGACAATACTGCAATCAACCGTCTATTTCATACCTAAACCTATCAAACTTTCTGCTGGAAAGAGATTTAACAAGTATGGACAATGGAGTTGAACTAAATCTCGCAGTGGCCACTGCTAATCCTTAGCCAAGAAGAGAGATATAAATGTACCTCCTCTATAATACCGACAAGATGTGAACATTGAGTGAGGAATTTGATGCACACAACCTTCTTCCCCTGCATCCAAAAGATACCCAATAAGAACAAATGCAGTAGAACAAAGCGGTATTCTTACAAATCGAAGGACAAAAAAATCGACAGGACCGACAAACTACAAGTTCAGTACCTGTTGTTTCCAGGTTGATATTGAAGCTCGGAGCGAACGGGCAAAGACGCCAGCATCCATAAGCTCCTTCATCACCACAGTGACTCCTCCATATGAATCCTCACGCCAATCGAGCAGTTGAATCTGCTGGATCCCACTATCGTCATTTCCAGCCATGGCTTGCCTCAAAGCTGACGACGCACCGATGGATTTTGTATCTGACTGGGGAGATGGCACTCTAGGAGCTAAACCTGGACAAATGAATTCATCCACTGATGTATAGCGGAAACTACTTGTCTAGCTCAAAAGCGAAGTAATAAACCCTGATAGAAAACACCCAGAACAACAGTCCTATCAAACAAATGAGGAGGGAGACAATGAGCGCGCCTTCAGGAGAGGTTGAGAGAGATCAAAGAGAAAAAGAGATCGTTCGACGCGTGAAGTTCTTGCGAACAATGATCGCCATATATATAGAGGGCAATATCCCATGTTATTTAAAAATAATTCGAAAGTTCATAGCGTGGACTGCGACGCTCGTCGCAGTCCACGCTATGAACTTTCGAATTATTTTTAAATAACATGGGATATTGCCCTCTATATAAGAGCGTGGACTGCGACGCTCGTCGCAGTCCACGCTATGGATTTTCGAATTATTTTTTAATAACATGGGATATTGCCCTCTATATAAGAGCGTGGACCGCGACGCTCGTCGCGGTCCACGCCCTGGACTTTCGAATTATTTTTAAATAACATGGTATATTGCCCTCTATATATATGGTGAATACTCTTCGATCAAAGTAAAAGTCCGTCCGCGGTCCATGCCCTGGACTTTCGAATTATTTTTAAATAACATGGGATATGCCCTCTATATATATGGCGAATACTCTTCGATCATTGTTCAATAGCGATAGCGATATCTCTCTTGGCCTATAGGGACAACATCGGTAATTTAACTTACAAGCGGTATTTTCCGTTCACATCGAGAGTGATATTCTCCACCCACTTCCCCTCAATGATGACATCGCTAATTTAACTGTTTGATACCCTCCATCCATGACTTTTGGCTCCGATAATATGGGTGCACATAACTAAATTTCTGGAACATAAATTGATTTCTGGTCAGAAATTGAATATAAATTAAGAAGTTAAAAATTTTAAACATGATTTCTTCTTCAAATTTATTTACGGAATAGAACTGTTAGAAATGAAAAATCAAATGCATTACTCAAATGGATTTCTATTCCAAACCTATTTCGGAGGACAGAAAAATAGAGAAATAGAGAAGTGGAAATTTTATCACGCGTCTTTTCATGTTCTCAAATTAAAATGCTCTAACAAAATAAGCATATAATATCTTTTGGTCGTAGAAGAAGAACATAATTGTCAAATTAAAGACGCTTAACAAAAAAAGCACACAATATCCCAATGCACTTATTTTTCGTCAACACGCCCATTGCTTTCCAGGTGCACCTGCTTTCATGCCCTTTCTTTTCACTGCCGATTAGCTTTACGAGGCAATTTTCATCTATCTGTTTCTACTTTGCTTATTTCCTTATTCTTTTTTCTCTCCCTAAAAATTAACTCAAATATCATACATTACGGCTTTAATTCTACATTAAAGTAATTATTTCCGGATATTATTATTTAGGGAGTTTTATCCATTTTCGTAAATGGCGAAAAATAGGGAATGGGTCCTTTTCGGATGGAGTAAAAACAATCGGGGAAGGGAATTTTATTTACTTTCTAGTCATACGCGAACGCACCAATGGTTGAGTTGCCCATCATCGCAGGGCAAACGTAGACGACCCGGATGCCCGAATAAAAAATATTGAATTAATACGGTCTAGACATCAGCCAAATAACTCCCAGGGCCAAAAAGGAAGGCATCGGCTGGAATCTCAACGTGCGACAAGGTAGTCACACTTTGATGCTCGATTAAAAAATAATAAATTAGTGTCGGGCCATGAGAAAATATTCAGTGAATTAGTTCTACCACATCAGCATCCTACATGACATACCTTTTTTTACTCACACGAGTCACACCCAGTAATGATATCTTGACATGTGTTCACGTATCCATGTCAGCGATTGACGTGGAAATTAAGCGAAAATCTTCTGTCTCCTTCACCTCTGCTCTCTTCCTCCTCCATCCATAGCCGCCGAACTCCGCCCCTCCTCCGCCGTTGCCACCAGCGGAGTGACCGGCGCCGTGAACAGGCCGACCACCATTGCGTTCAAGCCGAGCCTGTTTTCTCCGTCTCGTCGTTCTCTAGATCTCGAATCTGGTCTTCGTCTCGTTGTTCTCCAGATCTCGAATTTGGCCCGTCCATGGCCGAAATCATTGGCGCTGGTCCATCCATGGTCGAACGCGTTCAGGCGTCCATGGCCGTCGGGATATGTGAGCTCCGTCCATCGCCCGACGGCCATGGACGCCTACTTCCTCTGCTTTTCTTCTTGATATGTGAGCTTCGTCCATGGCCGTTGGGATCTCGACCTTGCCCATCACGGCCGTGGACGAGCAGTCATGGCCAAATCTGAAGGCGGCTTTTGATCTGGGAGCCATGCCTTCAGTGCCACATCCACTATTAAAGAAAGCATGACTTCAGTTCGGATCTGAAGTAGAGGGAGCGGAAGCCATGCTTTCTTCTCGAGGATGACCTAGTCAATCCAAATCTGAAGCCTCGCTGACGACCGAGCGCAGTTCATGGCCGTCTAGACCTCGGACTCGCCGTCGAGGCTCACGGCCATGGACAAGCCTCGCGAGCCATGGATGAGCTAGGCTTGCAGATCCGGAGGCACGACTCCAGTCTAGATCTGAACGAGCAAGGACTGAGTCGACCGCGAGCATGACGAAGGGGTAGCTTGGGTCGACTACACATGACGCAGGAAGCAGTGGGGATGCTGGCCGAACGTGGCGGTGCTCTGTGATGGAGCAGGGAGGGCATCGGCAGAGAAAGGAGGAAGTAAAGAAAAAAGCAATTCTTTATTTTTTTTTATTCCACCTCAGCTGACGCTTGCCAATTTATTATTGGGCATAATTAAAAATGCACCACATCGGCAATTAACGTGGCGGTTCCTGTTCAAAAAAAAAAAAAAAAAACGTGGTGGTTGGCAGCACTGAATATTTTCTCCCTCGTTGCTCCTTAAGTATTCCAACTGGTGCCCTCCTTTTTAGCCCTGAGAGTTGTTTGGCTCATCTCTATGCCCGATTAATCCAATATTTTTTAATCAGGCGTTGTGGGTTGTCTATTTATGCCATAAGAAAAAAAATACGATCAGGTGTTAAAATTTATAAATTGGTACAATCAAATCATAAAACTTATTTATATTTTTCACTAGGAAATGCTTGCAAGACAGTCTACTGTCAAATAACAGTGTAATAGTTAGAGGGTAGTCACGAATTCATTTTAGGAGACCAGTAGACTTCTTAAATTGGTTTTGATTTTTGACTCTTTTTTTTTTTTTTTTTTTTTTTATATATTTCCTTATTGAAAGCTTAAATTTAAAGATAAAAATCTAAAGAAGCCCTACAGAATCAATGTTCTTGAATATTATTACTTCGATTTGTTTCTTTAAATAAGACAAGAAAATTATTCTTGTTTTGTGCATAACCGATATCATCGACCCTAATTTTAGGTCACCAAGGAATTCTTCTAAAGCAATTTGATTCGAGCAAAAGGAATGAGAAGCCATTTCATTGCACATTGATTTCATTATCAATTGCAAAGTTAGCGTTTCAAGAGTTTTTTCATCCTTTAAATTTAATAAATTTTTATAATAACATTAACAATTTCTTTTTAGTAAGTGATACTAATTTTCTACTTGTAATTATTTATATTTTAATATTTAATTTATTTTCTCTTTCTTTATATTCAAGAACATTGATTCTATAAACCCTCTTCTGATTTTTGTCTCTAAATTTAAGCTCCCAATAAAGAAATATAGAAGTCACACTGTTGTTTGGCAGTGGACGATCATGCTAACCAATCCCTTTTTCATTTGTTGAGTTGGACGGAGTGAATGTAAAGACTCGATTACACCAACTTGATAAATCTTCGGATCTCATTGCTCATTTTGAAGGTTTTTTGACTTTAGTACACTTATCTCTTAATGCAAAGATAAATTATTTCAGGACTTAATTAAGCACATCACAATCTAAGAATTACAGTCGACTTGCCAAGTTCTCCTCAATTTCGGGTGTTATTGCTGTAGATGGAAGTCCTTTTGCCACCCCAGCAGTCGTGGCCAAAATAGCGGAACCCGGATAGCAATGATTAGCCTTTGCCAAGCAGACATTCAACATGAAATTGAATTGCTTGTTTGCAATAATGACCGGTTGTGCTACATACTTCTCAATTGGCATCCACTATAATCAAAATAAAATAAATTCACTTCAATTCATAAATTTGGCCAAAGAAAGAACCAATCTTTGAACACCGCTACCAAATGGATAGATCCGAACAGATATCCATTGCAGTCACTCGTCGTTGATGTGCTTCATAAATTATATATTAAATTCTACTAAATTCGTTGTTTAGCACTAATGGACAAGAATGCAAGATTAAAGCACAAAGCCCATATCGTACAAGACAGCCCAAGCAAAGATTTAATCAGTAAAAGGTCCTCATACTTCCACCAAAATCAAGAAGATATGCAAGTGTGCAATTTACATTTGCTGCCTCCATCTCTACATTCTGCTCCTCAGTTGCAGCAGATTCTGGCTGAAGCACGCAAAGGAAGAACAAATCTGACTTTGTGAAGAATGATTTGTGACTTTGTCTGTGATAGAACATAAGAGATAGAATGTGAGAAAAGCGAAAGCAAATTCGAACATCAGAAGAAGGCTAAACGCAGAAATCTAAATGAAGACCAAAACATATTAATGCAACCCAATCTGAAATTGAGGATTTTCTTTACCTGAAACAGAGGACTTCCACGAATTTAGTGTCTACCCGCAGAACGTAAAAGAATAAGGCTTTACTTGGAATTCTGAAATGAAATGCCTTGCCTCAGCTGATGATGCACCGATGGACTTTGTACCTGACTGGGGAGATGGCACTCTAGGAGCTACACCTGGACAAATGAATCGACAATTCATCCGCTGATATAGATCAGAAACAACTTGTCTAGCTCAAAAGGAAAGTAATAAACCCTGGTAGAAAATACCCAGAACGCTACTACTAAAAAATGATGAGGTAGACTTCAGCGGTCTCTGGTTTACTAAAAAAAATTGATAACTCCCCTCGCAAACAATTTCTTGGGTGGTGATGTTCGTTGAACCTCCCTGTAATTTTTGTCACTGTATATATGTCCAGGTGCAGCCACGAACCTAACCAATCACTCATCCAATGGATACGCAATGCTCAGGAGCATCAAGACAGCGACACCAACGAAGAAATATAGGAACTTTCTGAAAAGAAAAGGAACCAAACAGAAAAACTAACTAAATTGGGAATGTCCATGAATCAAACAAATGAAGAAACACTGAAGGCGGGCACTTGGGTAGGCATTACCGTCGTCACAGACACAGACGATGGATTAACTAATGAAAGCTGGAGAAAACCAATGCACCACTTCACGCGTACCCTCTAAAGCCTTTCGCTTGCAAGGTGTAAAACTACTCGAAAAGTGGCCTCGGACGACTGGTGGCGAGAAGGAGTGGGTTGAAAAGCTCGTTTCTTTTGAGCCTCAGCACGAACATCAAACGGATGGAGATTAAGTCGTTCTCCAACGTACTGCTATCGCTCCAACGGCTAAAGCAAAGTGAAAGATAGAGGCAGCAACGGCAAAACTATATAAAGGCTTCTTCTGGGTCTGCGAGTTTGAAACATCTGGGGAGAAGGAATGTCGCGTGATCTGGTGGTCTTCGAAGATTTGCGGCGAACGTTCCCCCTCGGTTGCACACCTCCACGGACACGGAACCGAAGAAGATGCAGGGATGCCGCCGGGCAGTGGGGACACACTGCAGCTGCAGGGACGGATAAAAAAGAGAGGATTCGCCCATTTTGTGGGTCGTCGTCATCTGTCTTGGGCTTTTCTTCGTTGGGGTGTAGATTGGGGATTGGTCCTTCTCCCCTATGTGCCGCGAGAATGCGTCTGACATAATCAGAAGATATGATAATTAGGACGCCTTTTTATCCTCAATTCCCCCGGTGATTCTTGCATATCTTAATTGATTATAATTGATATAATCTTTATCTTAATCATCTAATGAAACATGTACTATTCATTAATATAGAATTACACATAAATTATTTCTTTGTTATAGCGTTTTTCTTTTGATAACTACCGACCCAAAAGTTGTCGATCCCTTCATATGACAACCACACCAACATACAGCGGGGTCGAAATGTCGCTCTGGAGAACAACCTAATTCTTCCGTTTGGCCTCATGAGTCATTTAGCTCGCCTCGATGTGGGCTAATCGAAAAGTGGGGAGAGGGGGAGAGAGAGAGGTGGCGGTGAAGGGAAGTGGGGTAAAAAGCACCACGTGATTTTGGTCGTGGTCCGACCAAAAAACAAAAATTGGTGGTGATGGTCTGGCTTCGATCCTTAGAAAGATTCGGAGCATCTTCAATCCGAAACAATGGGCCTGTTTGGTTCAAAGACGTTCAAATCTTCATTTGACTCTAAAGTCGCTTTGGCCAAATCGCAAACGCGTTTGGTTCGCATTTGCACGACTTTGGCAAGATGCAATTACATCTCCAAAGGAGTCTAAAGGCATTTAGTCCAATGGAGCTCTTGAGGTGCATTGGCAAGTTGCATCCTGGGAATGCAAGTAGCTCGATTCTGTTCATCTTCTCCAACCTCTCCAAGCTGCTGATCGAGACGACGACCACCAACGAAGGGATGGCGCGCGTCGGCGCGACCGCCACCCGAGGGTCGCCCGACCCCGGCCACCATCACCTGGAGTCGCGGGACCTCGGCGACGCTTGAATCTCGCGACCCGGGCGACCGCCGACAGGTCGCGCGACCCAGTGACGGTCCACAGGGTCGCACGCGGCCGTCGCCCGGTCGCCCGGGTCGCGCAACCCCGGGCGACGGCCGCCCGGGGTCACGCGCGGCCGTCGCTTGAGGTTGTGCGACCCAGCGGCCAAATCCAGCCATCCGATCACGGATTCGACGGTCTGGCACGGATTTCAATAAAGAAAAATAGAATTTTTTTGTTTTTTTAATTTAATAAAAGTAATTTACAAATACAAATTTTACCAAACGGTATTTTGACCAAAGTTGTATTTTAATCCAAATTTTAAGAAACGATATTTGTATTTGAAAAATCTCATTCACCCAAAAGTATTTGCATTTTGACAAATGCATTCTCCAAAAAAACTGAACCAAACGGGCTCAATATTGGGCAATTTGGGCTTGTGTGCCAGCGTGACCAGTGCGGGACCCAAATTGTCAGGTCTCTCTCTCTTCTCCCCTGAACGTTTTCGATCGTTTCCGTCTTCACCGGCGCCAGGAAGCGGGGCTTCTTCTTGAAGGGGTGCGGCCTCTCCACCTCTTCATCCACGCCGCCGGAGACCGCGAACCTTGGGGAGAACTCCGGGAGCGCCGGGATGTTCATCTCTTTCTCTCTGCTTTTATATTTGGGAAATGGTGCGAGAAAGCACGATCTTTGGGACAAGGTTTTGAGGTTTTTGTGGAAATGAGCGAGTCTCCGCGAAGGACAAGGTTGTCACACCCTGATGACCGATTAAAAATGGGCTGCGTGCTTTAATCTTGCGTTCTTGCTCATTTGTGCTTTACTCAAGTCAAGCAACTGGCGTGTCGACGAGACACTGGTGTCTCCACCAGAAGGTTTTTGGTTAGTGGTTCCGATAGTACTGTTGTTCTGGCCCTTCTGGGTATTTTCTCCCAGGGTTTATTACTTTCCTTTCGAGCTAGAAAGTCGTTTACGCTATACATCAGTGGATGAATTCATTTGTCCAGGTTTAGCTCCTAGAGTGCCATTTCCCCAGTCAGATACAAAGTCCGTCGGTGCATCATCAGCTTTGAGGCAGCATGGCTGGAAATAACGATAGTGGGATCCAGCAGATTCAACTGCCCGGTTGGCGTGAGCATTCATCTGGAGGAGTCACTGTGGTGATGAAGGAGCGCATGGATGCTGGCATCTTTACCCCTCGGCTCCGAGCTTCGATATCAACTTGGAAACAACAGGTACTGAACTTGTAGTTCGTTGGTCCTGTCGAATTTTCGTCTTTTGATTTGTAAGAGTACGGCTCTGTTCTACCTCCTTTGTTCTTATTGGGTATCTTTTGGTTGCAGGGGAAGAAGGTTGTGTGGATCAAATTGCTCACTGAATATTCACATCTTTTCGGTATTATATTGGAGCTACAATTATATCTTTCTTCTTGGCTAAGGATTGGTATTGGCCCAGGTGAGATTATGTTCAACTCCATCCTCCATACTTTGTAAATCTCTTTCTAGCAGAAAGTTTGATAGGTTTAGGTATGAAATAGACGGTTGATTGCAATATTGTCTGTTAATTTGGCAGGAAGGATTTAGATACCACCATTTTGAAGCGAATTACTCAGTGTTTGTCCCCTGGCTTCCTGTGACGCCCAATCTTATTCCTGTGAATGCTTGCCATGGGGTGTGCGTTATTGCTTTCATCTTGAATGATGAAAGAGAGGTAACTTTTTGGCTTGCCATTGTGTCATTTCTTGCATTCGCCCTTTTAGGACTATCTAATAGGAAGATGCAGAGAGATGAAATATATCATTCGATTTCCTCATTCAGTAGTTCTTAGAAGTTCAAGCTTGTTCTCCGGGCCTGGACACTTCTCCCTGAAGCAGCAAGTAAAACTAGAGATGTGCAGTGTGTGAAATCCACCTGCTTAATAGGCATTGAATCCTTTAGAATGGTAGATAGGATTGTCAGTTATTTTGCCTGGGAAGAAATCCTTAGCATTCAATGTTCACTGGATTCATGTTCGTATATGTTGCCATTGTTGATAAGCAGAGATGTTAGATTTTTTTACCTTTTTCCTAACAGAACCAGCCTTTGGTGACAATGCCTTCCTATAACCTTTTGGTTTGACTAGGATATCCAAACGACGAGCCGTCTATTTATGTGATATTAGTAAATGAAACCTTCTCATCTTTAGCATCAATCTATAATTTTCCGTCTGTTTTCCTCTCTTAAGTGATTCAATCCGTCAATTACAGCCTTACTTTATAAATGGATGCAGCAAAATTTTACACTAGCTTTCCTTCAGCGCATGCTTTCGCTCTGTTCTATCAGGTTTTCGACGTGATATTAATACAACCGCACACTCAACACTTCAAAGAACTTAAAACCTTCAACCCCTCCTCTTTCTAGGTGCTTGTCATCCAAGAGAATAGTGGAAGGTTCAAAGGCATGCGGAAGCTCCCTACTGGAGTTGTTAACAAGGTGAGTATATTTAAGATATCAAGTGCTGCATCAGAATTATCAATATGTATTGCAATTGTTTGACTGACTGTGACCCTGTAGGATGAAGATATATGCCATGCAGTTGTGAGAGTGGCAAAGGAAGAGACGGGAGTAAGTAATGAGTTTTATGTTGTGTCGAAAAGCTAATTCTCTGAGGCATTTCACTTGAGAATTCCAACTGAAGCCATATTCTTTTACATTCTATAGTTAGACACTGAATTCGTCAAATTCTTCTATTTCAGGTAAAGAAAATCCTCTACTTCAGATTGCAGTGCATTAATATGTTTTGGTCTTCATGTAGAGAGTTTTTTTTTCCATGTTTAGCCTTCTGATGTTCAAATTTGCATTCTCTTTTCTAAAATACTATCTCTTATGTGCTATCGCAGGTAAGACCACAAATCATTCTTTCCCAAAATCAGATTTGTCCTTCCTTTGCATGCTTCAGCCACAATCATGTTCTATCGAGAAACAGAATGTAGAGGTCAAGGCGGCCTTGGTAAATTGTGCACTTGCAAATCTTATTGATTTTGGTAGAAATAGGGCGACTTTTTACTAATTAAATCTTTGCTTGGGCTGTCTTGCACAATGCCGGCTGCGTGCTTTAGTCTTGCATTTTTATATTTTGATTCTAGTGGATGCCAATTGGGGAGTATGCAGCACAACCTTTCATTGTCGAAGACAAGCAATTCAATTCTATGGCAAAGATTTGCTTGGCAAGGGCGAAGTATGGCTACCCTGGTTTCGCTCCTTTGGCAACGACTTGGGGTGGCAGAAGGTCTTACATCTCTGCTGCAATAATTACCTTGGTGTTCAGGAGAACTTTGCAAGTTTTACGTAATTCCTGGGTTGTGATGAGGAATTTCTTCCGTTGACCTGGGCTTACTGTACCGCATTGATCCCTGCCGCTGATTTTGTAATGGTTAGGATGGAGTCAGTCCAATGGACCTGGAACTAGGCAAAAATTCTCGAGTGTGATGCTGCATGGACTTTTGCTTCTTGTCCTGTGGATGCACTGAATAAATAGCATGAAACAGCTGGATCTTCTGTCCTGCTATAGTAGTTTATACAAAGTTCTGATAACATAGTCTGGTTTGGATTAATATTGTTTTCGGGAGGCTATCTGGGGAAGCAGAATCACTTTCTTATTTTAATTTCTAAAGGTTGTTTGCTAAGCAACCTGTGTAATCGATATCTAGCCATGCATATGAAAAATCCCTGGAAGATCTAATCCATTCAAACTGTGATTTTGCATTCCAGAGTACAAACAATTACTGCACTTTCATGGTATAGTGATGTATAGAAGTGGTGCTTCCCTGTTTGTTTGGTGTTCTCCTTTGGAAGGGCAAAAAGCATGAAATGAGTAGAGATACAGAACTGCATCAGTGAGCAAAATAATGTTGCAGCTTAGTCATCTTCATAATGATTATAAATTGACCGTGATCCATTGAAGAATGAGCTGCAAGAAGTGATGGAAATGGAGAACTCCCAGAGAGGCAATCACCCAGTGTAATACACTGAGAAAGGACTCAATTGTCATTCATCACTCTGAATTTAGTATGCCCACTTACAAACATACAGCAAAATGCTGATGACTATACAGTACAAGCACACCATCTGTTTAAATATTTATGGAACGACAATGAAGGAAAAAAAGAAAAAGAAAAAGAAAAACTAAGGGACAGTACATAAACCATTTTCTTTGTTTTGTGCGTGCTTTTTTTGTGGCAGATGGCCACATCTTGCTTTTATTTGTTGTTCTGGTTAGCGCCAAACATCGTCCTTATTGTATTTCTCTCTCTATATACTATATCTGCTCTTTACCATAACCATTCAACTGTTGACTACGTCTGAACATATGATCCTATTGAAATAGGGAGGGAAGGAAAAACAGAAACCAAAACAGAACTGACTTCTAGATTACCAAGAAGTTTAGATGTATCGAGACTCCACTCCGTAAAGTTAAGAGAAATTGTCCATTTTGGTCCATCATACTTGGTCTCTTTTTGTCACTTTGGTCCTGTATTTGTCCTTTCATATTTTGCCACCTCTCATGCTGAATGTTTGGTCCAAGTGTTCACAGTTATTGTCAGTGCTGATAGTTGGTCTTCTGCTATAACTTAAGCTGGTGAATTGTGAATACCGAATATATTCTGTTTTATCTCTTAGGATGCCAATTTTGATATTGTAATTTCTTAGTTGGGAAGATGCTGGCTGTGATGGAGTTGAAGTTGAAATCCGGAGCTTATGGATACTCAGGACTTAATCAATAAGCTCAGAGCTTCAATTTTCCAAATGGAGAGAATTGGTAACAAATCTGATCCTCTCTTCATCGTTTCCTTTTAGATGCAACTCCTTGATCTATGTGTCTTATGCCTTGTTAGTCATCATGAGTCGCAGAAGGAGAGGCGTGTGGATCAAAGTGGCCATTGAAGGATGCGCACCTTGCCTAGTCTCTAGTTAAGGTACATACAGTTCTTCATGGAACAAAACATATTCTGGTAGCTTCGCTTATGATGGATCTATTCCCTGGACATGCTTCTTATGCAGCAGTAGCAAGCAACTTCATGATGTATCAAGTGTTCATGATTTTTGTTTTCGTGAGAACTGGGCAGAAAGGATTTAGGTACAGGCAGGTGCTTTGCTTAAGGTGGCTGTTGCTGCTTTTGGTCTGAATGAAAAAGGAGAGATAACTGTGAACCCTCAATGTCATTCATTGGATTCTTTCTTTTGGCTGCTCTTAGACAGTCAAATTAGAGGAAGGAATGGACAAAGGGTATTTCTTAGGCCATCTTATCTCATAAGCCAAAATATATGCATGCAAGTTCATTCTTTCCAGATGCCTGGTTTCTGGTGAAATGACATGATGACTTGTCAGTTCCGAAGTCGAAATTCAGAAGTTTTTGGGTCTTTGATTTTGGTTATTATAATTTTACAGATTTGATAATCTGACTATGTATAGGGTGAAGATGTATTTGCTATAGCTATCAGAAAAGTAAAAGAAGTGACAGGAGGAAGTGATCCTTTCCATATGTTATTTTTTTTCGGTCGTAGATCCTTTCCATATGTTGGGCATCGTTTCAATAAAGCAAACACATTAATATCTCGGTTCCTTTCCATGAGAATGCCAGATAAAGCAATTGTTTTTATTTCGATCAGATAGACCCTGAATTCACTGAAGTCCTGGCATTCAGGTAAAGATGATGTTCCTCAAAGTTTAAAATTAATGCTATAATTCTGTTAGCTTTCTTAAAAGCCTAATTTAACAATGTTGCACTGCTATGGTTTGGTCTCGTGTTTCATTGATGGATGCTTTGGCCTTGTCAAGACTATTTTGTCCTCATTTTTCTTTTTCCTGTGGAAAAACCAGATTCAATGTCCTCTGTTTGAGCACAGGCAAAGCTACAAGTCATTCTTTATGAAATCTGAATTGCTCTTCATCTGCATGCCATGGCCTGTGTTCGCCTTGCATCCTGAAACAAGATGGAGAATTTGAGGTGGCTAGGGTAACTTGCACCCTCTTCAAACTTTCCCTGCTTTTGGTAAATATGCAATAAGAGCGACTTTTGCTTTTAACGTTTCAGTTTTAGTTTTTGAATTGTTCCTTTGATACTATGTTCACCAAAAATCTTTGAAATTTGTCATCTCAAAATCTTCCTAATAGTTTCTCTCTCTCTCTCTCTTTTTATATTATCAGGAAATCAAGAGGAGCTTTTTGAGGGGCCTAAAGACCAAATTTAGCTATAGTGACATGATGTTGGAAGGGGTTGTATCCTCTGATAGTGAACTAACTCGCTTGGAGTTCTATCTTTACGAGTAAACTGAGAATCTTGTAACGACTGACTCTATGTTTTTGCTTCTTTTCCAAATGCACTGACTTTGTTACCTTGAGCAGTGCAACTGGCTTGTCCTTCAGCATTTTATTGCAATCTGTGCTAATTTGTTTAGCAGGACAGTGTGACCGAGCATAAATCCAGGATCATTCCCCTTTTTGGTTCTTTTTGGGTATGAAGTTCAGTGTAGCTCTGGGACATATCTAGGTGTTGACTTTCGGAGAAGTGGTTAGTCATCTTTCATCTTGGAATACATGAAGATACTTGTAGTGTATATTCACAGCAAAACCTGGCCAGCCGACTCTGCACTGCCTTTGGTTGAAGTTGCTCTTGTGCCTTTTTGAATATTTTGCAACATTATCTTCTGGTTTGAGATTTGAGAAGATTGTAGTCTCTGCCTGTTCTTGTTTTGTGAATGAAACGAAGTATTACAAAGAACAATATGCACGGCAGCCTTTTGTATTTCATAATAAGCAGGTCGACTGGTGAAGCAGTGAAGGCCAACAGCGACTACCTGGTTTTGCTCCTCTGGCCATCACTTTGAAGTCTGGTAAAATTATTCACGCCTACTACCATAACCCTGGAAATTTTTTTTCTGGGATTTTGAATAGTATATGGAGCCCTGTCTCCCGTTTGCAACAAGGTCATTTTCTGTCGAGATGTGTTAATTTTCCCTAGTTATTTTTCAGTTAAGAAAAGATACATTTTCTACCCATCTCTGAGGATGACTGCACTTCCGACCTTATGATTGCAAACACGATACCTTACCGCTTTTTTTAGATCAATTAAGTTGGATCAACAGGCACTGTGCAATGTGAGAAATATTTGGAACTGGTATTCATAGTCAGGAGTTTGAAGTGCTAAAAAAGCAAGTGTGGCGAAGCCTGATTCTATGTCAATGTCAGGCTTAAGTGCATGCAAACAACTGTTAAATTATTAAAATACATTAAGATACGCTGTTTTTTCATATCTATCTTCAATTAATTTCCAATGGATGATCTCCTGCTGATTCCAGATGAAGTTGAACGATAAAAGCACCTCCTCAAGACATGGTCAATCGGCCCTTTTTCCTTTCTTCAACCACCAGACTAAGAAAATATTATCTGCAAAATACCGCGTCTTTGAAAGCTATGGAAGTGCTCGACTTTCTATTATAAAATGGAGTTTCTGTCATCCAAATTGACGTAGAGTGGGCTCTCTTCATAAGTTTATTTGCCCTTCCATTATTTTCCGTCACCCTGGAACATTCAAATGAAGGGAAAGACAACCCTCCTGACCAAATTGCGCGGATTCAAACCCAAAAATCCTGTAAGCCTGCTTGAAAGGCACTCAATATATATCTTACATGGACTTCCATTAAGGGCCAATTGTCCTTTTCTTTCGGTTGCTCCTATAGATCTTGTTGAACGTGTTTCTGAGTCACAAGACCAACTTACGTAGGACGATTCACGAAACTGTGATGAAAAGTTATGACACAATAATGTACTAAAGTCAGCTAGCAGCAGTACAAATGGCACGAGTAATTACTATTATATATCATCTTGTCCCACAATTATGGTTCCCCTGCACATGAATCCAGAGTGGACAGAATTTGCTGCAATTTTTCTTTTCCACAGCGGTCAATCAAGCATGCCTCAATTCTTAAAATCACAATGTCTCGACATTTGAAATCGCCTTCTGACCAATCACAACCCCAATTTCCATGGTGCGGAAGATCTATTCACAACACTTAGGGTGTGTGTTTATGTTCTTTTTTTCTATTTATGAAAAAAATTCTATTTTTTGTTTCTAACAAAAAAAAAACAAAAAAAAAACGAAACAAGAAACAAAATAAAATTATTTCTTGTTTCTAACAATTTTTAAGAACAAATTTTCTCTTTCATTTCTTTTATTTTCTTTTTCTTTTCTTCTTCTTTTTTTTTCTTTGGCCGGTCGCCGGCCTCAGCCATAGTTGGCGACCGGCCGTTGAGGGCCGACGATGTCGTCCGGGGCCAGCAACCTCACCGGATCTAGCCGAGCCCAAGCTCGCCCGGCCAAGGCGAGGCCGGTGGCCCTCATCGGCCGGTGGCCGGCCATAGCCGAGGCCATCGACCAGCCACAAGGAAGAAAAAAAGATAAAAGAAAAAGAAAGAAAAAAATTAAAATAAAAATTAAAATATTAAAAAATTAAAAGAATACAAATTTACCAAACATGTTTATGTTCTTTTTTATTCTAGGAACTAGTTTACCAAATGCGTCTTTATGGTGAAAAATTATTTCTCGGAACAGAAATAATTTTTTTTATTTCGTTTCCTAGAACAATTTTGAATAGAAACACAAATGAACGCACCCTTCGCAAACCAGCCAATCATCTGAAACTGTTGGTTAGGATATTTTCTTAAGCAGATCGTTCGCTAGGAATCAAACTCTCAGAAGCATTAAAACTCATATGCCAATCAAATGACTACCAATCTTCACGTACACAAAGCAGCCAGCAGGGAAACGGCACCCAGTGGGTGCACATTATACGCATTGAGCTCAAACTTCCCGCCATTTTTACTTCTCCGGCATGACCAGGTCGTTAAAGACATTCTTGATGGTCATGTCTCGTGATCGAACGAAGAGCAAGAAAAGGCAGCTGAAGAAGAAGGAGAACAGGGACGTAAACGTAAAGCCATGCAGAAAAATCGGCAGAAACTAAAAAGGACCGAAGCTTTAAATTCGTTTCTCCGTTTTGTGGGATTATGAGACAGAAGCAATCATTTACACTGTCGATTTCAAGGATATCACAACAGCCATTAATGAGGTATACATATACATCATATGTATCTACTTAAACTTTGACTTGTTTTCGTCGAGCAGCCTCTGTCATCGGTGTTCACCAAACTCCATGAGAGACTTGGGCACTAACTACAACGTCTACTCTCTCTCACTCTCTCATTCTCTTTACGAGAATTTGGTTTGACAAAGATCATTTGATTTACAGGTGGCCAACGCAAGAGGATGTTCAAGCTCTAGTCTGAAGCGAACAGTTTCCTTTATAACTTGAACAAGGATTACTATTGATAAGTACATTAATCTCATGAGACATGCAGGAAGAGGGAGTGGGAATTTAATTTGAATCCATCTATATGTGTTTACACAATGAGCCGTTCCGTTTAATGACTATAATTTCATGGAATTTACCGCTTAAATAACCAAGTAGGAGAAGTCCTGCAATAATCATTAGAAGATTGAATTTCTTTATGCGACTTATACTCTCCTCTATAACAACCCGTGACTTTCGGATAGCAAATCTCCAACGGCACGACTGTTCTATAGATCCGAAGCTGATGACAGACCACTGGACATGTTAATGATATCAAAATCGGTATCTTAAGAGATAAAGCAGTGTATATGGAGTATTCAAAATCACCCGCTTAAGTTATAGCAGAAGACCGAGTATCATAACTGACTTTTAACTGAGAAGACTTGGACCAAACATTCAGTGTAAGAGGTCGCATAATCAGGGTGTTCCGGAGCAAAGTGACACAGAGGAGACCTACTATGATGGAACGAAAAGGACTATTTCTCTTAACTTTACTGAGCGGAGCGTGGATACATCTAACATTTTCGCAATCTAGGAGTCCTCCTCTTTCCATTTCAATTTGATAAGTTGTCCGAACGTAATCAACGGTAGAATGGAGACGGAAAATGCAAGACGGACCACTTTTGGCAATAACCCGGACGACAGACGAAAGGTACGGTCATCTGCTGCTAGAAAGTGCACACGAAACAAAGCAAATGGTGGTGGGCGTACTGTCGCCTAGTGAGTGGTCAGACTGTATCCAGGGTGATGAAAGACATGGTGTCCTTTCTCAGGGTATTACGCCAGGTAATTGCCTCTGAGGGAGGTCCTCTCCATTTCCATCACTCCTTGCGGCTTATTCTTCAATGGAGCATGGTCAATATATCGTCATTTCAAAGGCAACTAACCTATAAGATTATTTTGCTCACTGATGCAGTTATGGGTCTCCTCATTTCGTGCTTAAATGCCCTTTTAAGGCACCACACCAGACAAAAGGGAAGTGCCAATTCTAAGCATGGCTATGTGATGGAAGTGAAGTAATTGTTCATACATTAGAATGCCAAATCCCAGCTCTAATGAATTAGAACTACCAGGGACTTTTTCATACGCACGGCCACATAAAATATTGTTTACACAGGTTGCATTTAAACGTTTAGAAATCACAATAACAGACATCATTCTTCGTCCAAAAACCATCATTTGAAATCAGAACATGTGAACATAATTCGACAAAAACTATTACCTCTAAGTTTGTGGGACCTCCATATGGGGTCCACAAAATCAGCGGTGGGGATCAACATGGCCTAGTATGCTTTAGTCCAAGTAGAGGTGTCGAAATGGGTGGGTCGGGTCATTAATGGGTCGACCCAAATCGACCCATTACCCCATTTATGACTCATTTAAGTCAATGTAAATTTTTCGACCTATACCCGACCCATACCGACCCGATCCATATTAATAAAATACTTTCATATTTAAACAAATTTAGGAAAACTTATTCTTATATATATTTTTTTAAAGATTATATTACTAAAAAACTTCAAAGCTTACTTCTTATATATATATATATATATATATATATATATATATATATATATATATATATTTTTTTAAATGGTATTGCTAAAATAGTTTTATACAACATAAATTTAATGGAAAATTTTTATAATTTTTAAAATAATTAGTTTAAAAAATTGAATTTTTATTATTTTTATTTTTAAAATATAATTTTCTTTTTCTTTTTGGTTCTTCTTCTTCTTCTTTGGCCGACCATCGGCCACGACAACAAACCGGCGGTCGGCCCCGGGCGAGCCTCAAGCTCGCCCGACGTTGGCGAGCTCGAGGCTCACCGGATCCGGTGAGCTCGAGTCTCGCTAGCGTCGGGCGAGCTCGAGCTCGGCCCTCGTTGGATCTAGCGAGGCTTGAGCCTCGCCGGACATCGGCGAGGCCTCCGCCTTGCTAGATCCGGGCGAGCTCGAGCTCGCCCCTCATCGGATTTGGCAAGGCTTGCCGGCGTTGGGCAAGCTCGAGCTCGCACCTCGCTAGATCTAGCGAGGCTCGAGCCTCGCCGATGCCGGTGAGTTCGAGTCTCGCCAAATTGCCGATTTGGCGAGCTCGAGGTTCGCTGGCCGGTCGCTGGCCATTGTCATGCCAGGCGACCGAGGAAGAAGAAAGAAAAAAAAAGGAAGAAAGAAAAGAAAGAACATGAACAAAAGAAAAAGAAAATAAAAAATAATTATAATTTCAGTATTTATAAAAATTATTTTTGTAAAGTTAAAAAGAGAAAGAGAGTTTCTCTCTTAAGACCCACTTAAAACTCACCTATCAAAGTAAACCCATTTAACTATTTTTTGTCAAAAACAAATGACCCATATATGATCCCTTTATGATTTAAATGGGTCATATATGGATCTAAGACCCATTTTGACACCTCTAGGTCCAAGGAAGAAATTCCGCATCACAATCCAGGAATTACACACAACTTGTCAAGTTCTCCTCAATTTCGGGGTGTTATTGCAGTAGACGGAAGTCCTTCTGCCACCCCAGCAGTTGTGGCCAAAACATTAGAACCCGGGTAGGAATGATAAGTCTTTGCCAAGCATATATTCGCCATGAAATTGAATTGCTTGTTTTCAACAACGAAAGGTTGTGCTGCGTACTCCTCAATTGGCATCCACTATAATCAAAATAAAATATATCTAGTTCAGGTCATTAATTTGGCCAAAGAAAGAATTGATCTATGAACACCGCTACTAAATGGGTAGATTCGAACATATATCTAGTGTAGTCTCTCATCGTTGATGTGCTTAATAAATTATACATTAAATTTTACTACATTCATTGTTTAGCAGGCATGAGCAAGAACGCAAGATTAAAGCACAATGCCCAGCATCGTACAAGACAGCCCAAGCAAAGATTTAATTAGTAAAAAGTCCTCCATACTTCAAGCAAAATCAAGAACTACCGCACGGACAGGCAGCCTGTTGTCGCCAACTGCCGCACGACAGCCGCCTGGTGCCGCATGACTACCGACTATTGTCGCCACCGCCACCGCAAGATTGCCGCCCATAGCTCATTGGCCACCGTCCCCTCCCGCGGCCGGTGGGCTGTTGGTGGCAATTCCACGGCAGTCGATGGTGACGGTCGACGATCGTGCGGCGGTCGTGCGATAGTCATCATTGCCGCGGGCGGGCAGCTGTCGTGCAGTGGTTGTGCGGCGGCGAGCGATGGTCGACGATCCATGAGTAAGAAGAAAAACAAATAAATACAAAAATTATAAATTTTTACCAAACACATTTTTTTCTATTTCAAAAATATAAATTTCGATAATTACTAAACACCTTATTTTACTTAGAAATTATTCCTAGAGTAGAAATAGAAAAAAAAAAAAAAAAAAACTCTTTCTGAAAAGAAATAGTTCCTTGGAATAGAAACATGGCCATGCGCACCCGTAGTGTCCGGTGCTAGAGTATGACTCCGAACTTCTAAGAACTACCGAATGAATAGATCACATGTTGCATTTCTATCTCTTTGCATCTTCCTATCAGATAATCTTAAAAGAGCGAGTGCAAGAAATGGGACAATGGCAAGGCAGAAAGTTACCTCTCTTTTATCATTCAAGACGAAAGCACCAACGCCGACCCTACGTGAAGCATTCACAGCAATGGTATCGGGGGTCTCAGGAAGCCAGTAGACAAGAATCAAGTGACTTGGTTCGGCATGATGGTACTTGAATCCTTCCTACCAAATTAGGAACGTCTATCATACCTAAACCTACCAAACGATCTGCTAGAAAGAGATTTAACAAGCATGGACCGTCGAGTTGAACTAAATCTCTCAGGGAACAAGGCTAATTCTTAGCCAAGGAAAAACATATTGAACATTGGTGAGGCTCAAGCCAACCGATCTCGGGTGCTGACATTTGCACCAGTCTCGAGGAGGTACTTGAGACGGTTGATGTTGCTGGGGTGAGAGGCCTCAAAGATGTAGTTGAAGAGATGCTGTTGAGGGAGACGGAGCAACCGAAGTTGTTGGGGTAGGGGTCGATGCCGTCCATGTCGTGGTTGAGCATCCAAGAAGAGCATTTGAGGATTTGCTCCTTCTTTCCTCGAGCGGATGTTAACAGGGGTATTTGGCTATGAAGAGAGAGAGGTGGGGGAAGAGGCGGAGGCAAAAGAGTCTTGATCTTTTGGGCTACCTTTAGCAGTCAGGATAAAATTCAGGATATGATATGATTTATCCTATCCTACGTTTGGTTTGGAGTTCGTTCAGGATAGGATAAAATCAGATATAAGGGAATATAGACATGATAAAATTATCCAATGTGGGCGTGGGATAAAAGTAGATAGGATTTTTAATGTCCATAATATGAAAGTTATTTTTCTCGAATAAAAAATTATTAAATAACAAAATTGAAATTATATTTTAATATAAATAATATTTGAATTCTAATTTAAGAAATTAAAAATTGAAAATTGAAAATTTATTTTTAATTAATCTTACTTTTAATTTATATATTCAACTTTAATTCTATCTTATAATAAACATTCAATCTATAAATTAAGTATTTATATCTATTATATATTTTAGGTATTTTTGTATTTTAGGTATGTTAGTACAGTACATTTGATAAAATTTTATTTGATGAAAGGGGAAAAAAGAAATATTTGATAAAAAATTTTATTAAATAAATTAAGAATGATGAAAGGGGTTCAAAAGGAATGTGCTATAAGATGGAAACGGGCTTGAAAGGGATGTGCTCCCAACCCATTTAGACCCATATCTTTAGACAGTTTGTCTTTTAGACCCATATCTTTAGAGCCATATAACCTGTTTCTAATATTTTATTTAATTCATTTACGATCTAACCGATTGTACTGTGGACTACGTCCAAACATATGATCCTATTGAAATAGGGAGGGAAGGAAAAACAGAAGCCAAAACAGAAGTGACTCCTAGATTACCAAAAGTTTAGATGTATTAATACTTCGCTTGGTAAAGTTAAGAGAATAGTCCTTTTTGGTCCATTATACATGGTCTCTTTATCACTTTGTTCCAGAATTGCCAATGCCACCTCCTGCGGTGAATGTTTGGTCCAAGTCTTCACCGTTGTAATTGGTGCTTATGGTTAGTCTTTTGCTATAATTTTAGCTGGTGAATTGTGATTCTCAGTGTATTCTGTTTTTATCTCTTAGAATATCAATTTTGATATCATAAGTATGTCAAGTCAGTAGACAAGCTAGATAAGACTGCAAGTAGTGAGGATCAATAATTACTTAGCTGGGAAGATGCTGGCTATGATGGAGTTGAAGTTGAAATCCAGGAGCCTATGGATACTTGTGACTTCATCGATAAGCTCAGAGCTTCAATTTCCAAATGGAGAGAATTGGTAACAAATTTGATCCTCTCTTCATTGTTTTCGTTCAGATGTCATTTGTTGATCTATGTGTGTCTTACCCTTGTTAGTTATCATGAGTCACAGAAGAGGAGAGGCGTGTGGATCAAAGTGGCCATTAAAGGATGCACGCCTTGTCAAGTCACTAGTTAAGGCACATACGATTCTTCATGGAACAAAACATATTCGGGTAGCTTGCCTTATGATAAATCTATTCCCTGGACATGCTTCCTATGCAGCATTAGCTAGCAATTTCATAATGTATCAAGTGTTCTCATGATTAACTGGGCAGGAGGGATTTAGGTACAGGCAGGTGCTTTGCTTAAGGTGGCTATTGCTGCTTTTGGTCTGAATGAAAAAGGAGAGATAACTGTGAACCCTCAATGTCATTCGTTGGATTGTTTCTTTCGGCTACTCTTAGACAGTCAAATTAGAGGAAGGAATGGACAAAGACCTTACTTAGACCTTCATAACTCATAAGCCAAAACATATGAGTGCAAGTTCGTTCTTTCCAGATGCCTGGTTTCTGGTAAGATTACAGCATGACTTGACAGTTTCGAAGTCGAGACGTTTTCTTCTCTTTCCAGGTGCTTGTGGTTATTGAGAAAGGCAGGAAATTTGAACGCACGGGCATCTGGAAGCTCCTGACTGGACTTGTTGATAAGGTGAGTACCTTTGATAGTTATTGTTGCATCAGATGTTTTCGCATCTTTAATTTCAGTAATTATAGTTTTACGGATTTTATAATTTGACTACGTATTGGGCGAGGAGGTATTTGTTGAATATTTCAGTAGTTTTGAAATATTTATTAGAAATTATGATCGTCATGAAAGTTATCATTTTTGTAATGGCTTTTTCAACGGTCATATAATGGCTTTCTAATGGTTGTATAATGATCATCTTACGGCTTTATAACTTTTTTTTATTACTTCATAAACTCTTCATTATTTTATAACGGCCATCTTTTTAATTACCAATTGATTTATGATGATCTCCTAACGGCTCTCTCTTTTTGATGGGTTATACACAAAATTGTTCTGTTTTCTTCTAATATTCAGTGTAGAGTATAGAAGAAGGTCTATTGTATCTTAGGAGGATATCCGTCGAAGCCTTACGCACTGAGTTTCATACTTCAAGAGGCGGAATTATCTTTAAGGACAGTGTTTGCACGCCTTAGACATTTCATTTTATTTTCTAATCTTTTATAATGTATTTCCAATAATTATTATTATTTTATGTATTCTAATACATTTTCCAACAATATTTGCTATATAGCTATCAGAGAATAAAAGAAGCAACAGGAGTAAGTGATTTTTTTCGTATGTTGGGCACCGTCTCAATAAAGCAAACGTGCTAATATCTCGGTTCCTTCGCATGGGAATGCCAGATAAAGCAATTGTTTTTTTTTTTTTTTTTTTCAATTCAGATAGACACTGAATTCAATGAAGTCCTGGCATTCAAGTAAAGATGATGTCGCTCAAAAGTTTAAAATTAATCCGATTATTCTATTATATTTCTTAAAAGCCTGGTTTAACAATGTTGCACCGCTATAATTTGGTCTCGCGTTTCACTGATGGATGCTTTGGCCTTGTCAAGACTATTTCATCCTCATTTTTTTATTTTTCCTGTGGAAAAACCAGATTGAAGGTCCTTTGTTTGAGCACAGGCGAAGCTACAAGTCATTCTTTATGAAATCCGAGTTGCTCTTCATCTGCATGCCGTTGCCTGTGTTTGCCTTGCATCCCGAAACAGGATGGAGAAATTGAGGTGGCTCGGGTAACTTGCACATTCTTTCAAACTTCCCTGCTTTCGGTAAATATGCAATAAGAGCGACTTTTTGCTTTTGTTGTTTCGGTTTACCTTTTAGTATTTAAATTATTCCTTTGATACCATGCTCACCGAAAATCTTAAAATTGTCACTTCAAAATTGTCTAATAGTTTCTTTTTAAAAATTTATGAGGAAATCAAGAGGAGCTTTTTGAGGGGCCTGAAGACCAAATTTAGCTATAGTATTATGATGCTGCAAGGGGCTGTATCCTCTGATTAGTGAACTAACTTGCTTCGCGTTCTATCTTATAATTGCCTTATAATTGAACATTTGGGTAAGTCTCTTTATATCCCCATCCAAACACTCTAGTTTCTCTCCCACATTTTCCCCTCCCCCAACACTTCAAAGTTCAAACTGTGCTTAGCACCGTCCAGGAGTTGATCCTGGGAAAAGTTGGCTTCCATGTACTTATGGTTTGCCACGTGTGAGGCCATGGCAAATATTGGATCATCTAAAAATAAATATATCTGGAGGGTGCTCCTGAATTAATTAGTCAAGGCCATCGTTAATCGTGCAATAAGAAGATCATAGACCTATTCAAAGAATGAGCTAATGGTCATAATTGATCTGAAGGCAACTTAGATGATTTATCACTGGTGGACCTAAGATATTTCATGCAGGCCGTGCCAGAGATTAGGCAAGAAAGTGCCCTTTGTTTAGGCAAAATAAACCATTAGTTACCACCGCCTTTTGAACCATCCCTCCTTCCTCATCATCATAAACAACTTGTCCCCAATCTCATCTCCAGCCTTTCCCGTGAATAATGCTTCCGATGCTGCCACGCTGGGTGGCCCAACCGGTGCACTTACAAAATCAGAACGAGTCCCGTTCCTTCCGTGCTCGCACACGGGCACTTGCTTGACATGCACACGTGCCCCAGGCGCGTGCTTGAAACACAAAAAGATAAGACACCCCCCTCAAAAGCAGAGTCGCATTTCTTCGTGCCGAACTATCAAGAGAACATTCTTACCAGAGTCAAAAATCTGTTGGCGAGCTATAGACCAACCATCATTTTACTATTATTCCAAGGGCTGAAAAAGCCCAGACAATGGCAACACAGGCAAAACACAAGATTTTAGTCTACGAATTGAAGATGAGAAAAACAGTGAGCCCCTATATCTCCAAAACATAAGAAACAAAAGACCATGTGACATGATAACCAAAAATTCTTGCCTAGTCCCACCATCCTAATCTCTGAATTTGTGGGACCTACATAGAAGCCCACATGATCAGCAGTTGGGATCAACACGGCCCAGTAGGCCTGGGTCCAAGGAAGAAATTCCGCATCACAATCCAGGAATTACACACAACTTGCCAAGTTCTCCTCAATTTCGGGGTTATTGCAGTAGATGGAAGTCCTTCTGCCACCCCAGCAGTTGTGGCCAAAACAGCAGAACCTGGGTAGCAATGATCAGCCTTTGCCAAGCATATATTCGCCATGAAATTGAATTGCTTGTTTTCAACAACGAAAGGTTGTGCTGTGTACTCCTCAATTGGCATCCACTATAACCAAAATAAAATATATCCAGTTCAGCTCATAAATTTGGCCAAAGAAAGAACCAATCTTTGAATATCGCTACTAAATGGGCAGATCTGAACAGATATCCAGTGCAGTCTCTCATCATTTATGTGCTTAATAAATTATATATTAAATTTTACTACATTCATTGTTTAGCACACATGAGCAAGAACGCAAGATTAAAGCACAAACCCCAGTGTCATACAAGACAGCCCAAGCAAAGAATTAATTAGTAAAAAGTCCTCATACTTCAAGCAAAATCAAGAAGATATGCAAGTGTGCAATTTACCTTTGCTGCCTCGACCTCTACATTCTGTTCCTCAATTGTAGCAGATTCTGCCTGAAGCACACACAGGAAGAACAAATCTGACTTCGTGAAGAATGATTTGTGGCTTTGTCTGTGATAGAACATAAGAGACAGAATGTGAGAAAAGCGAAAGCAAATTTGAACATCAGAAGACCAAAACATATAAATGCACCCCAATCTGAAATTGAGGATCTTCTTTACCTGAAACAGAGGGCTTCCACGAATTTAGTGTCTACCTGTAGAACGTAAAAGAATAAGGCTTTAGTTGGAATTCTCAAGTAAAATGCCTTAGAGAATTAAGTTTTATACACTACATAAAACTCATCACTTACTCCCATCTCTTCCTTTACTTCCTTGACAACTGCATGACATATATTCTCACCCTACGAGGATACAGTCACAGTCAAACCATTGCAATACATGTTGATACTTCTTATGTAGCACTCGATATGTTTAACATGCTCACCTCATTCAGAACTCCAGTGGGGAGTTTCCACACACCCGTATCATGGAACATTCCATTACGCTCTTGGACTACAAGCACCTAGAAACGAGGGAAATTTTTTAAATACTTTAAAGCAGTGAGCATCTGGTCGCAGTAGAATCACGCTGAAAACAAGATAAAGCAGAGCGAAAGCACGCGCCAAATGAAACTGAGTATAAAACTTCACCGCATCGTATCTCTTCACAAAGTAAGGCTGTTACCCACAGGCTGAATCACTTCAGAGAAGAAAACCGAGAGAAAATGATGTGATTGTTGCCAAAATGAGAAGAGTTATCGTAGTCCAAACGCTAATATGGGAAGTCACATTACTAAACAGCTTGTCATATAGCAAGGCATTGACACCAAAGGCTGGTTCTGTTAAGGAAAGAGTGAACAAATCCAACATCTACGCTTATCCAAAATGGCAACATACACGCATATGAATCCAGTGGACATCGAATGCAGAGTTTTTTTTCCCAGGCAAAATTACTGCTGATCACATCTATTCGATGCCAATCGAGCAGGCTGATTTCACGCTCTGCACATCACTAGTCTTACTGCTGTAGAGCGAAGTAGCGTCCAGTGCTAGAGTCTTACTCCGAACTTGTAAGAACTACCGAATGAACAGATCACACGATACATTTCTATCTCTTTGCATATTCCTATCAGAAAATCTCAAAAGGGCGAGCGTAAGAAATGGGGGAATGGCAAGGCAGGAAGTTACCTCTCTTTTATCATTCAAGATGAAAGCACCGACGCCGACCCTACGTGAAGGATTCACAGCAACGGTATCAGGGGTCTCAGCAAGCCAGCAGACAAGAATCAAGTGACTTGGTTCAGCATGGTGGTACTTGAATCCTTCCTGCCAAATTAGGAACGTCTGTCATACCTAAACCTACCAAACTTTCTGCTAGAAAGAGATTTAACAAGCATGGACCGTCGAGTTGAACTAAATCTCTCAGGGAACAGAGCTAATTCTTAGCCAAGGAAAATCATATTGAACTCCCGTCGCCTGGAACGAGGCCGGTCTCTGCGGCGGCGAAGTGGGGGAGGCTGAGGACTCTGCGACCGCCGTTGGTGAGGCTCAAGCCGACCGCTCCCGGGCGTTGACGTTGACGCCAGTCTCGAGGAGGTACTTGAGGCGGTCGATGTCGCCGGGGCGAGAGGCCTCGAAGATGTAGCCGAAGAGATGCTGTTGAGGGAGACGGAGCAACCGAAGTCGTCGGGGTGGGGGTTGATGCCGTCCATGTCGTGGTCAAGCATCCAAGAAGAGCGTTCGAGGAGTCGCTCCTTCTTTCCTCGGGCGGATGTTAACGGGGGTATTTGGCTGGGAAAAGAGAGAGAGAGAGAGAGAGAGAGAGGGGGAAGAGGTGGGGGGCGGAGGCGAAGGAGTCTTTGATCTTGAGGAGGATTGTAATAAGAACTCTAAGGTGGAAACGGGCTTGTTGAAAGGGATGTGTACTCCCAACCCATTTACACCCATATCTTGGACGGTTGGTCTTTTTGGACCCATATAACTAGTTTCTAATATTTTATTCAATTCATTTACGATCTAACCTATTAAAAATAGATAAGAATGGGTTTTAGATTTTTTTTTTTTTACACCTCTAATATATACCTTCACTATAATGTCGATAAGATGTGCATTTCCGCGGCAATTTGAGCCAGACACCCTTCTTCCCCTGCAACCAAATGATGCCCAATAAGAACAAATGAATAAGAATAGAGCGGTATTCTTACAAATCGGAAAAAATAAATAAATTGGCAAGACTGATGAAATACAAGTTCATTTACCTGTAGTTTCCAGCTTGATGTTGAAGCTCGGAGCAAGGAGGCAAACACATCAGCATCCATACGCTCCTTTACCTCCACAGTGAATCCTCCATATGAATTTTCAAACCCATCGAGCAGTTGAATCTGCCCGATCCCACTGTCATTATTTTCAGCCATGCCTTGCCTCAAGGCTGATGATGCACCGATGGACTTTGTATCTGACTGGTGAGATGGCACTCTACGACTTGTCTAGCTCAAAAATCAAAGCAATAAACCCTGATAGAAAATACCCAAAAAAGCATTACTATCAAACAAATGAGGGAAACTACAGGCACACCTTCTGGAGCTTGAGAGAGATCGGAGACGCTTGAATTTTTGGGTTGCACCGTTGAAGTTTTTGCGGAGAGGGGAGTGGAGGGGTGATCTATATTTATAGGCAATCATGGGATAGAGAACACATAGGGTGAGAACACATAAGTCAAGATCAAAAGTGTTGCTCTACCAAGCGAGTCACTTTCAGCATTGCAAATTCGATTGGCTGCCAGGGTCCTGGCACCTTTTGCCAAAGGTGGGCTCGCGCTGCCTCGTGTGCGAGGGATTCGAAGGGAGACCTTGACAACCGTCTGACGGCTCTAGAGGAGACCGTGACGGATGTCCAGGCGTTCATGGACGACCTGCACCAGGCTGTCGAAGGAGCGGAAGCTGGTAGGGAGGAGTTCTTGGCCGAAGTGCAAGAGCTCCAAGCCAGCATGGGAGAGCTCCGTGCGGAGGTGCAAGGATCCTTCATGCACGAGTTGCAGCAGCGGGATGAGACCTGGGAGGCCGCAATGGCGGCCATGCGAGCGGAAATGGCGGAAATGAAAGGCAAGCTCGTGGAGCTTGAAGCAGCACGCGTGAACGGGGTGATCACCGTGCAGTCCCGTGCCGATGCGCCCAAACCGAAGGAGTTCAAGGGCTCCCGGGTGGCAAAGGACGTGGACAACTTCTTGTGGTACATGGAACGATATTTCCAGACCATGGGAACAACCGACGACGTGATCCGGGTGAACACCGCAGCCGGCCGTGTCATTCTCCCCCACCTAATCTGGCGACGCCCTCGTCGCGTCCGTGGCATGGAAGGCTTCAATGTGCCCCTTGAATTCCCACAGAGCCTCGGAGGGTTCCCAGCTTGCTTCACTCTCGGGAAGGCCTCTCCACTGGACGAGGTATTCCTTCCTTGGTGCCCGATATTTCTTCCGTATGATCCGTTCCGCCTCTTAGCCCACCTTTGGCAAAAAGGTGCCAGGACCCTGGCAGCCAATCGACCTTTTGCCAAAGGTGCTCTAATTTGCAATGTTGAAAGTGACTCGCTTGGCAAGGGGAGCAAAACCCAAGCGAGCAACACTTTTGATCTTGATTTACGAGTTCTCATCCTCTCGAGTAACCATGTTTTGTTTGGGTAACCATGGTTAGTCAGTCACTTTTAATCTTGACTTTTGGTCCCATAGTATGTCTTCTCAAATAAAAAAACCCTCAAACAAAATAAGCATATATTATCTTTTGATTGCAGAACTTTTAAGTATGATAATATGTGTTCTCAAATTAAAATGCTCTAACAAAACAAGCAGATAATATCTTTTGGTTGCGGGGAAGACAATAGTTCTCAAATTAAAAACGCTCTAACAAAACAAGCATATAATTTTCCAATGTACTTGTTTTTCGTCGACACGCCAGTTGCTTGCCGGGTGCGCCAACTTTCGTCCCCTTTCCTTTTACTGCCGATTAGCTTTACAAGGCCATTTTCATCTATCCGTTTCTGCTTTGTTTATTTCCTGATTATTTTTCCTCCCTAAAAGTTACGTCGAATACCATATATCGCCCCCTTAATGTTATAATACAAGAAATTATTTCGGGATATTATTATTTTGGGAGTTTTAACTACTTTCGTAAATGGCGAAAAATAAGAAAAGGATGGTTTTCGGGCACTTGGGAGTAAAAACAACCCGAGGAAGGGAGTTTTATTTATTTTTTGGTCATATGCGTATGCACTAGTGCCCGACATTTCAAGTACCAAAACTTGGCATTGATGAATATTTAAGTGTCAAAACTTCTTAAAGGTACACTTAAGTAAGTGCCAAAATTGGAGAAAAAATTGACACTTTTGAAAAAAAAAATTATCCATGTAGACACCAAGAGTACGCTAAGCGACATTGTTTTTGGCACTTAAGTAACACTTTCTATATAAGTATTTACTTTTAATTACGAGTGACACTTAAGTGATTTCTTACACCATAATTTGACAATTAAGTGATTTTTTTAACCACGACTAGTACTTAAGTGAACATTGAAGACGGCGTCATTTTAGATAAGGGTTGCGGAAATATTCGACAAGTCACACATGCTAGTTTTGTTATTAAAATAATATCACGTCGGATTTCTGACAATCTCGTCGGAGTTGGCACTTAAGTATCCCAATTTTCAAAAAAGTGATATTTAAGTGTATATTTTGGAACTTTTAACATTTAAGTCTTGCGATGTATTTTACCCACGTATGCACTAATAATGGGAAAAGTGTTAAAAAAAGTTCTAAATATTTTACATTTGTACCAATTTAGTCCTAAACCTTTTTTTTTGTGTCAATTAAGTCCTAAATTTTTTACGTTGTGCCAATTCAGTCATTTTCAGCCAATTTTGGCTTGATTTTGCTGACTGGACACCGGCTGGCTGACGGGGTTGATCGACGCCGACGTTGATAATTTTTAATAATATTTTAACAATTCTAAAATTTTGAATTTTAATTTTGAATTTTTTAAATTTTCATTTTTCTTCTCCTTCTTCCTCCTGCCATGGCTAACGAGGACCCTTTCCCATTATTGTGGACCATCCCCCAATTATTCAAGTGTCACTAACAATGTTATCATAATGTCTTTTTTTTCCTTCCTTCTACGTCTATTGATTTTGTGATACTAAAAACCTTTCGCATTTTAATCTCGGATTGTGATTGATAAAAGATTGGAGTCTATAATATTAAAGTCTTCTTGATGTTCTTGGATTGTGTATGAAGCAGGGTCGACAATTAAACACGAGGAAGGCAATCTAGGACTACCAATGCCAGAAAATATTTAAAATTCATCAATGGTGATGGCTGATGGTTATGGAAAAATCAAATAAATAAAAGAATAAAGTAGGCCGTAGTTGTTGAACTCTTTTTAAATGTATTCGATCACGCCGTTGAACTTTTCTTTTATCCAGATGCATCCTGAACCGTACGATTCCTTCCGTTAAATTTATGAAGGAAATGCTTACATGGCAGCCCGACACGTAGACTTGCTCTTCTAATACATCAACGACATGGAATAAAAAATTTTAACAATTAAGGCTCTGTTCGTTTCATAGAAAATATTTTCTAGAAAAACATTTTCTGGATTTTTTGGCGTTCGTTTAATGGAAAATGAATTCTTTGAGAAAATGTTTCCCATCAAAGGAAAAAGTCTTTTAAAGTAGGGAAAATGTTTTTTACTTTTAAAAAGTAAAAACATTTTCCTCACTTGATCTCTTATCTCACACCTCAACAAATCTACATTTCCTCCTCCCATTTCTTCTTCTTTTTTTCTTTTTTTATTCAAATTATTTTTTTCTTTTTTAATTCAAATTATTTTTAATTTCCTTTTTTCTTTTTTTCTTTTTCTTTTCTTTGTTTCCTATCTTCTTCTTTCTTGGCTAGTCGTCGGACTAGGTGAACTTCAAGCTCGTTGATTTGGTGAGCCTCGAGCTTGACGTTCGCACTCGCTAACTGGGAAGCATAAAATATTTTCCTTACCGAATACCGGAAAATATTTTCTGAACATTTTCAGGTTTTAGCCGAACATCAGAAAATATTGTTTTTTTCCTAGAAAATGACTTCCAGGAAAATATTTTCCGAAAATGGTCTATTTTCCGCGAAATGAACGGACCTAAAAAAAGCCAAAACAAAGGGACATTCCGGTGGCTAGGCATGCCATGGCGTTGGCGGCACCGTCTGTCCATCCACCCATGCTGGTCCAACAACCCTTGTTGGTGTATGGTTAAGATACACATATGAGTATACTATTAGAATAAGTCTCACATTGGATAAATGGTGTGGTGTGATTTCATACCTTATTCTTTTTATTTTCCATTTCTTTCAAGGTTGTATATCTAAATTGTGCATATCTTTAATCGATTACAATAAATATTATCTTTGTCTTAATCATCTAACAAAGCATGTACTATTCATTAATATAGCAATATACATAAATTGTTCTCATCTAACGACTAAAGAATAATGTTTTCCATAAGCTATTAAATCGATGATGAGGCAAATTATCATTGAACTTTTGAATAAGTCGATCACATGTAATCTCCAATAAAATTTATCTTGATAACTCTATAAAAATAGAGTTATTTTACCTATTTTAGGCAACAATTAATGCATTATCTATGAGAAAATATTTGGATTTCCTTCTGATTATTTAAATTTTCCTTGTTTATGCAGAATAATGAGATATGGAGAAGATAAGGAAAAGAATGGCAATTATCAGGAATTCAAATAAAAGCAGCAATGGAAGATGGATATCAAATCAGGAAATTCTTGATTTTGTTCCCCGATGTTATCTACAAGCATGGAGAGATATATATTTTAGATTTCCTATAAATAAGGAGAGAGAGCAGCTAGGGTTTTTTTAGAGAGAGAGAGAGAGAGAGGAGGAGTCGTTTTTCCATTGTTCTGAGAGTTTTTCAAGTATTTTGAAGAGAAGACAAAAGTGGTGACAGAATTCTTGTTCTTTGATTCAAGATGCTGGGTTTGATCTATATTTTTATTTTTATTTCTTATTCTACTATGTTCTAATTTTCTTTTGTTAGGGCTACGATGTAGCCTAACCATGATGATGTGAATTTCATGATTTTTATGTTCTACAATTGATTTCATTCATGTGAGTTATATAGTATTGCGTTTAATGCTTTTGAGTGACTGGCCACCACTTGAATGATCCGATGTGCATGTTTGAGACCGAGAGGTGATAATATGCAATTGCTCATTATAATATATAACCATGAATTAAACGTGGATAGAAATATACCGCGTTATTTGTGTAGCTTTTGGTGATAAGGTGATCCAAAAGACTCATTGTAAACCGGGAATATTCATAGTTTTTAATGCACTCATGTTTATTTTAATTCACATAGAGATATAGTGGATTAATAAGCTGAGTAGGTTTACTATACCTAGAGATAGGATAGTAAATAGATTAGGAAATTTCGCTATTACATGTTTGATATCGCTCTTGTATTCATAACAATCTGAAATTCACATATAGTGGTTACGGTGAAATCGGATGCTCTAACATATTTATCTGATTGATTTTACTGCATTTAGTCTACAAGTTTCGTTTTTAATTCATTCATAATTATATTTTGATTTGTTAGATAAATTTTAGAATTAATCTATTTTAGTATTTAATTAGTTTATTAATCATCGATCTCCGTGGGACGATACTTTTCTCATCATTATATTACTTGTTCGATACGTGCACTTGCGTTTAGAATTTTACGAACAAGTTTTTGGCGCCGTTGCCGGGGACCGTTTGTTTAATACTAATTAATATTGATACCAGATAATTCTAAATTTAATCTAGCTTTCGTTTTGTTTTTATTTTTCAGGGTGTACATTGGTTTATGACACGTAGCCAACAAGAGGAACTTGTTGAGCTTGATCCAGAAATCGAGCGTACATTCAAAAGGCGACTAAGAGAACAGAAAAATCACGCTAAGATGGTAGACGGTGAGAATGAAAATCCACGTAGACTTTTAAGAGATTATGCTGCGCCAACAGTTCAAGGCACCACATCAAGTATCGAAAACCTGCAATTCAAGCAAACGACTTTGAGATCAAGCCGTCACTTATTCAGATGCTTCAACAATCGGTGCAATTCAGTGGGCTACCAAGCGATGATCCAAACACTCACATCGATGCTTTTCTTGAAATCTGTGACACCATTAAATATAATGGAGTTACAGATGATGCTATTAGATTGAGATTATTTCCATTCTCTCTTAGAGATAAAGCTAAGAGTTGGCTTTCTTCTCTTCCTGCAGGATCAATTACTACATGGAATGATATGGTTCAGAAATTTCTTGGTAAGTTCTTTCCACCTGCAAAGTCTGCGAAGATGCGTAACGATATTACTAATTTTATGCAGATGGATAATGAATCATTATATGAAGCATGGGAAAGATTCAAAGAATTTCTTAGGAGATGCCCACATCACGGACTACCCGTATGGATGCAGGTACAAACTTTTATAATGGCTCTAGTGCAAATCTTCGTTCTATGATTGATGCAGCTGCGGGGGACTTTAAATAATAAAACACCAGAAGAAGCCTACAATTTATTAGAAGAGATGGCGTCCAATAGTTATCGGTGGCCTACCGAGAGATTACCAATGCGAAAAGTTAGCGGAGTTCATGAAGTGGATGCTTTTGCTGCAATTGCTGCACAATTTGAAACAATCAACAAAAAGCTAGATAATATGAGTGTTTCAGCCATGAAAATTCACAATTTGACATGTGATTTTTGTGGTGGAGGACATGTTAGCACGAGTGTCGTAGGTAATACTTTCAAACAACCTAGTGAAAATTCTAACTTTGTTGGGAATTTTAACAGGTTGCGAATAATCCCTACTCCAACACATACAATCCGGGATGGCGCAATCATCCAAATTTTTCATGGAACAATCAGAATGTGACGAGACCACAAGGATTCAAACAATCAAAAGAAACAAAGTCAAATTTGGAAGACATAGTCACCAAACTTGCTAACACAACTCATGACTTCATCAAAAGCACGGATGTGAGATTTCAAAACCAAGAGGCTTCAATCAGAAATCTGGAGATGCAAGTGGGTCAATTAGCAAGCATGATGTCAGGAAGGCAACAAGGTTCTTTGCCAAGCAACACAGAGAAAAATCCAATTGAAAACATAAAGGCTATTACCCTGAGAAGTGGTAAACGAGTGGGAGAAGAAGAGATTTCCAGAGACAAAGAAGAGGTGATCAATAAACAATCGAAGGAGACAAGTAAGAGTAAACTTTTTCCAGATAATCCCAAGCCATATGTGCCGCCAATTCCATTCCCTCAGCGACTCCAACAGCACAAAATGGATAAGCAATTTTCTAAATTTCTTGATGTATTTAAAAAATTGCACATTAACATTCCTTTTGCAGATGCTTTAGCGCAAATGCCTAGTTATGCAAAATTTTTGAAGGAGATTTTGGCAAACAAAAGGAAACTAGAGGATTATGAAACTGTGAAGTTAAATGAGGAGTGTTCAGCTATCCTACAAAACAAATTGCCTCCGAAATTAAAAGATCCAGGAAGTTTTACTATTCCTTGCACTATTGGGGATTCTTACTTTGAAAAAGCATTATGTGATTTAGGTGCAAGTATTAATCTGATGCCTTATTATGTTTTCAAGAAATTAGGATTGGGCGAGGTAAAAGCAACCACAGTGTCACTTCAACTGGCTGATCGATCAATTAAATATCCGAGAGGTATTGTGGAAGATGTTTTGGTAAAAGTTGACAAATTTATCTTTCCTGCAGATTTCATAGTTCTTGACATGGAGGAAGATTTTGAGGTACCACTTATCTTAGGTCGACCTTTTCTAGCAACAGGAAGAGCTCTTATTGATGTACAACAGGGGAAGTTGATCCTTAAAGTTCAAGATGATCTTATTTCATTTAATGTTTTTAAAGCAATGAAATATCCATCTGATAATAATTCTTGTTTTAGAGTTGAGACAGTTGACAAGTTGGTGAATAAGGTTTTCCAGGAAAATATTTTTGAAGATCCACTTGAAGCATGTTTGATTCAACCAAGGGACAAAGATATTCATAATGAGGAGATAAAGGAGTACGCAAATTTCATGGAGGCAATTCCACCATATTCAAGGCAAAAGGCAATTAAATTTGAAGAGTTGGGACAACACATTACAAAGCCTAAACCATCAATTGAAGAGCCTCCAATTCTTGAACTCAAACCTTACCATCTCATTTGAAATATGCTTATTTAGATGGAGTTTCTTCTTTACCAATAATTATATCTTCTTCTTTGACAGATTTGATGGAGGAGAAATTGCTCGAGTATTAAGAGAGCATAAAGGTGCAATTGGATGGAAAATAGCTGATATCAAGGGAATTAGTCCTTCAATTTGCATGCACAAAATTTTGATGGAGGAGCAATATAAACCCACTATCCAACCTCGGGCGTTTGAACCCGAAGATGCAAGAAGTAGTGAAAGCTAAGGTAATTAAGTTACTTGATGCAGGTATCATCTATCCTATCTCTGATAGTTCTTGGGTAAGTCCTGTACAAGTTGTGCCAAAGAAAGGTGGTATGACTGTTCAGAAAAATGACAATAATGAATTGATTCCAACTAGAACAGTTACTGGGTGGCGTGTGTGTATGGATTACAGAAAATTGAATGATGCCACTAGAAAAGATCACTTTCCTTTACCATTTATTGATCGATGTTAGAAAGACTTGCGGGGCATGAATTTTATTGCTTTTTGGATGGATATTCGGGGTATAATCAGATTCCTATTGCACCGGAAGATCAAGAGAAAACTACTTTCACTTGTCCCTATGGTACTTTTGCTTTTAGAAGAATGCCCTTTGATCTTTGTAATGCACCAGCTACTTTTTAAAAATGCATGATGGCTATTTTCTCTAATATGGTTGAAAAATATATTGAGATTTTCATGGATGATTTTTCCGTTTTTGGCCTATCATTTAATTCTTGTTTAAATAATTTGGCTTTGGTCTTACAAAGATGTGAGGAGACTAACCTTGTTTTGAATTGGGAGAAGTGTCACTTTATGGTACAGGAAGGAATAGTGCTCGGGCATAAAATTTGTCAAAACGGAATAGAAGTCGATCGAGCCAAAGTGGAGGTCATTGCAAAATTACCTCCGCCAACATCTGTGAAACTTGTCGAGGGATTTTTGGGGCATGCAGGATTTTATAGGCGATTTACAAAAGATTTTTCAAAAATTACTAAACCTCTTTCTAATCTTTTGGAAAAAGATGCTCCTTTTAATTTTTCTGTTGAATGCATGCGGGCTTTTAACACTTTAAAGGAGAAGTTAATATCAGCACCAATCATGGCAGCACCAAATTGGGATTTACCTTTTGAGCTGATGTGTGATGCTAGCGATTCTGCAAGTAGGAGCTGTTTTGGGACAAAGGAAGAATAAAATTTTTCAAACCATATACTATGCCGCCGAACCTTGTCGGGTGCACAATTGAATTATTCAACAACAGAAAAGGAACTTTTGGTAGTAGTATTTGCTTTTGATAAATTCCGTTCTTATTTAATTGGCTCAAAAGTTATAGTTTATTCGACCACTCTGCTCTTAAGTATCTGCTTGAAAAGAAAGAATCAAAACCCAGGTTGATCAGGTGGATTCTATTGCTGCAAGAATTTGATTTGGAAATCAAAGATAAGAAGGGGACTGAAAATCTTATTGCAGACCACTTATCAAGAATTCCAAATTCAAAGGAAGAGGTAAGACCAATTTTGGAAGAATTCCCGATGAGAAATTTTTTCCATCATGTCCACAAAAATTCCTTGGTATGCCGACTTTGTAAATTATTTGGTTAGTAATGTTCTTCCTCCTGAATTATCATATCAACAAAAGAAAAATTCTTTTCGATGTTAAAAATTATTTTTGGGAAGAACCTTTCTTGTTTAAAGTATGTGCAGATCGGATCATAAGGAGATGTGTTCCGAGATGAAGAGAAGGCAAACATTCTACATCATTGTCATGATGGAGAGACAGGTGGCCATTTTGGTGCCACAAAAACTGCAGCTAAGATTTTACAATCTGGATTTTATTGGCCTACACTTTTTAAAGATTCATACTCCTATGTAGCTTCATGTGATAGGTGTCGAGAACTGGAAATATTTCAAGAAAAATGAGATGCCTTTAAACAACATTATTGTGTGTGAATTATTTGATGTTTGGGGTATTGATTTCATGGGACCCTTTACACCTTCTTATGGAAATTTATACATTTTAGTGGCTGTGGAGTATGTGTCTAAGTGGGTAGAAGCTGTAGCATTACCAACAAATAATGCTAAAGTTGTGGTGAAATTTTTGAAGAAAAATATTTTTACCCGATTCGGCACTCCTAAGCAATCATAAGTGATAGGGGGACACATTTTTACAACAAGCAATTTGAAGCACTTTTGAGTAAGTATGGAGTTACACATAAGGTTGCAACCCCTTATCATCCTCGACTAGTGGTCAAGTAGAGATTTCAAATAGGGAAATCAAGAGAATTTTAGAAAAAAAGTGAATGCCTTTAGGAAAGATTGGTCAATAAAACTTGATGATGCACTTTGGGCCTATAGGACAGCATTCAAAACTCCAATTGGGATGTCTCCTTTTAGGCTAGTGTTTGAAAGGCTTGTCACTTACCGGTGGAATTAGAGCATAAAGCATATTGGGCATTGAAATTTTTGAATTTTGATATGCGATCTGCAGTGAAGAAAGATTATTGCAACTAAATGAATTGGAGGAATTTCGCAATGAGGCCTATGAAAATTCTAAGTTGTACAAAAGCGTACAAAAAGATGGCATGACAAGCACATATTCAGAAGAGAGTTTAAAATTGGTCAAAAAGTCTTACTCTACAACTCTCATCTTAAACTTTTTCCAGGAAAGTTGCGGTCTAGATGGTCTGGTCCTTTTACAGTTACACAGGTATTCTCATATGGAACAGTTGAAGTTGCGCATGACACTGAGGGCACATTCAAAGTGAACGGTCAACGTTTGAAACCCTACTTTGAAGGTGGTTACAACAAGCGAAGACCACCATTGAACTTCATCCTTCGAATGGCGACATCGATATAGTTTGGCTGAAAACTATAAAGCAAGCGCTTCTTGGGAGGCAACCCAAGCATTTTAATTATGTTTTTATTTATTTTTAAGTTTATGTTTTGCAAAAAAAAAAAAAAAAACAAAAAAAAAAAAAAAAAACAAAAAAAAAAGAGATTAACTTTTCTCTATTTTATTCAGGTTAATTTTTAGGGAGCACCTTTTTAAGAGTTTAATCATCAAGATCATCTATGGACTTATCCTACAACCAGGGAAGTTTTCTTCTTCCTATTCTATTTTTCGCATTGAGGACACTGCTTCATTCAAGTTTGGGGGGAAGACAAATTTTTAGATAATTTTTTTATCATTATTGCTTTCCTGGTTGTGAATTTTTGTGATTCGTAGGAAAATTTAAATTTTATTTAAACTTGCAATTGAGGTGTGAATTAATCTTAATTCTGATTATGTTGATCCACTTATTGAGCACTAAAAGTCCTTACTTTTTGAATTATGTGTAAATCTAGATAACATTCATGTGAAATATGTGATTTTCTTAGATTTCACCTAAATCTTAGAATTTGTTTGATTTTCTCTTGAGGCGAAATCCTAAGCTAAATCTAATTGAGAAAATGATATAGGCAGTTTTTGGATCGATTGAGCCTTTCAAGCCAACCCTATTTATTTATCCCTAGTCACCCCGTTGAGCCTTAATTATTACCCAATCTTTCATTGGCACCCATATATGTTTAGCCTAGCCGTGATCAAATTATATCATTATCCCATGTCCTATGAACACGTTGATTTTCTTTTTTCCTGGATAAAAAAAAAATTATTTGGGAGCTTGATAGAAATTTGGGAGGAATGATGGAGTAAAAAGAAGAAAAAAAAAATTGCAGTGATTGCAGTGGTTGTTTGGGGTGTATTGTCAAAAAAAAAAAATTATTTTCCTTAAATTTGCTTTTATGGTTCCCTATCCAACTTTCAATTGAGTGAGCCTTTTGGATACTCAATGGGTTGGAAATTTTTATGTTATATTTGGAGGGACTTTGGGAGAAACTCCACCATAAAGCAATTCAAAAAAAAAAAAAAAAAAGGAAAGAATGATGATATATGGCGGCAGAAAAATTATCTTGAAGGAGTGAAATTGGACAGTGACATTGGCTCTAATTAGATCCTAGAAATCAACGTGTTGATGGGTGATTTGAGCTTAAAATTCCCGTTATCTCACCTTTAGCCCAGCCTGACATTACAACCCGAGAAAAGTCCTACTGATTTTTGATTGGATAATTAGCTTACATTAGTGGAGAGAGGAATGAAAAGCAAACTTATGAGATTTGGTCATAATTATTGAAAATTTTGAGAGGTTGCATGTTAATGTGAATTTATTTGGATTGCATATAATTCGAAAAAGTTGAGGACTCTCACACACACACTTGGATCATATAGTTAGAATTGGTCTTAACTTATAAATCGATTTCAATGTTTGGATGAAATTTGTGTTTTTCTTTGAATTGTGAATTTGAGCAATTATGGAAAGATGTCATGGAGGAGGTTGTTAGCTTGAGTATGTGTTATGTCTTGATTTTGCTCGAGGACTAGCAAAATGTTAAGTTTGGGGTTTGATAACTCTATAAAAATAGAGTTATTTTACCTATTTTAGGCAACAATTAATGCATTATCTATGAGAAAATATTTGGATTTCCTTCTGATTATTTAAATTTTCCTTGTTTATGCAGAATAATGAGATATGGAGAAGATAAGGAAAAGAATGGCAATTATCGAATTCAAATAAAAGCAGCAGTGGAAGATGGATATCAAATCAGGAAATTCTTGATTTTGTTCCCTGATGTTATCTGCAAGCATGGAGAGATATATATTTTAGATTTCCTATAAATAGGGAGAGAGAGCAGCTAGGGTTTTTTTTAGAGAGAGATCGTTTTTTCCATTGTTAAGAGAGTTTTTCAAGTATTTTGAAGAGAAGACAAAAGTGGTGACAGAATTCTTGTTCTTTGATTCAAGATGCTGGGTTTGATCTATATTTCTATTTTTATTTCTTATTCTACTATGTTCTAATTTTCTTTTGTTAGGGCTACGATGTAGCCTAACCATGATGATGTGAATTTCATGATTTTTATGTTCTACAATTGATTTCATTCATGTGAGTTATATATTATTGCGTTTAATGCTTTTGAGTGACTGGCCACCACTTGAATGATCGATGTGCATGTTTGAGACCGAGAGGTGATAATATGCAATTGCTCATTATAATATATAACCATGAATTAAACGTGGTTAGAAATATACCGCGTTATTTGTGTAGCTTTTGGTGATAAGGTGATCCAAAAGACTCATTGTAAACCAGGAATATTCATAGTTTTTAATGCACTCATATTTATTTTAATTCACATAGAGATATAGTGGATTAATAAGCTGAGTAGGTTTACTATACCTAGAGATAGGATAGTAAATAGATTAGGAAATTATGCTATCACATGTTTGATATCGCTCTTGTATTCATAACAATCTGAAATTCACATATAGTGGTTACGGTGAAATCGGATGCTCTAACATATTTATCTGATTGATTTTACTGCATTTAGTCTACAAGTTTCGTTTTTAATTCATTCATAATTATATTTTGATTTGTTAGATAAATTTTATAATTAATCTATTTTAGTATTTAATTAGTTTATTAATCATCGATCTCCGTGGGACGATACTTTTTCTCATCATTATATTACTTGTTCGATACGTGCACTTGCGTTTAGAATTTTACGAACATATCTCATCTCTTAATAATCGATCTTAGCCTCCAAAGGCTCATTTGATGATATTGTAAAATGGGTGCTTCATATTTAAGCACTAAATATGTCCACAACTTTAGCGTAGAAGTGGAATTACCATGAATAGTATCCGTCATTGTTAGTTGCTTACCAAATTTGAACTGGATATTATTAATAGGCTTTAGCAATATAATGGATAATATTCTAATTTTCACCAATTTCTTTTTTCTTTTGAAGCAATTAGGCAGCCTCTTTCTTATATAACAAAATGAATTGTTCTTTTACTTTCAATAAATTAGTTAAATTGTGTAGCTAAGTCAGCAAACTCACTTCATGACCTTTTCAGTGTTTTTACCTTACCTGAAATGGTGATGATTGGTATGGTCATGATTCATGCAAGCGTACTGCGTGGCTTTCAGTCAAAGAACATATGGAATTGGGTTAATACCTTGAAAAATCCCAAACTGTACACTTGTGACAAATTTATTCCAAACTATTTTTTTTACCATGAAAAACCTCAAACTGGTATATCCATGACAAATTTACCCCGACCGACTATAAAAAACCATAAACTGGTACATTTATGACAAATTTACCTCAAACTAATTTATTTGACTGCAAAAAACTCCAAAATGGTAAATTTGTGATAAATATACCCTATGTTAAATTGGATTAATACCACAAAAAATCACAAAAATTGTAAATGGTGACAAATGGAGCGTAAAATCCTCAATTAATATACCGGTCAATTGTCGGTGTCATTTAACTCAATAATTTGAGCATAAAATTTAACGAAAATTAACAGCGGGTAAATTTGTAACAAGTATACCAATTTGGGGTAAATTTGTCAAAGGTATACCGGTTTGGGGTTTTTGGTGGTCAAAAAAATAGTTTGAGGTAAATTTATCACAAGTATACCAATTTGAGGTTTTTCAGGGTATTAACCCTATGGAATTTTATGGCATGTTTGGTAATTATTATATTTTTCTATTTTTCTACTTTTTTTATTCTTCAGAACGAAAAAGACAGTAGCTAATTTTTTTTTCTCAAATCCCCAAAATAGAAAAGTACTTAGGGAATAGATTTAAAATAAAAAAATTATTTTTGAGAAAAAAAATACCAAACGCATTCTTAGGCTACGTTTGGTTGTCCGGATTTATAATCGGGATAGGATTGGATAGGATATGATATGAAATCCTTGGATTTTTTTATATCTAGTCCAGGTGTTTGATGAATCGCAGATATTAAAGTCGGATATGTTCACATCATGTACATTTTTTTTTTATATGAATGACATATCGTTATAAATGAACCTAAATCTTCATAAATGAAGACGGTGAAAATATCTCGTAACACTATTCCTTAATTTATTTATTATTTATTTTATTTTTCCTCTTTTTATATTATTTTCATTATTATTTCTTTTTTCCCTTTAATCATTCTTTAATAAAAAATTATCAAATAGCAAACTCGTACTAACATATTTAAAATACAAAAATACCTAAAATATATAATAAATATAAATATTTAATTTATAGATTGAATGTTTATTATAAAATAGAATTAAAATTGAATATAGAAATTAAAATAAGATTAATTAAAAATAAAATTTTATTTTTATTTTCTTAAATTAGAATTCAAATATTATTTATATCGAAATATAATTTCAATTTTGTTAATTTAATAAGTTTTTTTATTTAAGAAAAATAACTTTTCTATTATGGACATTAGAAATCCTATTCACCTTTATCCCACCTCCCCCATGGGATAATTTTATTCTGTCTATATCCCATTTATATCAGACTTTATCCTATCCTGAGTGAGCAGTAAAAGTAGGATAAGATAAATTATATCATATCCCGAATTTTATCCCGATTGTCAAACGCAGTCTTAAAAGATTCAATTGGCGGATCATGGTATGTGGGTTCCAGCACTTTGTCGCTCCGGAGGAGTAGGTAGACCTGCCACTGCCTTCGCTTGCTTGCTCTCCTCTTCAAACGCTTCCCCGGTTCAAAATCTTATTACTCCGTTCGAACTAGGAATTTTTTTCCATTCATCTTCGACTCTCCAAGGCATCGGAATCAACCATAGAGAAATTAACGCAATTGCTAGGTATTTTGCCCACCACGCGAACAAGGTTACAGTGTTGTATTTTCGATTTTTAGTACTTATTATTTTAGTCATTAAAAACCAGCTTCCAACGTTGATTTCACACCCCCAAGATAAAAGATATGACAAAAAGAAAAAGAAAAAGAAGAACCACGTTCTTTTTCTTCTGGATGGTTCTGCGATGTGTGAATACTCTGACTCTTCAACCTCCTCGTCTTATATCTTTAGCAGCCAGATCTTCTGTATACCTGATTCTATTCCTTACAGAATAACAAATAATTCGATTTTCGAAACCTTAGCTACCCGTGACAAATATTTATAGCACATGACATGAGAAAAAATAAACTATAAGCTACAAGTTATCCTTATATGACTGGGAAATAAGTGTCTTGAGGGCCTTTATGAATAAAATCCTGTTATTAACAGGGACTCAGTGCAAAAATTTTCCCGTTATAGCACTTGAAACCTTAATCACACCAAAAAAAAAAAAAAAAAAAGAGCAATGAATAATAATAATTAATACGCATACATACTTGACCGAGTGGTACTTGTGCGAGGAAAGAGAAACTGAGGTGCGAGAAAAGAAACGATGATAATCTTTACTTAATGACCTCAATAATATGTGACAAACTCCGAACATCGCCCTGCTGCTCATTGTTTTAATTTTGTTTGCCTCTCTTGTACGTGTATTAAAATTTGTGATAGCAAAGGACCTTCCGCGTTTCTATCTCTGATTGTGATTGATCGAGGATTTAAATTTGTAACATGAGAGGCCTGTTAATTTATGTTCTTAGAGCACGTATTAAGCAGAGTCGACCGTCATATGCCAGAACTAAACTTTCAGGGAAAAATGGAAATAGTAAGATCCGAGATCTAAAAGATCGATATTCTCCCCGATACGGGACCCGACTGGCGGGTCCTTAAACTTCTCCCTCCCCCGAAACGACCTTCCCAGGAGGTCTTCCCCCAATAAGCCATTTACAGGCAAGTTAGGGGGAACACGGGATAGGGTCCCATTGGGCTCTCCGGCCACGCCTCTCTACGAGGTGGGAACCCACTTCCTGATGGGCGAGCTCTGCCTTATCCTAGTAGACTAGGCTGGTATCTCCCTGATGATGGAAGCCCGTGGAGCGGCAAGCTCCCGGGGTGGCCTCTTGGGAAAATGTCTAATTAGCCCCTTGAAGTGGGCCTCCCCTTGCAAATGCCCCCACACGCATCATCTAAAGGGAAAAGCCTGTCGCTCGAGATGCAAGCGCGTCTCCTACACACGATTTCAAGCCAATCAGAGATATTTCGTACTAGAAAATTAATTTAAAATATAAGCCCTAGAAATTTTCTCCAAATCTCGTTCATCGGCCAAAACTTACTCCGTGGTTCAATTTGGTCTGAGACACGAGATACCCCGACTCCAAGGCCGGGTGTGCCTGTAGGAGAGCGTCCTCTCCATCATATCTTGCATCTTATAACATCAAAATAATAATTCCAAGATTAGAGTCACCTACTCATTATTATGTGACAACTATATTTTAAGTGATTTCCTTCTTTATTATTTCTTTTAGAAATGAGATTGAGTTGATTTGTTGAATAACCTTATGGGTTACGTTGATTTGCAAGAAAGGAAGAGATGGATGTGCTTACGTAAGGCCCCACGGACGGAATTATTTGCTGGCGTTTGATGTTTGCTTAGTCGTGGATTATTGAGAAGATGGCCCCACTACCTAGTGCTTGGGATTGACATGTGGCGTGTGACTAGTCACCACCGCCAAAGAAGCCTGCCCTCTAAATCCGGAATAGTAGGATATTCGGAATTGTAAAATATCTTTTGAAATAGTTTGAGTTGAATATTTATAAAACGTTTAGAAACATTTTATGAAAAGAATTGCGAGAGGTTATATGTGTTTGATTTGTGATCCAGTTTATAAAATGTATTCTACCTATGAATCGAAATGTAAAAACTTATAGGTTTTGGGCTGTTAGATTGATTTATGAGATGCATTATGGATTGGATCTGTGGTTTAATAATTTAAGGGTTTTATGCTCATTGTCATCATGTTTTAAACCCAATGATGGATTGTGAATATGCATACTATCGTTAGGACTAATTGTAGGTCGCTGGATGATATAAGTGGAGACCTAATTAAGGGAAAGAGGAATCTTGGTAAGCTTGGTCATAGGTTGAGAAGCTTGACCCCGTATACATCTCAAGGGGAAAAAACCTGGTCGTTCGTGATGCAAGCGCATTTCCCGGGCACAATTTCAGGCCAATCGGAGGCATTTTGGTACTAGAAAATTAAATTAAAAAAAAAATAGGCCCTGGAAATTTTCTGGAAATTTCGTTCGTGGGCCAACATTCGAAGCACAATGCATTAGATAGTGCAAAACTTGAGAAGACCAATGCTTCGATTCCTCCTGCACAATCCCAAGTATTCCTCTTATGTCGTCACGAAACATGTGCGAATAACCGGCCGTTCATGGTGCACCTGCATCCCACGCGCACAATTTCAAGGCAATCAGGCGCATATTCTACTAGAAAAGTACATTGACGACATAAGCCCTAGAATTTTTCTCGGACTTCCATTCATCGAGCGATCTTATTCATAGAACGGGAGACATGGACTCCAAGGCAGGGTCTCCTCTATCATTTCTTACGTAGTGTCGATCATAAGGATGATGATCAAACATCAAAGTAGTCATCAAAAGATTAAAGTCCGATTCCACCTACCCATTAGCTCCCGGGCTATTCTTTCTTTATAATTTCAAGTTCAACGCCAACATTTTTGGGATGAAAAGGAGTTCAAATGACCGCGTTGAATCACTGAACTAGGGAACAAAAAGAGGTCAAATTTCTTGTACCAAGATACCCCTCATCGGCTTAATTGGGTCTATTTCTCTCAGTGGCTAGATTTCGGATTCATGTGAAAAGCATGACTGATCTTCATAATGATTAAAATCCAACTTAACATCGATATGACAACCATTATTTCAATAAAACATGAACTTTTCCGTAAAAGAACTGGTTTTATACAGTTTGTCGCATCCATCATGATTGTTGGGAAGAACAAACTACAAACTAGTAAGTTCGTTACCATAGAGTATGATTTTACGGTTGTTTTATTCACCGAGAGACAAATATTGCAGGTTTCTCGTTGAAAGAGCATAATTACTTGAAGTACACACTAATATTGGCAGACGTGTCTTTACCCAAAAAGAAAAATATATTGGCAGACGTGAGCTAGAATTTGATCGGTCACGGAGGTTGTGTAGTGTCATCACACTTGTTTTTGCAGTCTTCCTGCTTTTGAATGAAGTTTGACACAGCCGTACAGACGGCCCCAACTCACGACAGAGCCAAACTTCATGCACTTAACAGTAGTCTGCATGCGCCTGAAGCCCGACATTGACATAGAGTCAGGCCTCATCACACTTGCTTTTAGTACTTTAAACTCGAGGTATGAATACTAGTCCCAAAATTTGCTCGCACATTGCACTTTGCCTCTTGATCCAACCTAATTGATCCAAGAAAAGCTGTAAGGTATCATGCTGCAATCATAAGGTTGGAAATAAGTCATCCTCAGATATGGCTAAGGAATGTAACCTTGCTAAACTGAAATATGTAAGTGTAAAAGCAACACGTCTCAACAGAAAATGAACCTCGTAAACGGAAAATGTAGGGCTCCGAATACTATTCAAAATCCCAGAAAGCAACTTCCTTAAGCAACTGCAGATTCCTAGGGTCATTGCAGTAGGTGGGTGGAGTTTCTGTCATCCAGGCCAACGTAAAGAGGATTCTCTTCATAAGTTTATTTGCCCCTTCCATTACTTTCCTGTCACCCTGTAACATAATGAAGGGCAAGACAACCCTTCCGATCAAATTGCCTATTCAAACGCAAAGATCCTGTAAGCCTGCTCGACAGGCACGTGATGTCTAATTGTATGGTGCTTCCCAATCGAGTTGTTAACATGGAGAGGATGTTTATGATGTCAAGTGCTACGGCAATAAGTATAGTGCGCACGTAATGTCCAATTGTATGGTGCTTCCCGATAGAAGTACAGCAACCTTTTACTAATTAAATCTTTGCTCGGGCTGTCTCGCACAATATTGGGCTGCGGGCTTCAATCTTGCATTCTTGCTCATTTGTGCTGAACAATGAATCATGTTAAACCAAATTACTTGATGGTTGTCCGCTGCCTTCCTGAGATCCCCAATTCTTTTTCCTGTGCTTCCCATGGGTAGTGAGTGAGTGCCAAAACTTGACACCAGAGGATATTTAAGTGCGAAAAGTTATAAAAATGACACTTAAGTGTTATGTTTTTGAAAAATAGGATACTTGAGTGCCAAGTTCAGCGAACGTGGTCGGATATCCTACGTGCTAATTTTTTAATAATATAACTTGCTTTTGTGGCATGCTAGAGAGCTGAGTCAGTGACGAAAAAACCAAAACAGATGTTGTTTTGCCTTTTTTTTTTTTTAAAAAAAAAAAATCAACATAAATATTAATTAAATTAAAATATTTATATTTACAAAAATTATTTTAAAGAAAAAAAAAAAAAGGAGGAGGAGGCAAAAGGCGAGGGCTGTGCTCTTGCCGCCGTTGCCTCCCTACCATCACTCGGGAGGGCTAATGACAACGGGGAAGGGTTAGCCACTAAAGGCCGGCGACCTTGGCCAATCGATGGCGAGGGCCTAACCAAGATTCGAGGCTAGGGGCACGACCCTCTCCTAGATCTAGCGAGGGTCACCGGGTAGAGGTGGCAAATGGGTGGGTCGGGTCGGGTCGAAAATAGGTCGACCCATATTTGACCAATTTAACCCGTTTTGACCCATATTCTTGTAGTATAGATCAAGTGACCCATACTCAACCTAACCCGATCCGCATTGCTAAAACCTATTAATATTCTAGGAAAACTCACTTCTACTATATGCTAATTGGATTAAAATTTCAAATAAAAATAAAAATAGTAAATAAAATAAAAAAAGTTAAAAAAAACCTATAAATTGAAATATTTATAAAAATGAATTAGACTATGCACATGCTTCTTTTATTTGAAGTGAACATACCATTGAATAACTAAAAACTGTAACATGAAAAAAATTTAACTAAACCTAAAAAAACTCATTTTTATAATTTTTTTAAAAAATACTATTAAAACATTTTTATGCAATACAATTTTTTAACAAATTTTATACCATACAAATTTAATAGAAAATTTTTATAATTCTTTTAAAAATATTTTTTTAAATCGAATTTTTAATTTTTAAATATACTTTTAATTTTTTTAAATTTTTTTAAATCTAATTTTTTTAATAATTATTTTTATTTTTCTCTTTTCTCTTTTTTTTTTCTTCTTCGGCCAGGCCGCTAGCCACGATGACGGCCGGCGACCAGCCAAAGGCGAGATCGAGCTCGCCGGCGTCGGGTGGGGCTCGATCTCACCGATGCGACAAGGGCAAGGCCTCGCCCAACGCTAGCGAGCTCGAGTCTTGCTAGATCCGGTGAGGCTTGAGGCTCGCCGGTCATCAATGAGGTCGAGCCTTGCCAAATCGGCGAGATCGAGCCCCACCCTACGCCGACAAGCTCGAATCTCACTAAATCTGAAAAAGCTCGAGCCTCACCGACGACTAGCGAGGCTCAAACCCCGCCCAACGCTAGCGAGCTTGAGTCTTGCCGCATGTCGACGACCTATTGGTGAGCTCGAGCCTTGCCTAGCTGGTCGTTGGCGGCGACCGCCGTCACCCCGTTGGCGCCAACCAAGGAAGGAAGAAAAATAAAGAATAAAGAAAAATAATAAAAATATGAAAAATAATTATAATTTTGATTTTTTATTATTTTTTTATAAAGTTAAAAAAGGCTATGAGTTTAAACTTTAAAGTGGGTTTCTTAACAACCCATTTAGATCTATTTCTTTTTGTATTTTATTTTTTAGATCCATTTCGACTCATATTTAATTTTTACTTGATCCATTTCTGATCCATATTTAACTTTCACTTGATCCATATAACCCATTTAACTAAAAATGGATCATAATATGGGTTTATGACCCATTTTGCCAGCTCTATCGCCAAGCAATGACCCTCGCCCCAAATCTCGGTGAGGGCTTGTAGGCCCTCACCGCCAATTACCCAAGGCTCGTCAACCCCACCCCCCCCTCCCACTATCGCCGGCCCTTTTGACAAACGACGGGGAGGCGGTAGTGAGGGCTCACCCTCAACGACCTACAATCTTAGTCTTTTTCGCCCCTTTTTTTTTTTTAAATATATAAATAAATTTAGTTTTAAATTTAATTTAATTAATATTTATATTAATTATCTAGCCACGTCAAAAAAATGATGTCATTTTTGCACTTGTCTAGCCATGCAAGCGTGTCTCGTCGAAAAATCGTCACGTCAAAATTTTGGCTGGATTTTGTTGTTGTTGAGACTTAACTAATCCACTTTACTCCGATTTTGAAATTTAAATGTTACTTTAATAACTTTTGGCACTTAAGTGCTCCCGTGCCAAGTTTTGGCATGTTATGAACAGTAAAAAAGAGGTAATTTTCTGCCTAGCCATTGTCTCTTTCTTGCATTAGCGCTTTTAAGATGATCTAATAGGAATATGCAAAGAGATTGAAATGAAATATTTGATTTGCTCATTCAGTTGCTTTTGGAAGTTCAGACTCAGACTCTAGCATTGGACAACTCTATTTGCAGCAGTAAGTAAGACTAGAGATGGGCAGTGCATGAAATGAGCCTACTCAATAGGAATTATATCCTTTAGAAGAATAGATAGAATCTCGGCGTGTGTTACTATCGTTGATAAGTAGAGATGTTAAATTTTTTTCCTTTTCCTAACAGAACCAGTGTTTGATGCCAACGCCCTGCTATTATTTTTTGGTGTGACTAGGTTATCTATGTGACGAGCCAATGTGACGTCCCGCCATATTGGCATTTGGAGTAGTTTCGATAGGTTTTCCTCTCATAAATGATTCAATCCGTGGATAGCAGCATTACTTTGTGAAGAGATAAAATGCATTGAAGTTTTAAACTAACTTTCCTTCGGGAACGCGTTTGTGCTGATTTATCTGGTTTTCCGCATGATTCTAATATAACCAGACACTCGACACTTTAAAGAATTCAAAACCTTCCCCGTGTCTGGGTGCTTGTTGTCAAAGTGAGCAGTGGAATGTCCAAGTGTATGGTACTCCCCAATGGAGTTGTTAACGTGGTGAGTATGTTTATGGTGTCAAGTGCTACGATAGAAGTATCAATATGTATCGCAATGGTTTGATCGAGACTCTACCCCGTAAGGTGAGGATATTGTCATGCAGTTGTCAGAGACGTAGAGGAAAAGATAGGAGTAAGGAAACTTCATGTCGTTACGAAAAGCTAACTCTCTGAATGTTCCACTTTAGGATTCCAACCAAAGCCTTATTCTTCTGTATTCTATGAGTGGACACTGAATTCGTCGAAGTCTCTGTTTTGGGTAAAGAAAATCCTCCATCCCAGATTTATGGTGCATTTATATGTTTTGGTCTCCATTTAGAGCCTTTTTCTGAGTTTAGCCTTCTGATGTCCATGTTTGCAATATCATCTCTTTTTGTTCGATCACAGGCTTGGCCAAAAAGCAGACTTCGAAAAATCCAAGTTGGTCGGTCTTCCTTTGCAAGCTTAAGCTTAAGTCAGAACACTATCCCACCGAGAAACAGGATGTAGAGATCAAGGCAACCCCCGGTAAATTGCACCCCTTGCAAATCTTCTTGATCTTGGTATAAGTAAGATGACCTTTTAACTCGTTAAATCTTCGCTGGGGCTGTCTTGTAAAATCTGCGCTGCGTGCTTTAATCTTGCATTCTTGCTCATTTGTGCTAAACAATGAATCTAGTAGAATCTGATGTATAATTTCTTAAGCACACCAACGACGGGTGACTTCACTGAATGTCTGCTCAGATCCACCCATTTAATAGGGGTGGTAAAATCTAATTATTCATTAGTTCTTTCTTTGGCCAAATTTATGAACTGAACTAGATCAATTTTATTTTGGATTCTAGTGGATGCCCACGGAGGAGCACGCAGCACAATCTTAAATTTTCGCAAACGGGCAATTCTACTGCATGACAAAGATTTGCCCAGCGGGGGCTGTTTATGGCTACCACGGTTTCGGTCCCTTGGCCACAACTACCGGGATTGGCAAAAGAAGTTACATCTACTGCTATGGCCCCGAATATCCAGAGAATAATGCAAGTTTTCTGTAATGGTTTGGTTGGAATGTTGCATGAACTTTTGCTTCCTGTTATGGATGCAATGAGTAAATAGCATGAAAAGGACTCACTTTTTGTGCTGCCGTTTAGCTCATCTAAAGTTCTGTTTACATAGTCTGGTTTGGATTAATATTGTTTCTGGGAGGCTGTTTCTGAAACCAGAATCGTTTTTACTATTATAATTTCTAAGGTTGTCTTTTAAACCTGTTTAAATGATTTGTTATGTGGCCTTGGATCCAGTGGAGTTTTAATTCATCAAAACTGTGATTTTGCATTCTAATGTAGAATAATTACTGCACTTTCATCATATAGCGATGTTGGAATTGACAATTCCCTTTTTGCTTGGTGCTCTGCTTAGGAAGGCCGATAAAGCACGAAGTGAGTAGAGACACAGAACTCAACTGTGAGCAAAATAATCTCATAGCTTAGCTACCTTCAAAATGACTATACATTGAAGAATAAGCTGCAAGAAGGGATGAAATGGAGAAGACCCCCCAGAGAGGCTATAACCTGGTGCAATACACTGAGAAAAGACTCAGTCTTTCATCACTCTAATGACTATACAATACAGGCACACCATGTGTTTAAATTTTATGGAACAACAATGACGAAAAAAAAAAAGAAAAAGAAAAAATAAGGGACGGTACATAAACCATTTTCTTTGTTTTGTGTGCGCTTTTCTGCAGCAGATGATCACTTACTCCCGTCTCTTCTTTTACTTCTCTGGATGACGGATGCCAGGACTTCTTCAAAATCGGTGTCTACCTGAATGGAATGAAAGCAATTGCTTTAGCTGGCATTCCCATGCAAAGGAACCGAGATATTAGCGTGTTTGCTTTATTAAAACGATGCCCAACGTATGCAAGCATCACTTACTCCTCTCTCTTCTTTAACTTCTCTGAAAACTGTAGCAAATACATCCTCACCCTCTACGTAGTCAAATTATCAAATCTGTGAAACCATTATAACCAACATCCAAGATGGCCAAAACACCTGATGTAGCGTTAATTATCAAATGTACTCACCTCATTGACAAGTCCAGTCAGGAGCTTCCAGATGCCTGTGCCTCTGAGTTTCCCACCTTTCTCCATAACCACAAGCACCTGGAAAGAGAAGAAAATGTTTCGACTTCAAAACTGCCAAGTCATGATGTAATTTCACCAGAAATCAGGCATCTGAGAATGAACTTGCACAGACATGTTTTGGCCTGTGAGTTATGATGGTCTAAGAAGGGCCCTTTGTCTGTTCCTCCCTCTAATTGACTGCCTAAGAGTAGCCAAAAGGAAGAATTTAATGAATGAGATTGAGGGTTCACAGTTAGCCTCCTTTTTCATTTAGACCAAAAGCAAGAAACGGCCACCTTAAGCAAAGCATCTGCCTGTACCTAAATCCTTCCTGCCCAGTTTGCACAAAAACAAAAAACATCAGAATGCTGGATACATAATGAAATTGCTCGCTATTGCCGCACAAAAAGCATGTCTAAGTTATAGATCTATCATAAGCCAAGCTACCATAATATGTTCTGCTCCATGAAGAACTTTATGTACCTTAACTAGTGACTTGACAAGGTGTGCATGCTCAATGGGCACTTTGATCCACATGCCTTTCCTCTTCTGTGACTCACGATAACTATCAAGGCATAAGACACATAGATCAACAAGTTACATCTAAAAGAAAACAATGAAGAGAGAATCAAATTCTTTACCAATTCTCTCCATTTGGAAATTGCAGCCCTGAGCTTATTGATGAAGTTCTGAGTATCCATAAGCTCCGAGATTTCAACAACTCCATCATAGCCAGCATCTTCCCAACCAAGGAATTCTTGATCCTCACTACTTGCAGTCTTATCTTGCTCGTCTACTGACTTGACATGTTTATGATATCAAAATCGGCGTCCTAAGAGATAAAACAGAATATACTCAGTATTCACAATTCACCAGCTTGAGTTATGGCAGAAGACCGACTATCAGCACTGACCATAACTGTGAACGCTTGGACCATACATTCAGCATAAGAGGTGGCAAAATATGAGAGGACAAATACTGGAACAAAGTGACAAAAAGAGACTGAGTATGATGGACCAAAAAGAACAATTTCTCTGAACTTTACCAAGCAGAGTCTCAATACATCTAAACTTTTTGGCGATCTAGGAGTTACTTCTGTTTTGGCTTCTGTTTTTCCTTCCCTCCCTATTTCAATAGGATCATATCTTCGGACGTATTCAACAGTTGAATGGTTACAGTAAAGAGTGGATATAGTAAATAGAGACAGAAATATTATAAGGACGACATTTGGCGCTAACCAGAACAACAAATAAAAGCAAGATATGGCCATCTGCCACAAAAGCGCACACAAAACAAAGAAAATGGCTTATGTACTATCCCTTAGTTTTACTTTTTCCTTTTTTTCCTGATCATTGTTTTTCCATAAATATTTAAACAGATGGTGTGCTTGTATTGTATAGTCATCAGCATTTTTGCTGGGTGCTTGTGAGTGGCCATAGTGAATTCAGAGTGATGAAAGACAACTGAGTCCTTTATCAGTGTGTTACACCAGGTAATTGCTTCTCTGGGAGGTCTTCTCCATATCCATCACTTCTTGCAGTTCATTCTTCAATGGATCACGGTCAATTTATAATCATTATGAAGATGACTTAGCTGTAGCATTATTTTGCTCACTGATGCAGTTCTTTCTCTCTTCTCATTTCATGCTTTTTGCCCTTCCAAAGGAGAACAACAAACAAAAAGGGAAGTGCCAATTCTAAACATCGCCATGCCATGGTAACTCTTCGTACTTCAGAATGCAAAATCACAGTCTGAATGGATTAAATCTTTCAGGGATTTTTCATATGTGTGGCCACATATCGATTACACAGGTTGCTTAGAAAACAACTTTTAGAAATTAGAATAAGAAAAGTGATTCTGCTTCCCCAGATAGCCTCCCGAAAACAATACTACTAATCTAAACCAGACTATGTTATCAGAACTCTGTATAAACTACTATAGCAGGACAGAAGATGGAGCTGTTTCCTGCTATTCATTCAGCACATCCACAACACAATAAGCAAAAGTACATGCAACATCACACCTGAGATTTTTTTTTGCCTAGTTCCAGGTCCATTGGACTGACTCCATTCTAACTGTTACGAAATCAGCAGTGGGGATGTTGGATTAGAATGTCTCAATGTTGCTGCTGTTTTCTGTTCTGTTTTCTGCTGTTTTTACTCTGTTTTACTCTGTTTTTTAATTAAAAAAACAGCCAAGTTCAATGTAGTTATTTGTTTAGTGTTTTTGTTATTTTCTAGGAAGTTAATAGCACGTTTGTGTGCAGTTATGTGTTGCACGTATGTGAGCAGTTTTTGCTTTGTATTTAGTGGTTGTACTTGACAGTTTCTTTAGAAAACTGACGTACGCAAGTTTGTGCTCTGTTTTCTCTGTGCTTCTCTTCCTCATCTGAAAAATATAGATTCTGGTTTTTTTGTTTCTGGTTTACTGTTTTTTTAATCAGTAACAACAGTGGTATCGAGCGTGTATGATCTTGAGGGACTGTGAAGTGAAGCAAGTATCGAAGTGTAAAGAAGTTAAAGGGTGATGGAGACAGGGGTCGAGTGGTTTCTCTGCGATGGCTTCTCCGGTATTTACTTGGGGAAAATTATCAGGCTTGGGCTGTCAAGATGACGGCATTCTTGGAGGGTCATGATTTATGGGAGGCTGTGGAGGATGATTATGAGGTTGCTCCACTTCCGGACAATCCAACCTTGAATCGATAAAGTACCATAAAGAGAGAATCACAAGGAAGGCCAAGGCAAAGTCATGCCCGTACGCTGCTTTTCACCCATTATCTTCACAAGGATCATGAGATGTGATTCTGCAAAGGCAATATGGGATTTCTTGAAGGATGAATACGAGGGAGATGAGAAGATAAGAGGCATGAAGGTGCTGAATCTCTTGAGGGAGTTTGAGAGACAGCGAGATGAAGGATTCGAGTCGGTGAAGGAGTACTCGATAGGTTGGTTGGGATAGCTGAAAAAATCAGAGTTTTAGGGACCGACTTGAAGGATGAAAGGCTTGTTCGGAAGATTCCGGTGTCTCTTCCGAGAGAAGTTCGAAGCCACCATAGCGTCTCTGGAAAATACAAGAGACTTACCTGATATAAAGCTTGCGAATTGTTGAATGCTTTGCGAGCACGAGAGCACGAAAGATTGATGAGAAAAGAAGAGTTTGTAGAGGGTGCGCTGCAAGCTAGAGTGAAATCAAATGATGGAGGCAAAGGGAAGAAATGGATTCAGTCCAGAGAAAATGCCGGTGACTCCAAGTTTGTAGCAAAAGAAGGAAATTCTGGTGGGTCTAGCAAATGGAAGATGAACAAAAAGCCTTGTCAATACTTTTGTGGTGGAACTAATCATCGCTTTTTAGATGTTGGAGAAAGCGATGCTAGATGCGAAGATGTCACAAGTTGGGTCACATGGAAGCCATCTCGCAAAGAAAAAAATTACCAGCAAGCGGGAAAAGCCCGGGTAGCGAGTGAAACGAGGAAGAGCACTTGTTTGTAGCTTCCTTTTCTGAATCTTTTGTTGGGAATGATGCATGGCTGGTGGATAGTGGTTGTACCAATCATATGACTGGCAATTCGAAGCTGTTTAGAATTCTAGACAATCGGTCGGGTCCAGTCGAATTGGCAATGGACGGTATATTGAAGTGCAAGGGAAGGGTACAAGTAGCTATTGAAGGAAATCGGGAGGTGAAGCTGATCAATGATGTTCTCTTTGTGCCAAATATTGACCATAATCTGTTGAGTGTTGGTCAATTAGTTGAGAAGGGCTATAAAGTGAAGTTCGAAGGGAATGAATGTCTTATTAATAATGCGAGATAGCAAAGAAGTGCTAAGAATTCCAATGGAGGACAAGAGTTTCATGTTCAAGCCACAAGAGATGCAACAAATGGCTTTAAAGTGCAAAGAAGAAAATGCAGAGATATGGCATAAAAGACTTGGGCATGTTCACGGGAAGAGCATGTTGTTTATGCAGAGAAATAGCTTGGCGAGATGACTTGCCAAGTTTGGAGGAGGAATTTCCACAGTGCAAAACTTGTCTTCTTGGCAAGCAAGCCAGATTTCCTTTCAAAGGAGGAGGCTGGAGAGCATGTGAGAAGCTGCAATTAGTCCACACAGATTTATGTGGACCTATGTCTGAGTCTTCTCTCAATGGTAGCAAGTATTTCATTACCTTCACTGATGATATGACTAGGATGAGTTGGATTTATTTTCTGCGAGCCAAGTCTGAAGTTGCTGATGTGTTTGTGAAGTTTAAAGCCTTAGTTGAGAATCAGAGTGGGAAGAAAATTAAAATGCTCGGTCGATAATGGTTCGAGTATACTTGCTCACAAGTTTAAGTTGAATTGTGAGCAAGCGGGAATTGTGCAGCGGTTCACTGCTCCCTATTCACCTCAACGAATGGGGTCGGTGAGAGGAAAAATAGAAGTATTATGGAGATGGCTAGATGTATGATGCGGGAGAAGATGTTGCCTAAGAAGTTCTCGGGCTGAGGCGGCTAATACTTGCAGTGTTCTGTTGAACAGTTACCCACAAAGGCCTTAGAGATGTCAACACCTTTTGAAGTCTCAGTATGGTGTTAAACCTTCTGTGAAAAATTTGAAGGTTTTGGGTGTTTGTGTTACACTCATGTTCCCGAGGTCAAGAGGGACAAGCTGGATAAGAAGGCGAGCTTGGAATCTTCATTGGGTACAGTCTCCAATCAAAGGCTTACAGAATTTTTCACCCTATGACAGGGGAAGGTGACTGAGCGTAGATGTTGTTTTTCTAGAGGAAGATGAGTGGAATTGGATGGAAGGAAAGAGTGCGAAAACGAACAGGTTTGAAAAACAACCTGCAACGGATGTAGAGGTTGATGAAGTTATAGATGGATTGGAAGACAGTGTTGATGATTTACCGCAAGAGGTACGAGGTCACTTGCTGAAATCTATGAAAGAAGCAATGTGGCAATGCTCGAACCATCTAACTTTGTGGAAGCTAAGGAGGATCGAGGTGGATTGCAGCAATGCGGGAGGAGATTTCAATGATTCGAAAAACCACACATGGGAGCTCGTTGACGGACCATCGATAAGAATGTGATTGGGGTTAAGTGGGTGTTTAGAACAAAACTTAATCCGATGGTTCTGTTAATAAATACAAAGCTAGACTGGTGGTGAAAGGCTATGCACAAATATGGGGAGTAGACTATTCTGAAACATTTGCTCTGTTGCACGACTTGATACAATAAGGTTACCGTTAGCTATTGTAGTAGAGAAGGGGTGGCCTATATTTCAGTTAGATGTCAAGTCTGCATTTCTGAATGGAGAGCTTGAGGAGGAGATTTTTGTTGAACAACCTGAATGTTTCAATATCAAAGGGCAAGAAGAGAGTGTATACAGGTTGAAGAAAGCTCTATATGGACTGAAGGCTCCAAGAGCTTGGTATGGGAAGATAGATCGATATTTGCAGGATTTTGGCTTCGTAAAAAGCTTAAGTGAGTTCACTCTTTATGTTAAGAAGGTGAATCACAGTGTTGTAATTCTGTCACTTTATGTAGATGATCTATTAGTGACGGGGAATGATATGGAATTGATAGAGAAGGTGAAGCAAGATTTATTTGCAGTTTTTGAGATGTCAGACTTGGGAAAGATGTCTTATTTTTGGGTCCGGAAGTCAAACGAGGCTTCATATGAGATCTTCATCTGTCGGAAAAAAATACATGAAGGAAATTCTAAAGAAGTTTCACATGGAAGATTGTCGAAGTGTCGGCACTCCTATGGCTGCTAAAGAGAAGCTGCGAAAGAATGATGGAACCGATGCGTAGATGCTTCTATGTATAGAAGTCGATTGGGTGTCTCATGTATCTTACAGCAACCGGACCAGATATTTTATTTGCTTTGTGAGTATTTTATCTAGGTTTATGAGTAGTCCTAGTCAATTACATTTGATTGCAGCAAAAGGGTATTGAGATATCTCAAAGGAACATTGTTCTTTGGTGTGAAGTTTAAAAAAGGTCGAAGTTTAATTTGCAAGGATTTTCGATAGTGACTGGGCTGGTTCGGTGGATGACATGAAAAGTACGTGCGGTATTGTTTCGTTTTGGTTCTGCTTGTTTCTCCTGGTGTTCTAAAAAACAAGAGATTGTAGCTCAGTCTACTGCAGAGGCTGAGTTTATAGCAGCTACTGCAGCTGCAAATCAAGCTTTGTGGCTGAAAAAGATAATGAAAGATCTGTGGTTGAATTCTAGTGATTGCATTGAAGTTAACGTGGATAATCAGGCGGCGTTAGCAATATCTCAGAATCCAGTTTTCCATGGCAAAACCAAGCATTTCAAAGTCAAATTTTTCTTTCTGCGTGAGGTGCAACAAAGTGGCGAAGTTAAGTTGGTCTATTGCAGATCTGAAGATCAACTTGCAGATATGTTCACAAAACCACTTCAAGCTGGAAGATTTGAAGTATTAAGAAAGAAAATTGGAGTATGCAGCAGCAACTGATCCAAGGAGGAGTTTGTTGGATTAGAATGTCTCAATGTTGCTGCTGTTTTCTGTTCTGTTTTCTGCTGTTTTTACTCTGTTTTACTCTGTTTTTTAATTAAAAAAACAGCCAAGTTCAATGTAGTTATTTGTTTAGTGTTTTTGTTATTTTCTAGGAAGTTAATAGCACGTTTGTGTGCAGTTATGTGTTGCACGTATGTGAGCAGTTTTTGCTTTGTATTTAGTGGTTGTACTTGACAGTTTCTTTAGAAAACTGACGTACGCAAGTTTGTGCTCTGTTTTCTCTGTGCTTCTCTTCCTCATCTGAAAAATATAGATTCTGGTTTTTTGTTTCTGGTTTACTGTTTTTTTAATCAGTAACAACAGGGGATCAATGCGGTCCAGTAGGCCCAGGTCTAGGGAAGAAATTCCCCATCACAACCCAGGAATTACGTGAAACTTGCAAAGTTCTCCTGAACACCAAGGGAATTATTGCAGTAGATGTGAGACCTTTTGCCACCCCGAGTTGTTGTTGCCAAAGGAGTGAAACCGGGGTAGCCATAATTTGCCCTCGCCAAGCAAATCTTTGCCATAGAATTGAATTGCTTGTCTTTGACAATGAAAGGTTGTGCTGCGTACTCCTCAATTGGCATCCACTAGAATCAAAATATAAAAATGGTTTACTTCGGTTCATAGATTTGGCCAACGAAAGATCTAATGAATGATCATCCTTTAAACACCCCTAGTAAATGGGTGGAATCTTAATAGTCATTCAGTGAAGTCACTCGTCGTTGCTTAAGAAAAATTATACGACAGATTTTGCTGGACTCATTGTTCGGCACAAATGAGCAAGAATGCAAGACTAAAGCACGCGGCCAGTATTGTGCAAGACAGCCTGAGCAAAGATTTAATTAGTAAAAAGACGCCCTACTTCTACCAAAATCAATAAGATTTGCAAATGTGCAATTTACCTGGGCCGCCCTGACCTCTACATTCTTTTCCTCGATAGAAGATGATTGTGGCTGAAGCACACAAAGGAAGGACAAATCTGATTTTGGGAAGAATGATTTGTGGTCTTGCCTACGATAGCACATAAGAGATAGTATTTTAGAATAGAGAATGCAAATTTGAACATCAGAAGGCTAAACATGGAAAAAGGCTCTAAATGAAGACCAAAACACATTAATGCACCGCAATCTGAAGTAGAGGGTTTTCTTTACCTGAAATAGAGGACTTCGATGAATTTAGTGTCTACCTATAGAACGTAAAAGAATAAGGCTTCAGTTGGAATTCTCAAGTGAAATGCCTCAGAGAATTAGCTTTTCAACACAACATAAAACTCATTACTTACTCCTGTCTCTTCCTTTGCTACTCTGACAACTGCATGACATATATCTTCATCCTAATGGGATAGAGTCGCAGTCAAACAATTGCAATACATATTGATAATTCTGATGCAGCACTTGAAATCTTGAACATACTCACCTCATTCACAACTCCAGTAGGGAGCTTCCGCGTACCTTTGAACCTTCCACTATTCTCTGGGACAACAAGCACCTAGAAAGAGAAGGGGTTGAAGGTTTTAAGTTCTTTGAAGTGTTGAGTGTGTGGTTGTATTAAAATCACATCAAAAACCTGATAAAACAGAGAGAAAGCATGCACCGAAGGGAAGCAAATTAAAATTTTTCTGTATTTTATCTATTCATGAAGTAAGGCTGTGATTGAGGGATTGAATCACTTAAGAGAGGAAAACAGACGGAAAATCATAGATTGATGCTAAAGATGAGAAGGTTCATTGTACTTAAGTCACATAACTAAACAGCTCATCGTTTAGATATCCTAGTCAAACCAAAAGATTACAGGAAGGCATTGGCACCGAAGGCTGGTTCTGTTAGGTAAAAGGTTAAAAAATCCAACATCTCTGCTTATCAATGATGGTAACATACACAAACACCAATCCAATGAACGTTGATTGTTAAGGATTTCTTACGAGGCAAAATTACTGGCTTCCTATCTATCCTTCTAAAGGATTCAATGCCTATCAAGCAGCGGATTTCACGCACTGCAAATCTCTAGTTTTAGTTACTGCCTCAGGGAGAAGTGTCCAGTGCTAGAGTCCAAGCTTGAACTTCTAACAAATACTGAATGAGCAAATTGAATGTTACATTTCATCTCTCTGCATCATCTTCCTATTAGATAGTCCTAAAAGGACGGATGCAAGAAATGAGACAATGGCAAGCCAGAAAGTTACCTCTCTTTCATCATTCAAGGCGAAAGCAATAGCGCGCACCCCATGGCAAGCATTCGCAGGAATAAGATTGGGGGTCACAGGAAGCCAGAAGGCAAACACCAAGTAACTCGCTTCAGAATGGCGGTACCTAAATCCTTCCTGCCAAATTACCAGACAATATTGCAATCAACCGTCTATTTCATACCTCAACCAATCAAACATTTGCTGGAAAGAGATTTAACAAGTATGGACGATGGAGTTGAACATAATGTCACATGGGCCAATACAAATCCTTAGCCAAGAAGAAAGATATAAATGTACCTCCAATACAATACCGAAAAGATGCGAATATTCAGCGAGCAATTTGATCCAGAGAAGCTTCTTCCCCTGCGAATAAAAGATACCAGATAAGAACAAAAGGAGTAGAACAAAGCGAAAAAATCAACAAGACCAATCAAACACAAGTTCAGTACCTGTTGTTTCCAGGTTGATATTGAAGCTCGGAGCCAACGGGCAAAGACGCCAGCATCCATACGCTCCTTCATCACCACAGTGACTCCTCCAGATGCATGCTCACGCCAACCGGGCAGTTGAATCTGCTGGATCCCACCATCATCATTTCCAGCCATGCCTTGCCTCAAAGCTGATGATGCACCGATGGACTTTGTATCTGACTGGGGAAATGGCATCTTAAACCTGCGCACAACATTGCTCTTAGCCCTTTCACAACATCACGCGCAGTCTCACAAACCCATCAGAGTTCGACCGAAACAAGCTCTCAGCCTCAAGACTGACCTCGGGAGCGAGCTCCGGACATTGCAAGACGCGAAGGTCGAGTGGACGGAGACGTCGGACCCGGAGGAGGCTTTGGAGAGCACCATGATGACTTCGGAAGATAAAAGGCCAATAAGAAAGAGACGGAAAAAAATATGTAATGACAGACAGAGCTTGAATGGTTTTGTGAACGAATGGGGAAGAGGTCGATGTTTATATAGGGGAGCGTTCAAACATTGTTTTTTTTTTTAATACGATCCCCATTCTATGCAATCCCAACATTTCTTAAAACGCGTGTGGCTGTAGTAGACCACATGCGGTTCTATATATCTCAATTTCCCTAAAACCCCATGTAATAAAAAAGTTCTCCACGGAGAACTTTTGTGTAGTTCTCAAATAAATAAATAAATAAATAAATCTCGGCCAACTTCTGTGTAGTTCTCAAATGAGAATATTACTTGTTTTTTCGTCGACACTTCAGTTGCTTACTTTTGTGTCCTTTTTTTTACTCCGGATCCTTTTTCTGTTTGTCAAGTTGGATGGAGTCAATGTGAAGACTTCATTGCACTGATTTAGTAAGTTTCAAGATTTTACTGATTTAAAAGTTTCAGGATTTAATTATACTTTTTGAAAGTTTTTTTTTTTATTTATAGGACACTTATCTCTTTTTTAATTATTCAAAGATAAATTAGTTGGGGACCTAATTAAGCACATGATGGCTGCTCCAAAGAAAGCCTTTGAACTATCAATGGGGTTGTCACGAAAGGCTCTGCTTCCCTTCAATAGATTCTCTCTCCTCGCCGGAAACTAAAGAATTAGTGGGACCACCGTCTATTGATTCAATATCATCCTCACTAAGAAAACCCTGTAAAAGTCTTTGCTCGGGCTGCTTCGCACAATACTGGGCTGCGGGCTTTAATCTTGCATTTTTGCATGCTGAACAATGAATCTAATAAAATATGACGTATAATTTCTTAAGAACATCAACAACGAATTACTTCACTAAATGACTGTTGATATCCACCTCTTTACCAGGGGTGTTAAAAGAGATGATCATTCCTTAGTTCAACCCTGGTATCACTCCTTTGGCGACGACGACTTGAAGTGCAAAAGGTCTTACATGTACTGCCATAATGACCCCAGAGTTGTGGAGATCTTCGCAAGTTTCATGTAGTTCCTAGGTTGTGATGGGGAACTTCTTCCCCAGACCGGGACCTATTGGACCGCGTAGATCCCTACTGCTGATTTTGTGGGACTCAAAATCAACGGTTGGGAAGGAGTTGGTCCAATGGACCGGGGGGACTAGGCAAAAAGTTCTCGGTGGGGATGCTGCATGAACTTTTGCTTCTTGGGTCATGGATGAGCTAAATAAATAGCACGAAACATCTTCTGTCCTAACTGACAAAAAAAAAAAAAAAAAAAAAACATCTTCTGTCCTGAGGTAGGAGTTTTTATAAAGTTTTGTTTACGTAGTCTGGTTATATTAGTATTGCTTTTGGGGGGCTATTTTGGGAAGCAGAATCACTTATTTTATTCTAATTTCTAATGGTTGTTTTCTACGCAGCCTGTGTAATCGATATTTTATGCAGGTGTATATACGAAAAAAAAAAATCCCTGGAATTATTAATCCATTCAAACTATGATTTTGCATTCCTAAGTATAAATGGTTACTGCACTTTCACTGCATCGCGATGTTTAGAATTGCACTTACCTTTTTGTTTGGTGTTCTGTTGTGGAACGGCAATAAAGCACAAATTGAGTGGAGACACTGAACTGCATCAATGAGCAAAATAATCCTATAGCTTGGTCATCTTTAAAATGACTGTACATTGACCATGGCTCCATTGAAGATTAAGCTGCAAGAAGTGATGGAAATGGAGAAGACTTCTCTCAGGGGCAATTACCCGGTGAAATACACTGAGAGAGGACTCAATGTCTTTCATCACTCCGAATTCACCATGGCCACTTACAAACATCCAGCGAAATGCTGATGACTACACAATACAAGCAGACCATCTGTTTAAATATATATGGAACAACAATGGCAAAAAAGAAGAAAAAAACTAAGGGGCAGTACATAAACCATTTTCTTTGTTTTGTGTGCGCTTTGTTGCAGCAGATAATCATATCTTGCTTTTGTTCGTTGTTTTGGTTTGAGCCCTACATACTATATCTGCTCTTTCCCATAACCATTTTACTGTTGACTACGTCCAAACATATGATCCTATTGTAATAGGGAGGGAAGGAAAACAGAAGCCAAAACAGAAGTGACTCCAAGATTACCAGAGAGTTTAGATGTATCAATACTCTGCTTGGTAAAGTTAGGATAAATAGTCCTTAAATTATTTCAAAGTTCATCTCATAAATCTGAATCGAATCAATGCATGTCATAAAGCACTTCACAAATTATTATATACATTCCATAAACCATACTCAAAGTCAAGAGCTTTTTTAAAAATATATTGCAAATAAAATATATATAATATATCAACTTCGTTCATCAAGAGAATATTTATCTCCATCAAACAATTCTCACGCCATTCACAAATACCAAAAGATAGTAAAAGTTTAATCCAAATAGTTATACAACAAACATAACTAATAATATATCAAATCTTTATCATTTTGAATACATGAATCTACAAGAAAAAGTACCACTTAACTGAAAAGCCTAAATTGCTCAAGCCAATGCACTTATATTTCTATCAATTAGTCGAAAACAATATCAAGACTGGTAATATGCTGGTCTAACTAACGACTCAACTAAACTATAAATAAAACGATACTTCCTTCAAAAGCGAACTTTAGAAATTTGTTCTGATCAAACATTCATCCTTCTCCATAACGTGAATTGTCCGCTATACATAATTTAAAAGCAAACTTCAAAAATTTGTTTTGATCAAATTGTAATTCGGAATCAAATTTCGTCAAAACCCAAAGATCCACAATGCCTTAGACTACCATTTCCATAAAATCACAGCTCAAAAGCTCCTTATGTGAGCCTCATAGTTCAAGATCTACATAACTCAAAGTGTGTGCTCTATCTTCCAAAATTACTCCGATTAGATGATTAATCAGCTTGATAAGTTATCAGGCGTTACGATTCATAGTTTATTTGACTAGTTGAGGTTTCTAGAGCGTCTCCATGTGACCCTTTTTTTTTTTTTTTTTTTTTTTTGCATTTTCTTCTTTTCCTCTTTCCCTCCTCCTCGTTTTCTGCTTCAGCTTTTCGTCTCCTCTTCGAATGAACGAGCTCGAATAAGAAGAGAGAAAGAGAGGATTGGTCTTGGGCTTGGCTTATAAGAGACATGGGTTGGATGGGCTTTTTATTGAGCCTGTTATTATAATCAGTGGTCCCCGAACTCCATGAGAGACTTGGGAACTAACTACGACATGAATTCCCTCCCTCTCTCTCCCTCTCTCTCCTTTATGATAAGATTGGTTTGACCAAGATCATCTGACTTACAGGTGGCCAACGCAAGAGAATGTTCGAGCTCCTCCTCTGAAGTTAACAGTTTCCTTTATAACTTTAACAAGGATTTTTATTGATCAGTACATAAATCTCACGAGACATGGGGAAAGTGGCAGTGAGAATTTAATTTACATACCTATTGGCATATATATATATATCGAAAGGGTATAGAAAAATAACCATATATATCCTCATACATATCTAGCATCACATAAACTCCAATTCTTTTACAAATAGAGATTTATTCATAACTAACATTTTCTTCACAATGAAACAACAAATAGATGAGAGAATAGCACGTTGCTGCAAACCTATCATAGCAACTTTACATAACCAGTTGACATGGTTTGTTTCTAAGTGCATTGTTAGAAAATTTTTCCGAAAACAATCGAAGAACAAAACACTCATGACAAGAGTCCATCAAAAATTGACTTTTACCTCGATGGGTGACACATTGGCTTTATTTTTTTCTTCCTCTGGAAAAATTTTGGATCGATCTATATGTGTACGTACTGTCTGTAAATGTTATTTTTTATTCACAATAAGCTGTTCTGTTTAATGACAATATAATTTGATGGAATTTACTGAATCAAATAACTAAGTAGGAGAAGTCCTGCAAAACCATTAGAAGATTGAATGTTTCTATGTAACTTTTACTCTCCTATAGCAACCTGTGATGAAAAACCTTTAACCGCATAGCTGTTCTAACGATCCTAAGTTGTTGTCAATTTGTTAATTCATTTGACGATCGTTAGCCGTTAGATTCATTTCATCCAACTATCGGATCAGTGATCTTAGCCTTAGATCACGCCCTCGACTCGCCAGAGAGAGGCAGTGACATTCACTGATAAGGCCTAGGCCCGGCGGGTATCGGCATTGGCCAGAACGAACATGGGAGAAAGATTCCAACATTTAAAACCAGGAATAATCATGAAATATATTACAAACACTGCCTCTTTCCTTCCCAGAGGAAATTTTATTTTGGGGAATACAATGACAGATAATACAAGTGAAGAGAAAGGAGACGCATATAGCTTAGATTGATGTATTAATTTCGTGGCATAAGCAGAAACCGAAGTAAGCTTCAGATGCTGCTAGTGCTACTACAGCTTTCCAGGCTTGTTCGAGTATATGCTGAAACCGGGACAGCCCTGACCCTTTGCCTTCTCCCAGTATATCTGTGCCATCTCATAGAACTGGTCCTTTTTCTCGGGAGGATACTGCTGTACATACTCCTCGATCGGGATCCACTGCACAATTGAAAGACTACTCATATGGCGTACTCAAAACCTTAAATAACACACTGAAGTGAAACTGTGAACAGGGGGAAATTGTTCGATAAACTCATTCTATGGACGGACAGAACTGATCAGCTTGCCAGAACACTATATTCGAGGTTTATGAGCCGTTGAGAAGTATATTGTGCTTGACCTTTTGGATCTTAGGTAGAAAGGATTCTTCAGGTGGTGAATTACCTCAGTAGCCTCAATTTCTTGCTCGTTTCTTGAACAGACATTCAGTGAAGTAGTTAGTCACTGATGTGCTTAAAATCGTACAAAATCGTACATCTAATTTTACTAGATTCATTGTTCAGCAAAAATGAGCAAGAATGCAAGATTGAAGCATGCAGTCCAGTATAGTACAAGACAGCCCAAGCAAAGATTAATCAGTAAAGTCTTGTGCTTCAACCAAAATCAAGAAGATTTGCAAGTGTGAATGTACCTCAGCTGCCTCGATCTCTACTTCCTGTTTCCTGATTAAAGTTGATTTAGGGCGAAGCACGCACAGGAAGAGCAAATCTGATTTTGTGAAGAATGCTTGGTGGCTTTGCCTGTGATCGAACATAAGAGAGCGTTTTAGAGAAGTGAAAGTGAATTTGAAGATCAGAAGGCTAAACATAGAAGAAGACTCTAAAACAAAGACCAAAGCATATTAATGCACCACAATCTGAAATAGAGGATTTCTTTTACCTGAAACAGAGGATCTCAACAAATTCAGTGTCTACCTGTAGAACATATAAGAATAAGGTTTAGTTGGAGTTCTCAAGTGAATGCCTTAGAGAATTAGCTTTTCTACACAACATAAAACTCGTCACTTACTCCTGTCTCTTCCTTTACTTCTCTCACAGCTCCACACCATATATCCTCGCCCTACAGGTATAGAGTCATGGTCAAACCATCGCAACATGTATTGATACTTCTGATGTAGTACTTGATTCCTTAAACATACCTCGTTAACAACTCCAGTGGGGAGCTTCCATACACGCTTTCCACCCTTCTCTTGGACTACAAGCACCTGGAAAGGAGGGGAAGGTTTTAAATTCTTTGAAGTATCGAGTGTCTGGTTGTAATAGAATCATGTTGAAAACCAGATAAAGCAGAACGAAAGGATGCCCCTAAGAAAAGTATGTATAAAACGTTACTTCATTTTATCTCTTCACAAGGGCTGTTATCCATGGATTGAATCAATTAAGAGAGGAAAACTGATAGAAAACTATTAGCTTGTTGCCAAGGCTGAGAAGATTTATGCACCCCAAAGGCTAATAGGAGTGAAGTCACATTACTAAATGGCTTGTCACATAGACAACCTAGTCAAACCAAAACTCACTGGCACCAAAGACTGGTTCTGTTAGCATAAACGAACAAATATCCAACATCTCTGCTTATACACAATGGTAACATATGCACACACGAATCCAATGAACATTGAATGCAGCAGATTATTTCCCAAGCGTAATTATTGTGATCCTATATATCCTTAATGCCTATCAGGCAGGCCGATATTTTTTAGAAAACCATGTGATGTTTGGAAGGTGGCAAAATAATGAAGGTTACTAATATCTTTATTTGAATATGTAGAACAAAGACATGAGCCACTTGCAAATAGGATTAACAGCAGGACATCTAAAGCATGGAAAGGGAGTGGCTCTACGGAAAAGGAACAAGCTATTATGCAGAAAACGTGTCTAAATCTGAAAGGACCTTTTGTCGAGAACAAGCTGTAAAGCATGGGTTCACTAAATGCTTAGATGGACCAATGGAAGGTGAAGGTTTTATAGAACATGAGGAAGTCAATTTGCCTGGAAGAAACAGAAGGTAAACGGGCCATATAACGCAAATTAGCGAAAACTATCAAAGGACATTTTGCAGAAGTAGCATATACTACAACCACATGAGCCAATCCTGGTGGGAAGACCCAATTCCTTATCAATTTGAATTCGACTCAAGTTGGTGTTTTAGTGGCCCTCAATTGTTGGAATCCGCCAAAAGCATTATGGTCATTACCTTTCCATCATCATTCATGACAAAAGCACCCATGCCAATCCTATGTGAGGCATAAATAGGCATTGTATTGTCCTCGGGAGCAAGCCAATGCGTCAGCATCAAGTAATTTTCTTCAGCATGGTGGTACTTAAATCCTTCCTGTGAAAAAAAATTAGAAGGCATGAATCATATGTTATTACCACTTACTTCACTTGTATTTCTTTCCAAGTTAACATGTAAGAAAGTACTCTGTGTTCTCTCATTAGCCAAAATAATTTCGTTTATCCCTGGCAACATAAAACGTCATGTACCTTCACTGCAGATTCAACAAGGTTGACATGTTCAATGGGAAATTTGATCCAGATGCCCTTCTTCCCCTACAATTCAGGAGGACACAATAAAAGAAGCAAGAGAAGTTTGAAATCATGAGTTTATTGAGAGCCCAAACGGTATATGCGACTAAAAAGCGTGCAGAAAATCTGGCCTGGTTTATGCTGTCTCAGGTGTGGAGGAAAGTCCAAATTGTTGTAGGTTTTGGCGTGTGAAAAACAAGGAAGTCAACTTTGTGTTGATCCAGCATCCGATTTATTTGCTTGGTGTGTTCGGTAGCTTGTGTTTTTGCAACAAATAGTTATCAACATTATTCCGCACCTGTTTCTTCCATTCATCAACTGAAGTTCTGAGGCGGCAAGCAAAGGTCTCAACGTCCATGGTCTCCTTGATCTCCACTGTTAGTCCTTCAAACCTGTCTGGTTTTCCACTGAAGACATGAACCTGACTAGTACTGCCATCGGTCTTCTTTTGGCTTGCAGCCGATGGTGAACTGGCCGACATGAATGAGATGTAGGATATGTAGCACTCTTAGAGTTTAAAAGAAAAGTGGAGTGCATGGAAAAGCATTTCATCAATTGAATTTATAGCACAAGGACCGAACATCATGCCTAATCAAATTAACAGTAGGCACCTGAACCAAGTAGACTTAGCACAAGAAATTGATGAGAAAGAACGACGACGACTTGATTTTAGTTTATCAAAGTCAATTATTTCAATGATTTCTTTTGATGAGAAAGAACTCCTTGATTTTAGTTTATCAAAGTCAAATTCTTTTACTTTCTTTTCTCCTTTATGTAAAAAATAAGGGTTTTGACCAAGTAAAAAAAAAAAAAAGAAAAAAGATGAACGGTCAAAAGAAGAAGAAAAGAAGAGAGAGGAGGAGGAGAGACCGAAGAGCCGAGAGAGGAAGAAAAGAAGGAAAAGTCAAAAGAGAGAAAAGGAAAGAAAAACCCCAAAGGTTGAAAAGTCAAAAGAAGAGAGAACAAAAAAAAGGGGCTCGGCCATGAGAAGTCAAGAGAGCACGGGAGAAGAAAGGAGGAGAAAGAAAGAAGAAAAAGATTTTGCGTGCTCCCGTTATGGGAGTCTCAGCCAAGCTATCTCAATTACGTAACACAATGCCCAATAAGCACTTGTGCCCCATTCATTCAATTAGAGTAATTTCGGAATTAGGACTTAAATTTGGAATTAGTGGAGATTTGTGCGGCGAAATGCAATTTTTGAGTCCTTAAACTATGTATACATATTTATATAAAAATGATTTAGAGTGTTGTGAAGCTATAAATATGACGGATCTTGATTTGAGTTTATGATTTGCCCAAAACAAAATTCAAAGTTTCCTCACCTAATGAACAATGCACATTCAACAACTTCGATACCATATTTTGTCCATTTTAGGCTTAATTTTGGAACGATCAAGTTAGAGTCCTTGTAATATCTTGAAAGAGCTCATATTAACTATAAGAACGTTTGAAACGAGATTTTGTAAAAACATTTAAAATGGGATTCAGTGAAAAAAATTATGACATGATCAAGTTTCATGCTCAAGTTTTGCACTCAAGTTTTACGAATGGCTTAAATAATCGCTTTGGATATGCAATTTATTAGTGTGTATGTCATTTTATCACGTATAAGTATAGTTTTATCAAATCGTTTGTTGAAATAGCATTTTACTTGGTTTTAATGATATTTCTGGCTTATATAATAAATGCAAGTTCGTTAATTCGAATAGCTTTGGTTTGTTTGATTTTGGGATATATTCAAAGTGAGTGATGCTATCTTTTCTAAAAATTTGTAAACTCATGTTTTCAAAATGATAAGATTATAAGATGTAAATAAGCATATATGTTGCATAAAATTCGGATCGAACATTTGCTATGTTTTGGTATTTGTAAATGTCGCGACCTAACCTAGGTTGTAGCACCTAAAGTTTGGTTAATGAATTACTAAATCTAAACTTAACTTGGGCTCTCCTAAGCTCATACCAATTCGCAAATTAGTTCAAGTTTTTTTGGCATATAAATGAATTTTATCTAAGAGTCACCACTAATCAATTTATGATAAGTCAATTAGACAATTAAATAAAATAATTAAAAAATTATTTTACTTATATGAACCAAAGAATTTGGGTGCTACATTAGATTTTTCTAATATCTTTTTTCAAGTACCATTTTTTCATGAAAAATATTTATCGTGTAACTTGAATTGATTTTATTACTTGATGTGATTATATGGGTGTGCAATCCACCAACTTAACCCAAATAAAATAATGAAAAATTGTGAAATTTGCCTCATAACAACGCATATGCAATGTAAGCTCAGAATTCACATCAATAAATTATAGATATGATTTTTAATCAACATGCAATTACTCAATCTTTTTTTAGGATTTACTTCTTATTTAATAAAATCTAATCTATTGAAAAATATATTTATGCTAATGTGACATGCAACATAAAATTAAATAAACATAATATGTTAATTATATGTCACGCAACATTAATTAAATGACCTAATCTAATGATAGGTAAAATATTAAATAAAACTATCCTAATATGTCACACATTTAAATGAACCTAATCATGCAATGACTAAATGATGTGCAAGGAATGACCTAATTCTACATGACATGTTTTCTTTTATTTTTAATTAAATTTCGAAATTAAAATTACCCAATAATTAAACATGCAATTTAATTAAGGAAAATGAAATCTAACATCCTAAAGCAATGTTTTGGTATTTTTTATTTTAAAAATTCGGAATAAAGAAATTACCTAATCTAAACATGCAATCTAGCATAAAATAAAACAAGTAATATTCTAGCAAGAATAAAATTCTACTCAAATATATATTTTTGGGAGCAAAATTATTTCAAATCAAGAACAACATTGGAACAAATCATGCAAGATATCATCCATGTCCATTTAATTTTGGAAATAAATTAACGAACCATATCTCGGGCATGAGATTAGATTTGCCAAATTTTTACAAAATCCCAAATCATATCTCTTTTTGCTTTCGGGCATTTGTCTTTGAAATTTGGACCGTAGATGAATTTTCCATTTTATTTTTTAGACCAAATATCAACCCACATGAAATAGGATTAATAAATTTTCAAATTCCAAATCTTGCAAAGATGATGTGAGATTAGGATAATATTCTAAAAATTACCATCACATTTATTAAAGAATAATTTTTTTTTGAAATATGACATATCTTCAAGATAAAATTAAAACTCATGAGATGCAAGCATGATAACAAATAAATGCTCAAATTATGCAATTTGAATATTTTTGTTTAATTAAAATTGGATAATTTCGTTACCTAAATGAACGGTGAATTTTCTGAATGAATCGGAAATGGTTAGTGGAAAAATATTTTTTATTTGGAGAATGAAGTCCACGGTTTGCGGACTCTTTTATGAAAAGCCAGGTGATGGAAAGCGGCGACATGCATTTGATTTTATTTCTTGATTTACAGATGTCACGTTGCTCAAAAATGCGACCGAATGAGTCCAGTTTCCGTGTTTTGTTTGTGAAATTGATTTATGATATATATTTTGGAGTTCTCTACGTCGGATCACGTGGCCATTGGTTTCTTTGACTTTGGCTATTCTACCTTGGGGTTGAGCCAGGTTGCGATAATGGGACAAAAGAATATTTGGGCTCACGGCCGTATGTCATGAACCGGCGATATTGAGCATGCTGGATCACGTTCGTCGAAATCGCGGATATTTTGATCAATGGAATGACTATTGAAATATGATTTGACTCGGCGAAATGCCATCGACATGTAATTTCAAAGATGAATCAATGAAATAGACCATTGAGCGTTAAGATTGACTTTGGAATGGACCATTAGCGTGTGAAAATGAGAACAAAACCAGTTTGTTGTTTTAGAAGGTAATATTTCTGGCAAGAACTGATTCTCTTATTTTATGGCCGAGATTTAGGTTTAAAGACTTGTGATTTTGTTTGTAATGACATACGTTGAATCCACAGAAGAGATGCATTACTCATTGAGCCAACTCCTACGTCTACCAATCTTTTTAAGGTTCCTCAATGCGAAACAAGACAATATTGACAAGCGGACTTTTGAGGATTTGATTTTTTTTAGGTTTGAGACTGCGTCCTTCAAGTGAAAGGATGGCTATGTTATCCCTATTCTTGATGGTTTTGGAGTGTGACAATTACAGCCATGAACTGGGAGAGTTCATGAGCAAGATGTTTTTCTGGGGGAGTACAATAAGTTTGTTTTGTGACAGAGAGAAACATTCAACAAAAACTATAAGAGCAACAATAAGAAACGGATGTTTGTGAAACAAATATGTCATCCAATATGGACCTATGAAGCTTCAGATAATGGTCCTTCCTGGAAGGCAACCATGAAAAATAATGAGCAGCTAAGTACAAACCAAGTCAAAGGAAATCCTGGCAAAATATTTATTAAGTACCTTTCGAGCAAGTTTAACAGGATTTTCGCGTTTGAATCAGCATTTTGATCTGGAGGGTTGACTTTCCCTTAAATTAAAGTTTCAGGGTAACGGAAAATAATAGAAAGGGCAAATAAACTTTAGAACAGGACCCACTTTACGTCATTTTGATGACAGAAACTCCATTTTATTGCAGAAAGTCTTAGTATTTTCTTAGCTTCCAAAGACTCAATATGATGGAGATCATATTTTATTATTTGGTGGTAGAAGAAGGGAGAAAGGGCTGATTGATCATCCGGTGAGGAGGTGCTTGCATTCTTCAACTTCATCTGGAATCAGCATGAGATCATCCATTGGAAAATAATTGAAGAGAGATATGCAAGAACAGCGTCAATTCCTGCCGAAACTTGGCAAATTTTATTTAGAAAATTTCTCAGAATCCCATTCGTTGAGCAACCTCATTCCGTGATTCAATTTTGTCCCAAACATGAGACGTGGACTCTAAGGCAGGGTGTGCCTGCAAGAGAGGGTCTTCTCCATCATTTCTCGCATCTTATCGATGATAAGGATTTCTCAAACATCAAAGTAGTTATTGGAACATTAAAATCCGATTCAACCTAACCATTAGCCACGGGGCTATTCTTTCTTGCTATGTTCAAGTTCAAAATCAACATTTTGGGGGTGAAAACAAGTTCGAATGATATAACATTGAATCATCAAACAGAAAGAACAATTATCTTTTTTACTGACAGACCTTGCTGGCGTCATTGGATCTGTTTCAATCAATGATTGGATTTCTTATGGTCATGTTGAACATGTAACTGATCTTCATATGTATCAAACTCCAGCTTAATCTTGATAACAATTTGACAACCATCATTTCAATAGATTATGAACTTTTCAATAAAGAACTGGTTAATTCTGTTTAACACATTGGTAACGATTGCTGAGAAGAACAAAATAATTAGCATGTTACATCAGAAAATGATCTTGCGGCACTTTCATTTGCTGAGAGAAGAAAATCATTGGATGGAGACAAATATTGCAGATTTCTCATTAAAAGAGCATGGATTGCTTAGTGTAAATTAACATTGCCAGACATGAGTTAGAATTTGATCGGTCACAAAGGAAGTGTTGTGTCGTCACACTTGTTTTTTTGGTCTTTCTGCTTTTGAATGAAGTTTGATGCAGACGCACAGTCGGGCCTTACTCATGACAGAGCTAATTTTCACGCACTTATCAGTAGTTTGCATGCACTTAAGCCAGACAGAGACAGAGCCAGGCCTCATCACACTTGTTTTAGCACTTTAAACTCCAAAGTATGAATGTCGGTTCTGATGTTTGCACACACATTGCACTTCGCCTCTCGATCCAACTTAATTTATCCATGAAAGGTGATAAGGTATCAAGTTGCGAGAAAGAAAATACAATGAGGATGGGATTTGGCAATAACCAGAACAATTAACAAAAGCAAGACACGGTCATCTGGTGCAAAATGGGGGAAGAAACAAAACAAAGAAAATGGTTGGTGTACTGTCGCCTAGTTTTTCTTTTCTTATTTGTCATTGTTGTTCCACACATATTTAGACAGATGGTGTGCGTGCTTGTATTATGTAGTCATCAGCATTTTCCTGTGTTCGTGAGTGGCCATATAGCGTACTCAGAAGTGACGAAAGACATGAGCCCCATTTTCAAGTATTACAACAGGTAGTTGCCTCTGAGGAAGGTCTTATCCATTTCCATCACTCCTTGCAGCTTTATTCTTCAATGGAGCATGGTCAATGTACAGTAATTTTAAAGGAAACTAACCTGTAAGATTATTTTGCTCACTGATGCCCTTCCTAAACACCACACCAGAAAAAAAGGGAAGTGCCAATTCTAAGCATGGCTATACGATAAAAGTGAAGTAGTTGTTCATACATTAGAATGCTAAATCACAACTATAATGAATTAAAACTTCCAGTGACAATTTCATATACATGGCCACATAAAATATCGTTTACACAGGTTACATTTAAACCTTTAGAAATCACGATATTAGAAATGATTCTGCATCTAGAAACCACCAATTGAAACTAGACCATGTAAACAGAATTTGACATATGCTATTACAAAACGACACAAAATGAAGCTGTATTTTTCAATTTAATCAGTGCATCCATAACACAAGAAGCAAAAATTCTTGCCCTAGTCCCAGATCCACTGGACTGAGTCCATCCTAACCTTTGATTTTGTGGGACCTACATGTGGGCTCACGTGGGGTTCACAAAATCAGTGGTGGGGATCAACACGGTCCAGTGGGCCTGGGTCTAAGAAAAGAATTCCGCATCACAACCCAGACGCAGTAATTACATCGAACTTGCAAAGTTCTCCACAATTTCAGGGTTATTACAGTAGATGTAAGTCTTTTGCCGCTCCCAGTAGTTGTTTCCCAAGCACTGAAACCAGGGTAGCCATGATCAGCCTTCGCCAAGCATATCTTCGCCATGAAAAATTTTTGCTTGTTGTCAATAACGAAACGTTGTGCTGCGTACTCCTCAATTGGCATCCACTATAATCAAAATAATATACATCCAGTTCAGTTCATAGATTTGGCCAAAGAAAGAACTAATGAATGATCATCTTTTAACACTGCTACCACATGGCTACATCCTAACAGATATCCAGTGAGGTCACTCGCCGTTGATGTGCTTGAGATATTATTACATTAAATTTTACTAGATTCATTGTTTGGCACAACTGAGCAAGAATGCAAGATTAAAGCACGCAGCCCAGTGTTGTACAGACAGCCCGAGCAATGATTTAATTAGTAAAAACTCCTCGCACTTCCACCAAAATCAAGAATATATGCAAGTTTGCTATTTACCTGGGCTGCCTCGATCTCCACATCCTGTTTATTGATAGCAGATGATTCTGGCCGAAGCACGCAAAGGAAGAACAAATCCGACTTTGTGAAGAATGATTTGTGGCTTTGTCTGTGATTGAAAATAAGAGATAGAATGTGAGAAAGCCAAAGCAAATTTGAACATCAGAAGGCTAAACACAGATATCTAAATTAAGACCAAAACATATTAGTGCACCACAATCTGAAATAGAGGATTTTCTTTACCTGAAACAGAGGACTTCGACAAATTTAGTGTCTACCTGTAGAACGAAAAGAATAAGGCTTTAGTTGGAATGCTCAAGTTAAATGCCTCAGATACTTTACTTTTCTACACGACATAAAACTCTTCACTTACTCCAGTCTCTTCCTTTACTTCCCTGACAACCGCATGACATATATCCTCACCCTACGAGGATAGTAACAGTCAAACCATTGCATTACATATTGGTACTTCTTATGTAGCACTTGATATCTTAAACATACTCACCTCATTCACAACTCCTGTGGGGAGTTTCCATTCACCCGTACCTTGGAACCTTCCACTATGTTCTTGGACTACAAGCACCTAGAAAGAAGGGAAAGGTTTTAAATTCTTTAGAGTAATTGCAAAAGAATCACGCTGAAAACAAGATAAAGCAGTGCAAAAGCATGCGCCAAACAAAAGTTGGTATAAAACTTCACTGCATTGTATCTCTTCACAAAGTAAGGCTATTATTTACGGGCTGAATCCCAGGAAAACTAATAGAAGATTATGTGATTGTTGCTAAGATGAGAAGATTTATCACGCTCCAAATGGTAATATGGCCTGAAGTCACATTATGAAATGGCTTGTCGTAGATATAACCTAGTCAGACCAAAAGATTATAGCAAGGCATTGGCACCAAAGACTGGTTCTGTTATGAAAAAGAAAACAAATCCCATATCTCTGCTTATTCACAATGGCAACATACACGCATAAAAATCAAATGAACATTGAATGCACAGGTTTTCTTCCCAGGCAAAATTACTGTGATCCTACCTATCTGTCTAAAGGATTCAACGCCTATTGAGTGGCCCGATTTCACGCACTGCAAATCTCTAGTCTTAAACACTACCATTGAGAGAAGTGTCCAGTGCTAGAGTCCAACCATGAACTTCTAAGAACAACTAAGTGAGCAAATCAAATGTTACATTTCTGTCTCTTTGCATCTTCCTATAAGAGAGTCTTAAAAGGGCAAATGCAAGAAATGGGACAATGGCAAGGCCGAAAGTTACCTCTCTTTTATCATTCAAGACAAAAGCACCAACGCCCACCCTATGTGAAGCATTCATAGGAATAGTATCAGGGGTATCGGAGGTCTCAGAAAGCCAGCGGACAAGCATCAAGTAGGTTGCTTCAGCATGATGATACCTAAAATTTTCCTGCCAAATTACCAGACAATATTTCAATGAACCTTGTATTTCATACCTAAACCTATCAAACTTCCCTGCTAGAAAGCGATTGAACAAGAGAGGCCAACACTAAATCTTGGCCACGAAAAAACACGTGTATGTACCTTGACTATAACGTCAACGAGATGTGAACATTTAATGGGCAATTTGATCCACACTCCCTTCTTCCCCTGCAACCAAAATATACCCAATAAGAAGAAATACAGAAGACCAGATTGATATTGTTACAAATCGAAAAAAACAAACTGACAAGACCGATGAAATACAAGTGCGGTACCTGTTGTTTCCAGCTCGATATTGAAGCCCGGAGCAAAGAGGCAAAGACATCAGCTTTCATGACATCAGCATCCCTATCCTCCTTGATCTCCACCCTGACTCCTTCATATGAATCCTCACACCCATCGAGCAGTTGAATCTGCTCGATCCCACTATCGTTATGTTCAGTCATGCCTTGCCTCAAAGCTGATGATGCACTGATGGACTTGTATCTAATGGGAAACGGCACCCTAGGAGCTAAACCTGGCCAAATGAAGCGACTATTCAACCACTGATTTCTGTCGGAAACAACTTGTCTAGCTCAAAAGTAAAGTAATAAACCCAAATAGAAAAAAACCCAGAACAAAACTATTAAAAAAGAGGAGGCGAAGACTTCAGTAGTCTCTCTTTACTAAGTCAACTCCCCTCCCAAACACTATTGGGTGATGATGTTCTTGAATATTCCCGTAATTTTTCTCACCACATATTTGTCCAGGAACAGCCAAGAACCTCGCCAGTCACTCAACCATTGGATACGCAAAGCTCAAGAGCATCAAGACAGCGGCACCCACGAAGAAAAATAAAAACTTTCTGAAGAAAAAGAAACAAACAAACAACCAAACACAAAGACCAGCTAAATTGCGAATGTCCATGGATCAAAGAAATGAAGAAACGCAGGAGGCGGGCAATTGGGTAGGCTTTGCCGTCGTCACAGGCGATGGATTAAACAATGAAAACTCGGGAGAAAAAAACCAAATGCATCCATCCACGCGTACCCTCTAAAGCCCTTGGCTTGCGAGGAGTCAAAGCACTAAAAAAGAGGCCTCGGACGACCGGTCTCGGGACGGAGCCCTGGCGCGCGAGGAGGAGCGGGTCGATAAGCTTGACTCTTTTCAGCCTCCGCAGAACATCAAACGGATGGGAGATTAAGTTGTTCTCCAGTGTACTGCTATCGCTCCAATGGCTAAAGCGAAGTGAAAGATAAAGGCAGCAACGGTGAAACCATATAAAGGCTTGCTGGGTCTGGGGAGTTGAATCATCTGGGGAGAAGGAACGACGCGTGATCTGGTCTTCGAAGATTTGCTGGGAACGTTCGCCCCTCGATTTCACACCTCCCCGGACACGGATCTGAAGAACACGCAGAAATGTCCCCGGCCAGTGGGCAGCACACACTTTGCAGTTGCAGAGACAGAGAGGAGAAGATGCGCCCGTCGGAAGCTCAGAATTTACTATGCTTTTTCCGTCGTCCTCCCCTTGTCTTTGTCTTGGGGTCTATGCTGCAGTCGTAGATCGGCTATTGGTCTGTCTCCCCGTAGTCAAGTCAAGGCAAGAACGCGTCCGACACAATCAAAAGACTCTTTATCATTGCGGTGTTATTTTATTCTTCATCGTTTTCGGTTTCATATATAAACGGGATAACCAAACAAATAATCCTTCAACTTTAATAATGTAAAATATAATTTAAACTTTTAAGTCATTCAAAGTAATTTCTGTTTTAGATCAATATAATATAATCCTTAAAATTTTAATTTATTCAATATGATACATGTTTTTTGATATATATTCAATTTAATCCTTAAATTCTATTAAAATTTCTAATTTATCCTTTCATTAATTTGAGTGTATATATTACATTGAATTTTTTTTGTATATAATTCAGATACTAAATTGAACATATACCAAGAGTCCAAAGACACTATTAAAAAAATGAAAAGTTCAAGAACTACATTATATATTAAGTTAAAATTCCGAGATCACATTTCAACAAATTACAAATTTAGGAATCACATTGCATATTAAATTAAAGTTAATGAATTATTTGTGTTATTTTCCCTATGTAAATTTTGCATATCTTATATAGTTTATAATTGATATTATCTTTATCTTAATCATCTTATAAAGCATGTGTTATTCTTTGATGTAGAAATATGTGTAAATTATTCTTATCTAACTATGATAAGAATAATTTAAGGCAAATTATTATTCATTAGTGTTTGCCATAAAATATTAAATCGATGATAAGGCAAACTATTATTGAACGTTTGAACAAGTGGATCACATTTAATATCCAACTAAAATTTATCTTATCAAACAATAATCGATCTTAGCCTCCAAAGGCTCATTCAATAAAATTGTAAAATGGTTGCTACATATTTAATCCCTAAATATGTCCACAACTTTAGTGCCCGAGTGAAATTAAATGGTGGTTTAACTATGAATAGCTAGGGAGATTAAAATAAGTTTTAGCAATATAATTGATACTACTCTAATTCTCACTAAATATCTTCTTTTGAATTAACTAAGCAAATCCTTCTAAATTTTAGTACTAATGTTGTTACTAAACACCCCTTAGTATACCTAAACATTTTTTTTTATTGAAAGGATTTTATTACAAGATTAAACATTATTATTAAGGCTCCGTTCGTTTCACAAAAAATGACTTCCAATAAAACGTTTTACGAATTTTCCAAATAAGTTCGTTTCATGGAAAATAAACTACCAAAGAAAATGTTTTCTATTATTGGAAAAACCAACCTTTAAAAGTGATGAAAATATTTTTCACCTTTCAAAAGTAGAAAACATTTTCCATAAACTTCCATCTTGTTTCTTTTCACCAGACACATTTTCGTTTTATTTTAATGCTTTCTTTTTCTTTAAAAAAAAATCGAGTTTTTAATTTCTTTTCTTTTCTTTTCTTTCCTCTTCATTTTCTTCCTTGGCCCTGGTTGGTCGCCACCCCGACGGTAGCCCCGGCGGGCGGCCGCAAGCCAACTCAAGCCTCACCCAGTCGGCGAGGCTCGCTTGGCCCAATCGGCAAAGCCGAGCTCGCCCGAGCCTAGCAACCTCAAGCCTCGTTAGATCGGGCGGCGAAGCCTCGCCGGCTTGGGAGGAGCTCGAGCCTCATCAAATCCGACAAGGCCGGGTGAGGCTCGAACCTCGCCCGAGCTCGCCGGAGGTTCGTCGAGCTCTAGCGAGCCACGAACTTGCCGGATCTTACGAGCTCGGGTAAGATCAACCAAGCCTCAAGCTCACCGGATTTGGTGATCGTCTTGGTCGACCACTAGGCGTCGGCCACCATAAGGCGTGTGGCAGCGAGAGGAAGAAGGAGGAAGGAAAAGAAAAAGGAAAAAGAAAGAAAAAAATAATAATAAATAGATTTTTAAAAATACAAATAAAAATATTTTCATTTTTAAAAAATATAAAAATGAAATAAATTTTTGGTCAATTAAAAATTTTAAAATTTAATTTTTTTTGATAATTTTTCCCAAACAATTAAATTAGCTAACAAACGATAAAAGATATTTTCCACTCAAAGTTCAAGTTAATGTAGTCATTTTCCAAGAAAATGATTTCCTAAAAATGCTCAAACTTTATGGAGACCCTTATCAACGAAATCCTTTGAATGGGGGCAAACTCCTATTATTGTGGACCATCGCCTAATTATTCAAGCATTGCTAATGATGCTATTATAATTTTTTTTTTCTCTCCTTCCTTTTCACGTCCGCCTATGTTGTGATGCTAAGTACCATCCCCGTTTCAATCTCGGATTTGTGATTGACCAAAGATCCTAGTTTATAAGAGTTTTGTCAACTGATGTTCTCGGAACACATAAAAAAAAAAAAGTCAACAGTTGAATATGGGGATGGCAACTTAGGACTACGAATGCCAGAAAATATATATAATTGACTGATAGATCCTAGGAAAATGGAAATAACAAGACTTTGAGATTGGAAAATGACTAGGAAGAGGCAATGGGAAGATCATCGAAAGTGTCCGTCGTCTTCCTCTTTTGCTCCCGGTAGCTTCATGGAAATCTACCCCTCGAGGATGAATCAATGTAAATGAATATTTATGTCAAATTCAAAGGCGGGGACAACTGCTTTTGGACGGCAATTGGTCCACAGTGTTGGATAATGGTCATGCAAAAATTAATAAACAAAAGAATTAAGTAGTCTGTAGTTGTTGAGCTTCTTTAATTTATTCAATCACAGGCCTCTGAAATTTTCTTTTATCCAATTGCATCCTCAACTGCTCCATTCCCTTCCCTTAAATATTCGAAGGACCCGTTTCCCTTCTGATACATTACTAGCGCGCAATAAAAATTTGAGATAAAAAAGCATCCACAAACCTGAAATTCTAAAATTTTAACTGTAAGACATATTTACATATTCGGTCAATAAACACTATTAAAAATCTATTTTCAAGAACATGACTTTCATTTAACTAAATATTTATAGAGTGATAAAAGTATTAGAGTTAGTATAGTTGGAGTTTTTTGTGCTACAAAAAAAAGTTTAGGGTAAATATAAATAGTTTTGGTTTTCTGGTTTTTTTTCCTAAACAAATTTTAATAATAAAAAACCCTAAAAAGGACGGAGAGTCGGTGGCTAAGCCTTACCAGGGAAGGAGGAGGTACCTTGGCCGGTGGCAGGGCCGTCCATCCACCGATGACGAACCAACGACCCTCACCATTGTCTCAGCCCATCGTTGCCGCCGCCGCCGCCGCACCCGCACCCGCATATGAAGAGAGACAGAGACAGAGACAGAGACAGAGAGAATTCAGCAAGGCCGCAGCGCTAGATCTACGGAGAGTGCCATGGTCCTCGCCGGCAAGTAGCGAGGCTGACGAAGGCCGTGACTTCGCGTGCTTCACGTCCGTCGCCTGGCCGGACGCATTCTCTTTATGCTTGTCGCGTATGGAGAGGGGGAGAGAGAGAGAGGGACGGAGAGAGATATGCGCGCTCTCAGATCTGTTTTGGTAGCTGCAGAGAAGGTAAAACACAATCATCCAAACCAATCTCAAATAAACATCAGGCTCGAGCAGATCCATGGCCGTCGGGGTTGCTGCCCTGCCCAACCTCCGCCACCTAGACCCACCGTCTCTTCTTCGCCTCGCCGAATCAAAGTCCGCCGCTGACGCCGGCAACAGCGACAAAACAACCCCAGAACAACCAAGATAGATCCACCCAAGATCTCTACCGGAACAGATGTTCTCATCATCCCTCGCAAGAAAAACCCATGATCAAGTCCCTCCTCGGATGCTTCGCATCCCTCGCCGCCCGCTGGGATCGGGTGACCTTGCGAGGATTTCCGGCCGCCTCCTTCCCTCCCCTGGTGCTTGTTCTTTTATTTTTGGGATACGTGCAACACACACCCTAAAACTTATAAGAAAATTACAATTAAATCCTAAAACTTATAACAAGTGTAATCGAATCTTAAAACTTATCAAATTAATTCATTAAGTTCTAAAATTAACACCATCAAATTGATAACGGAAAATGCTTGACGTGACATTTTAAATATTTTTTTATTATATATGTGGCCTTTAACATTATTTTTATTTTTTAAATTAGATTTTAAAACAAAAAGAAAAAAGATAAATTTATTTCAAAAAACAAAATTGTGCTAAAAAAAAAAAAGGCACCGGTGGTGCTTCCATGCCACCCATCGCCGGCCCTAGGTGGGGTGGCTGCCCCTTGCCCGAGCAAGGCCTCGTCGGCCCCAGGCGAGGCGGGCCACCCCCCGCTAGGTCGGGCGAGGACGCCTAGATGCAGGCGTCCCGACGCTAGATCGGGTGGAGTCGTCGATGGCGGCTAGGTGACAACGGTAGTCCGGTGCGTGATGGCATCGGGGGTCGGCGGTAGAACGTCGGGGGAACGGTAGCGGCCTAGCACCGCAAAGGGTCACGGTTGGTTTGCTAGGGACGGTGTCAGGCTACGGTGGCACGGCTCGGCAATAGTCCGTGCGGTGACGGCAACGGAACCCCTGCCCTTCGGAACCCACTCACTCGGATCTGGATAGCGTCGGGGCACGTCGTCAAGAGTGTGATGGAGCTAAATCGAAACGCCCGGATGCGGGCGAGTATCGCCGGCCCTCGCCGACCCCAGGCGAGGTCGGCCCCCGTGAGGGCCGGCGTGCCCACATCTAGGCATCCTCGCCTAGGGCCAACTGTCGCCGGCCCCTCGGCGATGGGCGGCGAGCTGCGGTGGAAATGCCCGCCGGTGCCATTTTCTTTTTTTTTTTTAACAATTCTTTTTAAATACATTTTAGTTTTTCATTTTTAGTTTTAAATCTAATTTTTCAAATTTTGAATAAAAAATATTTTTAAAAAGCCACTTGGAAAATAAAAATTTATTTAAAATATTATGTCAAAGACCACGTTAGCATTTTAGTTAATAAATCGATGGTGTTAAATTATTGAACAAAATAAGTGCCTATGAGATTAAAATAAGGGATAATACCTTAAAAAACCCTAAACTGGTACACTTGTGACAAATTTACCCCAAACTATTTTTTTGACCATGAAAAACCCCAAACTGGTAAACTTGTGACAAATTTACCCCGACTGATTATAAAAAACCCTAAACTGGTACATTTATGACAAATTTACCCCAAACTAATTTATTCGACTGCAAAAAATCATAAACTGGTAAATTTGTGACAAATATACCCTATGCTAAATTGGATTAATATCACAAAAAAATCATAAAAATTGTAAGCGTGACAAACGGAACGTAAAATCCTAAATTGATATCTTGGTTAAGCGTCACGTGTCATTTAATTTAATAATTTGAGAATAAAATTTAACGAAAACTAACAGAGGGTAAATTTGTCACAAGTGTACCGGTTTGGGATAAATTTGTCAAAAGTATACCAGTTTGGGGTTTTTAGTGGTCAAAAAAATAGTTTGGGGTAAATTTGTCACAAGTGTACCAGTTTAGGGTTTTTAGGTATTATCCCTTAAAATAATGAATTGTAAATAGAGTTTAAGCTCAAATAATGAATTGTAAATAGATTTTAAGCTCAAATATCATTATTTATTGTTTATAATAATAAATAATAAAGGACTTCCTCAAGCTCGAGATTTTTATTCATTCACTTGATATTTTGAAATTAAGTTGGTTGAACTTGAGATTTTACTTGTTGAAATTGAATAAGTAAACAAAATAAAATTGAATTTGATTGGATGGCATTATTAAATTGAATATTGATTACCATTTCTTATTGAATTAACCAATCGACTTGCTATCTAATATATATATTGGATTCAACAATACCCCAAATTGGAATAAAAATTCAAGAATTGTCGGTACTAATAATCAAAACGAAAGTGAATTCGGTTGTGGTATTAATTAAATCGAGTGCAGATTACCATTTCTCATTGAATTAATCGATCAACTTGCTATCAAATATTTTATTTTACAATACCACAAATTGAAAAAAAAAAGTTTAAGATCTGTCGATGTCTTTGTTCCCCAAGTAAAATATGATGTTGGGCAGTAGATATGCAAACCTTCTTTATGCTTCAATTCTACACAAACCTTATGTCAAAAATTGAATATTTAGATATCGGTCATCATAGGCATAACAAGAATAAATGCTCTTTTGTCTCAGGGATGCCTTCATTGCACAATGCACATATCAAATCAGGTACAATTCATCTTCCAAATAGGTTCTCCTTCATATGTGGAGCGTTTTGACATCAGGAACACATACATAATTTGACTTTAGGGGTGGCACACAAATTCCATATCTCCATCCATAGACTGTGAGGAAGTTGAAAGGAGGAAAATACTTGAATCTAACTAGGCTTGTCATCTAACCCACTTAAGCGATTATATCCTCTTTTGATTGAATATTTGTTTGATTGAATCCATGTCCATACAATATGATCTTTTGCTATCTGAGTCCTCACTGGAATAGATAGGATTTTATCGACAATTTAATGTCAAAATTATCCTCTAGAAGCTAAACATTCCATGAGTTCTCCTCCTTGTTAATTAGATTGACTGCACAAGTGGTTCACCTCTAGGAGCAGGACCTCCAAGCACCCATCTTTTTCAGCCATGTCTTCTCTAATTGTTATGTTTGCTTCATTACGTACTGAACAATGCACTAAGTGAGAGATTAAATCCCTTCCAGCAAGCAAGCTCTACCATCCCTAAAAGGGGCATGCTCCTTTTTCTGCATGCCAAAAGTCTACGCTAGGAAAGTAAATTCATTTCAATAGCCGGCACCAGAGTGATGAGGGGTTTTGAGTTAGTCTCCAAGCTTGTTTTCTCAGTATTGCCTTATTAAAGGGAAAGCAAATTTCTGAAACCTAATCCTCCCTTTTCTTCAAATGTAATATAGGTTTAACTTCATTATTCTTCCATCAAAAAGATGCTACACTCTATAGTTTTATAAATGGATAAGTGCACTAGAAATTCTTAAACTTATTATGAAAGTGTAATTGAATCTTAGAACTTTCAAAAATTACAATCAAATCTTAAAACTTACCATAAATAAAAGGAAGAAGTAAAATATATATAATTAAACATTAAAATTAATTTAAAATTAAGAATTAAAAAATTCATATTTTTAGTAATTACATCAAACTTGCAAAGTTCTCCACAATTTCAGGCTTATTGCAATATATGTAATTCCTTTTGCCACCCCTTGTAGTTGTGGCCCGAGCACTGAAACCAGGGTAGCCATGATCAGCCTTCACCAAGCACATATTCGCCATGAAATTGAATTGCTTGTTGTTAACGACGAAAGGTTGTTTTGCGTACTCCTCAATTGGCATCCACTATAATCAAAATAATATACATCCAGTTCAGTGTATAGATTTGGCCAAAGAAAGAATTAATGAATGATCATCTTTTAACACCACTACTCCATGGCTATATCCTAACAGGTATCCAGTGAGGTCACTCGTCGTCATTGATGTGCTTGAGAAATTATACATTGAATTTTACTAGATTCATTGTTCAGCACAAATGAGCAAGAATGCAAGATTGAAGCACGCAGCCCAATGTTGTGCAAGACAACCCAAGCAATGATTTAATTATTAAAAAGTCCTCATACTTCCACCAAAATCAACAATATATGCAAGTGTGCAATTTACCTGGGCTGCCTCAATCTCTACATTCTGTTTATCAATAGCAGATGATTCTGGTTGAAGCACGCAAAGGAAGAACAAATCCGACTTTGTGAAGAATGATTTGTGGCTCTGTCTGTGATCGAACATAAGTGATAGAATGTGAGAAAGCGAAAGCAAATTTGAACATCCGAAGGCTAAACACAGATATCTAAATAAAGACCAAAACATATTAATGCATAACAATCTGAAATAAAGGACTTTATTTACCTAAAACAAAGGACTTCAACAAATTTAGTGTCTACCTGTAGATCGTAAAAGAATAAGGCTTTAGTTGGAATTCTCAAGTGAAATGCCTCAGATAATTAACTTTTCTACACAACATAAAACTCTTCACTTACTCCGGTCTCTTCCTTTACTTCCCTGACAACCGCATCACATATATCCTCACCCTACGGGGATAGATTTACAGTCAAACCGTTGCATTACATATCGATACTTCTAATGTAGCACTTGATATCTTAAGCACACTCACCTCGTTCACAACTCCAGTGGGGAGTTTCCATACACCGGTACCTTGGAACCTTCCACTATGCTCTTGGACTACAAGCACCTAGAAAAGAGGGAAAAGTTTTTAGAATCTTTGAAGTGTTGAGCATCTGGTGGCATAAGAATCACGCTGAAAACAAGATAAAGCAGAGCAAAAGCGTGCACCAAACAAAAGTTGTTATGAAACTTCACTGCATTGTATCTCTTCACAAAGTAAGGCTGTTATTTACAAGCTGAAAAGAGGAAAACCGATGGAAGATTATGTGATTGTTGCTAAGATGAGAAGATTTATTGCAATACAAATGCTAATATTGCCTGAAGTCCTTTACTAAATAGCTTGTCATAGATATAACCTAGTCAAACCAAAAGATTATAGCAAGGCATTGGCACCAAAGACTGGTTCTATTAAGGAAAAAGAAAACAAATCCAATATCTCTGCTTATCCATAATGGCAACATACACACGTATAAATCCAATGAACATTGAATGCAGAGGTTTTCTTCCCAGGCGAAGTTACTGTAATCCCAGGCAAAGTTACAGTGATCCTACCTATCGTTCTAAAGGATTCTATGCCTATCCAGCAGGCTGATTTTACACACTGCAAATATCTAGTCTTACATACTACTGCAGAGAGAAGTGTCTGGTGCTAGAGTCCAACTCTGAACTTCTAAGAACAACTGAATGAGCAAATCAAATGTTACATTTCCATCTCTTTGCATCTTCCTATTAGAGTCTTAAAAGGGCAAGTGCAAGAAACGGGACAATGGCAAGGCAGAAAGTTACTTCTCTTTTATCATTCAAGACGAAAGCACCAACGCCCACCCTATGTGAAGCATTAGCAGGAATAGTATCCTGGGTCTCAGGAAGCCAGCGGACAAGCATCAAGTAATCTGATTCAGCATGGTGATACCTAAATCCTTCCTGCCAAATTACCAGACAATATTTCAATGGACCGTGTATTTCATACCTAAACCTATCAAACTTCCTGCTAGAAAGCAATTTAACAAGAGGGGCCAATACTAAATCTTGGCCAAGAAAAAACACATATATGTACCTTCACTATAATGTCAACAAGATGTGAACATTTAATGGGCAATTTGATCCACACTCCCTTCTTCCCCTGCAACCAAAATATACCCAATAAGAAGAAATACAGAAGACCAGATTGATATTGTTACAAATAAAATAAAATAAAATAAAATGACAAGACCGATGAAATACAAGTGCGGTACTTGTTGTTTCCAGCTTGATATTGAAGCCCGGAGCAAAGACGCAAAGACATCAGCTTTCATGACATCAGCATCCATATCCTCCTTGATCTCCACCCTGACTCCTCCATACGAATCCTCACACCCATCGAGCAGTTGAATCTGCTCGATCCCACTATCGTTATGTTCAGTCATGGCTTGCCTCAAAGCTGATGATGCACTGATGGACTTGTACCTGATGGGAAATGGCACCCTAGGAGCTAAACCTGGACAAATGAAGCGACCATTCATCCACTGATTTCTATCGGAAACAACTGGTCTAGCTCAAAAGTAAAGTAATAAACCCAAATAGAAAATAACCCAGAACAAAACTGATGTAAAACAACATGCAAAGGCCTTTATGGAAAAATTGAAGCAAAACTGATGTAAAACAACATGCAAATGCCTCTATGGAAAAATTGGAACGTCATCCCACAAATTAAAGATATGATTGTGTGATCTTCAATATTATAAAAAATGGGTTCAATATTTGATTTACAAAGAATTATCGACATGTCACATATGTCAGACGCGTTCTGCAGATTTTCTAGTTGTGTTTTGATATCTTTCCCTTTTATTAATATCTTTTCCTTAATTTTGTTATTCAATTTTAGTTATTTGGTTATTTTCTGAATGACGACCCCTTTATAAATAATCGCTTAAGATATTATAATCGTCACTTCATTATTCAAAATAAACGCTATCTTTTGGAATCATTTCCGAGTATAACTTCCTCTCCAGCAAAAGGAAGACTTCAATAGTCTTTGTTTACTAAGTCTAACTCTCTCGCAAACACTCCCTTGGGCGATGATGTTCCTTTTTCTCACTATATTTTAGTTCAGGAACAGCCAAGAACCTCACCAGTCACTCATCCAATGGATACGCAAAGCTCAAGAGCGTCAAGACAAGCCACACCCACGAAGAAAAATAAAAACTTTCTGACAAAAGAAGGACCAAACACAAAAACCAACTAAATTGCGAATGTCCATGAATCAAACAAATAAAGAAATACAGAAGTGGGCAATTGGGTAGGCTTTGCCGTCGCCACAGACGATGGATTAAACAATGAGAAGTGGAAAGAGAAAACCAAATGCATCGATCCACGCTTACCCTCTAAAGCCCTTGACTTGCGAGGAGTCAAAGCACTAAAAAAGAGGCCTCGGACGACCGGTCTCGGCACGGAGCCCTGGCGCGCGAGGAGGAGCGGGTCGAAAAGCTTGACGCTTTTCAGCCTCGGCAAGAACATCAAACGGATGGGAGATTAAGTTGCTCTTCAGTGAATTAGTATCGCTCCAACGGCTAAAGCGAAGTGGAAGACAAGAGGCAGAAACGGTAAAGTATATAAAGGCTTCTTCTGGGTCTGGGGAGTTGCACAATCTGGGCCTTCGAAAGATTTGCTGCGAATGTTCGCCCGTTGGTTCCAGTCTTCAATGGACACGGATCCAAGGAAACCGCGGGAATTCCCCGCGGCCGGTGGAAGACCCTCCTCGCGGTTGCAGAGACGGAGAAAGGAGAAGATTCGACCCTCGGACTCGGAGGCTCAGAATTTACTATGTTTGTTTTTGGGTTATCGCCGTCGGTCTTGGGCTTTTCCTCGTTGTGGAGGTGTGGACTGGCGATTGGCCCTTCTCTCGGGTTCACGAGAAGAACGCGTCTGACATAAGGACAAACTTTGATTTGACGTGATTTGTAAATTTTAATTTATTTAATATGATTTATCATATTTAATTTATTGTAATATCATTTCTAAATTTTCAATTTATTCAATATGATACTTAAATTTTTGATACATATTCAACTTAATTCTAAATTATATGAAAACATTCAATATCATATTTTCATTAATTTATATGCGGGAACTACATTGAATATTTTCATATGTTTTAGGGACTAAATTATATATATACCAAAAGTCCAAGAATTACATTAAACAAATTAAATAAATTGAAAGTTCGGAATCACACTTTGAATGAATTTAAAGTTCAATTACCACATTGCATTTTAATTAAAGTTCAAAGACTATTTGTGTCATTTTCCTATATAAATTGTGCATATCTTTAAAAGATTATAATTGATATTATCTTTATCTTAATCTATCTTATAAAGCATGTATTATTCTTTAATGTAGAAATATATGATGAAAATAATTTAAGGCAAATTATTATTCATTAGTGTTTGCTGTCAGCTATTAAATCAATCAAAAGATAAATTATTACTGAATGTTTGAACAAGTGGATCACCGACCCCAAAAAGAAAAAAAAAAAAAAGTGGATCACATTTAAAATCCATCTAAAATTTATCTCGTCACATAATAATGATCTTAGCCTCCAAAGGCTCATTTCAATAAAATTGTAAAATGGCTTGGTTGCTGCATATTTAAGCCCTAAATATGTCCACAACTTTAGTGTTGAAAGTGGAATTAAATAGTGGTTTCACTATGAATAGTTAGGGAGATTTTTAGTTCCTTATCAATCATGAACCAAACATTATTAATAAATTTTAGCAATATAATTGGTACTACTCTAATTCTTACTAAATATTTTCATTTGAATTTAACTAAGCAGCTCTTTCCTTATAAATTGTAGTACTAAATGTTGTTATTGAACATGCCCTCAATATACCTAAACTCTTTTTATTTTGTAAGGATCTTATTAATGAGATTGAGCATACTTAATATACAAATTGTACGTGCGAATGACATGAGAAAAGACAAATGATGAGAACCCTTATTACCAAAATCCTATTAGCAACGATTTTGTTTGCTTCGAAAGTTGCAAGCTCCTATTGTTGTGGACCATCACCCTATTATTGAAGCGTTACTAACAATGTTTTCATAATGTGTCTTCCGCTTGCTTCTTACATCTATTAATTTTGTAATACTAAGGACCTTCCGCGTTTCAATAGTAGATTATGATTGACCAAAGATTCAAGTTTTATAATATTAGAGTCATTTAATTGACTGATGAATCCTAGGAAAATGGAAATAACAAGACTTTGAGATTGGAAAACGACTAGAGAAGAGGCAATGGGAAGATCATCGAAAGTGTCCATTGTCTTCCTCTTTTTGTTCCCGGTACCTTCATGGAAATCTTCATGGAAATCTACCTTTCGAGAATGAGTCATGGTAAATGAAAATTTATGTCAAAATCAAGGGCAGGGATAACTGCTTTAGGACGGCAATTTGTCGACCGTCTTGGGTAAAGGTCATGCGAAAATTAATAAATGAAAGAATTAAGCAGTCCGTAGTTGTTGAGCTTCTTTAATTTATTCAATCACACGCCTCTAATTTTTTTTTTTTTTTCCAATTGCCCACTCAACTGCTCCATTCCCTTCCCTTAAACATACGACGGACCCGTTTCCCTTCCAATACATCACTGGCCCGCAATAAAAAATTGAAAAGAAAAGAAACATCCACAAACTTAAAATTCCAAATTTTTTGACATATTTATCTTATATTAATATTCGGTCAATGAGCGCCGCTAAAAATCTATTTTCATGAATGTGGTTTAAGCAAAATAAATAACTTAGTTTTGACTGAAAAATCATTTAATTAAACTTTGATGAAGTGTAAATATGTCACACAATAAGAATTTTACATTTTTTGATATCATAAGGGATTATAATTAGCATAGTTTGAGATCTTTTTATGGTAAAAAGAAAGTTTAGGCTAAATGTAAATAGTTTGGGTTTTCTGGTTTTCATTCTAAACAAATTCTAATAATAAAAAACCCCAAAAGGAGGGAGAGTCGGTGGCTAAGGGCCTGTTTGTAAAAAAAAAAAAAAAAAAGAATTATGTTCTCCAAAAAAATTATATTCTTTTGTTCAGGGAATGAAAAAAAGAATAGAAACATATTTGTAAAACTTTTGTTCACAAAAATAAATTTTTTTTTTGGAATAGATTTGGAACAGAAAATAATAAGTAAAAAAAAATTATTGTTTTCGAGAACAATTTCTAGAATCAATTTTTCTTTCTTCTTTTTTTTTTCTTCTATTTCTTTCTTCTTCTTCTTCTTCTTTCTTTTCTTTGGTGACCAGATGAGGGCCGGTGACTTTACAAAGTGTCACCGACCCCTAGAGACACCCAAGTTATGGCGAGGCTCGTTGGCCGAGCCTCGCCATGGTCGCACAAGGCTCGGCCTCGCCAAGCCTCATCGGCGGCTAGGTGAGCTTGGCCTCCTCAATTAGCATGAGATTGACTTTGCGGCGTCAGCTTAGGTAAGGCCGAGCCTCGTTGGGCCTCGCCCTAGCCTGTGAGCACGTTGGACATCACTCAATCGCCAGGCCACGGTGATGGCTAACAAGAACCGCTAAAGAGAAAAAGAAAAAAGGAAATAATAAGAAAAAGAATTTTAAATAAAAAACTAAGAATTTTACCACATGTATTTTTATTTTAAAAATAGAAATTTTGATAAATTATTCTTTTATTAAGAAATTATTCTTAAAATATATATATATATATATATATATATATATATATATATATATATATATTTCTCGAACAAAATGATTGCCAGATGGATCTTACGCCTAGTCAAGGGAGGAGGAAGTACCTTGGTCAATGGCAGGGCCGTCCATCCGCTGATGATGGTCCAACGACCCTCGCCATTGTCTCGGCCCATTGTTGCTGCCGCTGCCGCACCCTCATATGAAGAGAGAGAATTCGGCAAGGCCGCAACGCTAGATCTGCGAAGAGTGCCATGGTCCTCGCCGGCAAGTAGCGAGGCTGATGAAGGTCGTGACTTCGCCTGCTTCACCTCCCTCCTCGCCTGGCCGGACCTATTATCTTTATGCTCGTCGCGTATGGAGAGGGAGAGAGAGGGACGGAGTGAGAGATGCGCGCTCTCAGATTTGTTTATGGTAGCTGCAAAGAAGGTAAAACACATTCATCTAAACCAATCTCAAATAAACATCAGGCTCCAGCAGATCCATGGCCATCATGGTTGCTGCCCTGCTCAACCTCCGCCGCCTAGACCCACCGTCGCTTCTTCGCCTCGCCAAATCAAAGTCCCCCGCTGACGCCGGCAACAGCAACGAAAAAACTTTCACCAAAAAAAAAAAAAACAGCAACGAAAAAACCTGAGAACCACGATGATAGATCCACCCGAGATCTTCACCGGAACAGATGGTCTCATCATCCCTCGCAAGAAAAACACTTGATCAAGTCCCTCCTCAGATGCTTCGCCTCCCTCGCCGCCCACTGGGATCGGGTGACCTTGCGAGAATTTCCGGCCGCCTCTTTAGCAACAGTAGCCCCTTTCCTTCCCTTCGTTGGTGCTTGTTCTTTTATTTTTCCCAGAATTCTCTTTTTTAAATAGAAGAAGTACTATGAGTTTTATGTCCCATTATTTTAATGACCACGTAATGAGCATTTATTTCAGTTTACATTTTTTAAATGAAATAATTAAGAGTACGCTTAGTAACATTTCTATTCCAATGAACAATTTTTTAACATAAATAGTTTTATTTTTTTGTTAAATGGAATAATTTACGAAAATAAAAACGCGTTTGATAAGCTGAAAAATTTATACTCAGAAATAGAAATGCATTTAGTAAACTTGTATAATTTTTTATTTTTTTTTTATTTTTCAATGTTTTTATTATATATTCTTTCTTTTTCTTTTTTCTTTTTTTTTTTCCTTATTTTCCTTATTTCTTCCTTTTGGCCATCACCGATCTCGATTATGGTGCGGCGACCATGAGGGCCGGCGACCTCAAGGCCCCTGCCCAGTCGGCGTCGCCCATTTCTACCAAATACATTTATGTTCTTTTTTTTTTTTTCCTTGAAACAAAAACAAAAATAAACAAACATGCCCTAACTTTAACAAATCAAATAAAAATATTTGGGGTTAGATCGAATTGTAAATAGAGCTCTTTATGCCAAATTAAAATATAGAACAAATTAAGTGCCTATGAGATTAAAATAATGAATTGTAAATAGAGTTCAAGCTCAAATATCATTATTTATTGTTTATAATAATAGACAATTAAGGACTTTCTCAAGCTCGAGATTTTTGTTCATTCACTTGATATTTTGAAATTAAGTTGGTTGAACTTGAGATTTTACTCGTTGGAATTGAATAAGTAAACAAAATAAAATTGGATTTGATTGGATGGTATTAATTAAATCAGTATTGATTACCATTTCTTATTGAATTAACCAATGGACTTGCTATCGATTTTTTTATTTGACAATACCCCAAATTAAAATAAAAATTCAAGAATTGTCGGCATTGATTATCAAAATGAAAGTGGATTCAGTTGTAGTAATAATTAAATCGAGTGCTAATTACCATTTCTTATTAAATTAATCGATCAACTTGCTATCAAATATTTCATTTGATAATACCCCGATTTTTTTTTTAAAGGTTAAAGAACTGTCGGTGTCTTTCTTCCCCAATTAAAATATGATGCTGGGCAGGAGACATGCAAACCTTCTTTCTAGGCGGTAGATATTCGGGATTGAGACGAATGAGAGATTTTAAGGAGAAATCGGTGGCTGACTTGGCAATGGGTATATTAATGATTGTTTATTGATAATTGAACGAGTAAGCGTCAGAAAAGAGAAGTTGAAAACAAAAGAAAAAGGCAATATATTCTAAGAAACTGTGTACATCATGTGCTAATAGTGAGAATTTGGTTAATAATTTAGAATGGAAATATATGAGTGTGGAAAAAGTAGCTTCTACAACAAAACCATGTAGAACAAAATAATGATCGTTCGAGTCAAACTCTCTTAGGAAAAAGAAAAACCGCCTCCTTTAAGATTGACAAAAAAAAAAAAAGACTATGAAATTATCTAAGTAAGAAAATTTTTCCAATTAGCCTCTTTTTCCTTTTTGTCAAAATAAAGCTCATTTCATTCAACTAGTAAAACCAAAGGGGCTTTGTAAAAGGGTTTCAATACATTAAAGAAGGCAGAAATAACCCAAATCAGTGGAAGGAATTTCTCTTGTGGCTTTGGCTTTCCAGTCTGTAATGGAGTTGCCTCTAATTAAATAGTAAGTGTTACTGTTATTGTGGGTTATCTAATTTGCCTGTCGAAACCCTAAATCTCCCATTCAATTGATCGACGGAGAGAATATGACAAACTTAAGTAAGTGAGAGTTAGGGATATGGCTAGCAAACGATGGTGTAACTATGATGGCTGAGCAATGGTGGGTGAGCGACGTTGGGCGTCGAGCGAGCTCGGATGGGTGAGCTAGTAGCATACTTTTTATGTAGGAAGAACCAATCGATGCCCTAATTTCAATCCTCCTCTAGCGACATCGTTTTGGCCAGAGGAGCTATGCCTACAACGTTTTTGACAGATAATCCACATAGAATGGCAAAACAATGTCATTTCTTAAGGAGGATGAAAACGACGTTGTTTATGCCATTTCACGTGGATTGCGTTTTAAAATTTTTGTCATGTCAACTTATTTTTTATTAATATAACAGTCATGTAATTAATTTGGTTGGAATCTCTCGCTAGAGCACCAAAGTAATTGTTTTTCTTCGATTTGATACTTAAGTGAGCCGTTAGAAACTTTTTACACCAAAATAAGTATAGTACATGAATTTTAGCACTTCTTGTGTAATTTACCCAGTAGATGTTTTTCTGGAGGAGATGATAAGTTTGTGCTGTGACAGAGAAACATTCAATAAAGACTATAAGAGCAACAATAAGAAACGGTGTTTGGAAACAAGTATGTCATCCAATATGGACCTATGAAGCTTCAGAAAATGGTCCTTCCTGGAAGGCAACCATGAAAAATAATGAGCAGCTAAGTACAACCCAAGTCAATGGAAATCCAGGCAAAATATTTATTAAGTACCTTTCAAGCAGGTTTAACAAGATTTTCGCGTTTGAATCGGCATTTTGATCTGGAGGTTGACTTTCCTTAAATTAAATGTTGCAGGGCAACGGAAAATAATGGGAAGGGCAAAGAAACTTTAGGACAGGACCCACTTTACGTCGTTTTGATGACAGAAACTATAATGGAGATTATATTTTCTTAGTTTGGTGGTAGAAGAAGGGAGAAAGGGCTGATTGATCAGGCGGTAAGGAGGTGCTTGTATTCTTCAACTTCATCTGGAATCAGCAGGAGATCATCCATTGGAAAATAATTGAAGAGAGATACGCAAGAACAGCATCAATTCCTGCCGAAACTTGGCAATTTTATTTAGAAATTTTCTCAGAATTCCATTCGATGAGCAACCTCATTCTGTGATTCAATTTTGTCCCAAACATGAGACGTGCACTCTAAGGCAGGGTGTGCCTGCAAGAGAGGGTCTTCTCCATCATTTCTCGCATCTTATCGATGATAAAGATTTCTCAAACATCAAAGTAGTTATTAGAACATTAAAGTCGATTCAACCTAACCATTAGCCACGGGGCTATTCTTTTTTGCTATGTTCCAGTTCAAAATCAACATTTTGGGGGTGAAAACAAGTTCGAATGACATAACATTGAATCACCAAACAGAAAGAACAATTATCTTTTTTACTAAGAGACCTTGATGGCGTCATTGGGTCTGTTTCACTCAATAATTGGATTTCTTATGGTCATGTTGAACAGGTAACTGATCTTCATAAGTATCAAGCTCCAGCTTAATCTCGATAACAATTTGACAACCATCGTTTCAATAGAATATGAACTTTTCAATAAAGAACTGGTTTATTCTGTTTAACGCGTTGGTAATGAGTGCTGAGAAGAACAAAATAATTAGCACGTTAAATCAGAAAATGATCTTGCGGCACTTTTATTTGCTGAGAGAAGAAAATCATTGGATGGAAACAAATATTGCAGATTTCTCATTAGAAGAGCATGGATTGCTCATAGTGTAAATTAACATTGCCAGACATGAGTTAGAATTTGATCGGTCACAAAGTGTAGTGTCGTCACACTTGTTTTTTTGGTCTTTCTGCGTTTGAATGAAGCTTGACGCACACGTACGGTCGGGCCTCAGCCATGACAGCTAATTTTCATGCACTTATCAGTAGTTTGCATGCACTTAAGCCAGACAGAGACAGAGCCAGGCCTCATCACACTTGTTCTAGCACTATAAACTCCGAAGTATGAATGTCGGTTCTGATGTTTGCACACACATTGCACTTTGCCTCTCGATCCAACTTAGTTTATCTGTGAAAAGCGATAAGGTAACCAGTTGCGAGAAAGAAAATACAATAAGGATGGGATTTGGCAATAACCAGAACAATAAACAAAAGCAAGACAAAGTCTTCTGGTGCAACAAAAAAAAACTAAAAAAACAGCGAACAAAGCAATGAAAATGGCTGGTTTACTGTCGCCTAGTTTTTCTCTTCTTATTTGTCATTGTTGTTCCACATACATTTAAACAGATGGTGTGCGTGCTTGTATTATATAGTCATCAGCATTTTGCTGTGTGTTCGTGAGTGGCCATATAGCATATTCAGAGTGATGAAAGACCCGAGTCCTTTCTCAGTTATTAACTTATTACGACAGGTAGTTGCTTCTGAGGAAGGTCTTCTCCATTTCCATCACTCCTTGCAGCTTATTCTTCAATGGAGCATGGTCAATGTATGGTAATTTTAAAGGAAACAAACCTGTAAGATCAATTTGCTCACTAATGCAGTTCTGTGTCAATTCTTTTCGTGCTTTAATGCCCTTCCAAAGCACCACAACAGACCAAAAAAGGTAAGTGCCAATTATAAGCATGGCCATACGATAAAACTGAAGCAATTTTCCATACAATAAAATGCTAAATCACAGCTTTAATGAATTAAAACTTTCAGGGATTTTCTCATATGCACGGCCACATAAAATATCTTTTACACGGGTTGCATTTAAAGCTTTAGAAATCACAATAATTAAAATGATTCTGCATAAATTATCAATTAAAACCAGAATATGTAAACAGAATTTGACATAAACTACTACAAAACAACACAAAAATAAAGCTGTTCTCTTCATTATATACAGCGCTTCCATAACACAAGTAAACACAAGCATCACAACTGGGAAATTATTGCCTCGTCCCAGGTCCTACATGTGGGCCTCTGGTGAGGCTCACAAAATCAGCAGTGGGGATCAACATGGTCCAGTACGCCTGGGGCTAGGAAGCAATTTCGCATCACAACCAGGCAGTAATTACATAGAACTCGCAAAGTTCTCCACAATTTCAGGGTTATTGCAGTAGATGTAAGTCCTTTTGCCTCTCCCAGTAGTTGTGGGCAAAGCAGCGAAACCAGGGTGGCCACGATCAGCCTTCTCCAAGCATATCTTCGCCATGAAATTGAATTGCTTGTTTCCAACAACAAAAGGTTGTGCTGCATACTCCTCAATTGGCATCCACTATAATCAAGATAAAACACATCCAGTTCAGATCATAGAATTGGCCAAAGAAAGAACTAACGACTGATGATCTTTTAACACTGCTACTAAATGGGTAGATCCAAACAGGCTATCCGGTGAAGTCACTCGTCGTCGATGTGCTTAAGAAATTATACATTAAATTTTAGTACATTCATCGTTTAGCACAAATGAGCAAGAATGCAAGATTAAAGCATGCAGCCCAGTGTTGTCCAAGACGAAGCGCAAGCAAAGATTTGATTAGTGAAAAGTCCTCATACTTCCACCAAAACCTAGGAGAGTGTGCAATTTACCTGGGCTGCCTCGATCTCTACATCCTGTTTCTTGATAGCAGACGATTCTGGCTGAAGCACACAAAGGAAGAATAAATCCGACTTTGTCATGAATGATTTGTGGCTTTGTCTGTGATAGAACATAAGAGATAGAATGTGAAAAAGAGAAATCAAATTTGAACATCAGAAGGCTAAACACAGACATCTACATGAAGACCAAAACATATTAAAGCACCACAATCTGAAATAGAAGATTTTCTTTACCTGAAACAGAGGACTTCGACAAATTTAGTGTCTACCTGTGAACGTAAAAGATTTAAGGCTTTAGTCGGAATTCTCAAGTGAAATGCCCCAGAAACTTAACTTTTCTACACAGCATCAAACTCATTGCTTACCCCAGTCTCTTCCTTTACTTCCCTGACAACTGCATCACATATATCCTCACCCTACGGAGATAGATTCACAGTCAAACCATTGCATTACATATCGATACATCTAATGTAGCAGTTGATATCCTAAACACACTCACCTCTTTCACAACTCCAGTGGGGAGTTTCCATACACCCGTACCTTGGAACCTTCCACTATGCTCTTGGACTACAAGCACCTAGAAAGGGGGAAAAGTTTTTATATTCTTTGAAGTGTTGAGCATCTGGTTGCATAAGAATCACGCTGAAAACAAGATAAAGCAGTGCAAAAGCGTGCGCCAAACAAAAGTTGGTATAAAACTCCATTGCATTGCATCTCTTCACAAAGTAAGGCTGTTATTTACAGGCTGAATCCTTCAAAAGAGGAAAACTGATGGAAGATTATGTGATTGTTGCTGAGATGAGAAGATTTATTGCAATCCAAATGCTAATATTGCCTGAAGTCCATTACTAAATGGCTTGTCATAGATACAACCTAGTCAAACCAAAAGATTATAGCAAGGCACTGGCACCAAAGACTGGTTCTATTACGGAGAAAGAAGACAAATCCAATATCTCTGCTTATCTACAATGGCAACCACAATGGCAACATACACACATATAAATCCAATGAACATTGAATGCAGAGGTTTTCTTCCCAGGCGAAGTTACTGTGATCCTACCTATCATTCTAAAGGATTCTATGCCTATCAAGCAGGCTGATTTTACACACTGCAAATCTCTAGTCTTACACACTACTGTAGAGGGAAGTGTCTGGTGCTAGAGTCCAACTCTGAACTTCTAAGAACAACTGAATGAGCAAATCAAATGTTACATTTCCATCTCTTTGCATCTTCCAATTAGAGTCTTAAAAGGGCAAGTGCAAGACACAGGACAATGACAAGGCAGAAAGTTACCTCTCTTTTATCATTCAAGACGAAAGCACCAACGCCCACCCTATGTGAAGCATTTTCAGGAATAGTATCCTTGGTCTCAGGAAGCCAGCGGACAAGCATCAAGTAAGTTGGTTCAGCATGGTGATACCTAAATTTTTTCTGCCAAATTACCAGACAATATTTCAATGAACCGTGTATTTCATACCTAAACCTATCAAACTTCCTGCTAGAAAGTGATTTAACAAGAGAGGCCAATACTAAATCTTAGCCACGAAAAAACCCATATACGTACTTTCACTATAATGTCAACAAGATGTGAATTTTCAATGGGCAATTTGATCCACACTGCCTTCTTCCCCTGCAACCAAAATATACCCAATAAGAAGAAATACAGTAGAACAGATTGGTACTCTTACAAATCGAAGAAAACAAATTGACAAGACCAATGAAATACAAGTGCGGTACCTGTTTTTTCCAGCTTTTTATTGAACCCCGGAGCAAACGGGCAAAGTCATCAGCGTCCATATGCTCCTCCTTCATCTCCACAGTGACTCCTCCATATGAATCCTGAAACCCATCGAGCACTTGAATCTGCTCGATCCCACTATCGTTATGTTCAGTCATGCCTTGCCTCAAAGCTGATCATGCACTGATGGACTTGTATCTGATGGGAAAGGGCACCCTAGGAGCTAAACCTGGACAAATGAAGCGACCATTCATCCACTGATTTCTATCGGAAACAACTGGCTAGCCCAAAAGTAAGGTAATAAACCCAAGTAGAGAATATCCCAGAACAAAACTATTAAAGCAAAGGAGGAGGAAGACTTCGATGGTCTCTCTTTACTAGGTTAACTCCCCTCGCAAACACTCTTGGGTGATGATGTTCCTTGAATATTCCCCTAATTTTTCTCGCTATATATTTGTCCAGGAACAGCCAAGAAGCTCACCAGTCAGTCAACCATTGGATAAGCAAAGCTCAAGAGCGCACCAAGACAGCGGCACCCACGAAGAAAAATAAAAATTTTCTTAAGAAAAAGAAATAAAGAACAACCAAACACAAAGACCAGCTAAATTGCGAATGTCCATGGATCAAAGAAATAAAGAAACGCAGGAGGCGGGCAACTGGGTAGGCTCTGCCGTCGTCAGAGACGATGGATTTAAAAATGAAAACTCGGGCGCGAAAACCAAATGCATCGATCCACGCGTACCCTCTAAAGCCCTTGGCTTTGCGAGGAGTCAAAGCACTAAAAAAGAGGCCTCGGACGACCGGTCTCGGACGGAGCCCTGGCGCGCGAGGAGAAGTGGGTCGAAAAGCTCGACTCTTTTCAGACTCGGCACGAACGTCAAACGGATGGGAGATTAAGTTGTTCTCCAGTGTGCTGCTATCGCTCCAACGGCTAAAGCGAAGTGAAAGATAAAGGCAGCAACGGTAAAACCATATAAAGGCTTCTTCTGGGTCTGCGAATTTGAAACATCTGGGAAGGAGTAATGGCGCGGTGATCTGGTCTTCGAAAGATTTGCGGCGAACGTTCCCCTCGGCTACACACCTCCACGGACACGGAACCGATGAAGATGCAGGAATGCCACCGGGCAGATTCGACCTCGGACGCTCAGAATTTACCTTGTTTCTTCCGTCGTCCTCGCCCTAGGTGTAGATCGGCGATTGATTCTTCTCCTCGTAGTCACGCCAAGAACGCGTCCGACAAAATCAAAGTTTTCTTATCATGATGTCCTTTTAGTCTATACCATTTTCCGAGGTTCCGTACATAAACGGGATGGACCTATTTTCTCTAACCAACAGGAAAGTCTAGGTAGAGACCGAGTCTAGGTCTCAATAAAAATATACCGGTTCCATTGATTCTCCCGTCCACATCCCCCTTTACGGGGAGTAGGGGAACCAACCTAGATCCCCGTGAAGCCTTCCCGGCTAAAACACGCTAGCGGGATAACTAGACAGATAGTCCTTTGACTTTTATTCGATGGTCCTTCAACTTTTATTTCGTCTAAAATGATTTTTGAATTTTACCTTAATATGTAATATGATAATTATTAAAATGCTCAATATTCTCTCTTAAATATATTTTTAAATTTTACCTTAACATGTTTAACTTAATCTTTAAAGTATATTAAAATATTCAATATTCATTAATTTGATTGTAGGGACTACATTAAATTTGTTTTTCGATAACCCTTTGGGAGGAGGACACGTAAAAGAGGACCCACCATCCCGGCATCCCAGGATTCAAACTCCTCCCCCTTCGTGAGGAAATAGAGCCTAAACCATCACACCTTTGACGGCTAAAAATGACTACATTGAATATTTTTATATAGTTTAAGGACTAAAGCGAACATATACCAAAAGTCAAAGACACTATTAACAAAATTGAAAGTTCAAGAACTACATTTACAATTTTGAGACCGCATTGAACAAATTAAAAATTTACGAATCACATTGTACATTAAACTAAAATTCAAGGATTATTTGTATTATTTTCCCTTATATAAATTGTGCATATCTTATAGAGATTATAATTGATAATATCTTAATCTTAATCATCTTATAAAGCATGTATTATTCTTTGATATAGATATATATATAAATATTATTCTTATCTGACCATGACAAGAATAATTTAAGGCAAATTATTATTGAACGTTTGAACAAGTGGATCACATTTAGTATCCAAACAAAAAAATTTCTCGTCGCATCATAATCCATCTTAGCCTCCAAAGGCCCATTCAATAAAATTGTGAAATGGGTGCCACATGTGTAAGCCCTAAATATGTCCACAACTTTAGTGTCGGAAGTGGAATTAAATGGTGGTTTCACTATGAATAGTTAGGGAGATTATTAGTTCCTTACCATAGGCGAACCAAACATTATTAATAAGTTTCAGCAATATGATTGATACTACTCTAATTATCACCAAATATTTTCGTTTGAATTTAATGAGGCAGCTCCTTCCTTGTAAATTTTAGTACTAAATGTTGTAATCAAACGCGCCCTTAATATACCTAAACTTCTTTTTTATATTGTAAGGATTCAATTAATGAGATTAAGCATACATAATAAGAAAATTGTATAATTTCCAAAATATTGATTGCAAATGACATGAGAAGAGACAAATCATGATTTCCCTTATCGATAAAAATCTCTGTTAGCAACGATTTTATTTGATTTGAAAGTGGCAAGCTCCTATCGTTGTGGACTACACCCTATTATTGAAGGGTTACGATCTTTTCGTAATGTTTCTTCCCCTTCCTTCTTACGTCTGTTAATTTTGAAATACCGAGGACCTTCTGCGTTTCAATCGGGATTGTGATTGACCAAAGATTCAAGTTTTATAATATAAGAGTCATTTGATTGACCGGCGAATCCTAGGAAAACGGACAGAAAAAAAAAAAAGACTTTGAGATTGGAAAATGACTAGAGAAGAGGCAATGGGAAGATCATCGAAAGTGTCCATCGTCTTCCTCTTTTTTGTTCCCAGTAGCTTCCTGGGAATCCACCTCTCGAGTTTGAGTCTAGGTAAATGAAAATTTATGTCAAATTCAAGGAAGGGACGACTGCTGTAGGACTGCAATTTGTCGACCGTGTTGGGTAACGGTCATGCGAAAATTAATAAATAAAAGAATTAATTGAGCTTCTTTATTTTATTCAATCACACGCCTCTGCAATTTTTTTTTTTTTTAATTGCGTACTGCAACTGATCCATTCCCTTCCCTTAAATATACTAATGACCGTTTCCCTTCTAATACATCACTGGTGCGCAATAAAAAATAGACAAAAAAAAAAAAAAGCATTCACAAACCTAAAATTCTAAATTTTTAATGTATAACATATTTATCTTATATTAATATTTAATTAAGGAGCACCGTTAAAAATTTATTTTCAAGGACATGATGTAAGCAAAACAAATAACTTTATTTTGACTAAAAAATTATTTAACTAAACCTTGGTGGAGTGTAAATATATCACAGTAATAATAGTTTTGCGATTTTTGATCTCATAAGGATAAAAGTATTATAGTTAGTATAGTGTGAGATTTTTTTGGTATAAAAAAAAAACTTAGGGTAAATATAAATAGTTTGGGTTTTCTGGTTTTCTTTTCCTAAACAAATTTTAATAATAAAAACCCCAAAAAAGAGGGAGAGTCGGTGGCTAAGCCTGACCAGGGAAGGAGGAGGTACCTTGGCCGGTGGCAGGGCCTTCCATCCACCGACGACGGTCCAACGACCTTCACCATTGTCTCAGCCCATCGTTGCCGCCGCCGCCGCCGCCGCCGCCGCCGCACCCGCATATGAAAAGAGACAGAAACAGAGACAGAGACAGAGAGAATTCAGCAAGGCCGCAGCGCTCGATCTACGGAGAGTGCCATGGTCCTCGCCGGCAAGTGGCGAGGCTGACGAAGCCGTGACTTCGCCTGCTTCACCTCCCTCTCGCCTGGCCGGACCCATTATCTTTATGCTCGTCGCGTATGGAGAGGGGGAGAGAAAGAGAGGGACGGAGAGAGAGATGCGCGCTCTCAGATCTGTTTATGGTTGCTGCAGAGAAGGTAAAACACAATCATCCAAACCAATCTCAAATAAACATCAGGCTCGAGCAGATCCATGGCCATCATGGTTGCGGCCCTGCTCAACCTCCGCCGCCTAGACCCTCTGTCGCTTCTTCGCCTCACCGAATCAAAGTCCGCCGCTGACGCCGGCAACAGCGACAAAACAACCTGAGAACCACCAAGATAGATCCACCCGAGATCTCCACCGGAACAGATGGTCTGATCATCCCTCGCAAGAAAAACCCATGATCAAGTCCCTCCTCGGATGCTTCACATCCCTCGCCGCCCGGGCTCTCTCTCGCGCGCGCGCGCTGGGCGATGAAGGGGCGGTGGGATGACCTTGCGAGGATTTCCGGCCCATCCCGGTCCATCTTTCTTTCGCAACAGCAGTCCCTTTTCTTCCCTCTGCTGGTGCTTATTCTTTTATTTTTCCCAGAATTCTCTTTTTAAATAGAAAAGTACTATTATGAGTTTTACGTCCCATCAAGTTTTAACGACAACGTAATGAGCATTTATTTCAGTTTACTTTTTTTTTTTAAATGAAATAACTAACTCGAACAAATCAAATAAAAATATTTGGGGTTAGATCGAATTGTAAATAGAGTTCTTTATTTCAAATTAAAATATAGAACAAAATAAGTGCCTATCAGATTAAATTAATGAATTGTGAATAGAGTTCAAGCTCAAAATCATTATTTATAGTTTAGGAAAAATCACTAAAAACTCCGAACTATATCTAAAGTGACAAATTTATCCAAATTTTTTTTTTACATAAGAAAAATCTCAAATTTCTAATCATGACATATTTATTCCAAACTTTTTTTTGTAACATAAAAACCCTAAACTTTCATTTGTATGACACATTTACTCTAAATCATAAGGACAATTTGATCTTTTTTACTTCTATTTTTTTTCTTTTCTTCTTCTTCTTCCAACCTGAGGAAAGTCGGCGTCGGCGATGGCCTCCTCGCTTGATTTGGCAAGGGCACCCTCGCCCGACGCCGCGAGGCCACCCTCGCCTGGCCTGTCGGCCAGCTCGCCATGGCCAACGGAGGGAAGAGAGAAGAAGAAAAAAAATAGAAAGAATAAGACGAAAATATCCTTAATGGGGTAAATGTGTCATAGTTTGCAAAATTTGGGATTTTTCATGTCGTAAAAAGGTTTAAAATTTGTCACTTTGAGCAAAGTTTGGGATTTTTGATGATCTTTCCTTATTGTTTATAATAATAAATAATTAAAGAGTTTCTCAAGCTCGAATTTTTGTTCATTCACTTGATGTTTTGAAATTTAATTGGTTGAACTTGAGATTTTATTCATTGAAATTGAACAAGTAAACAAAATAAAATTGGATTCGATTGGATGGTATTAATTAAATTGAGTATTGATTACCATTTCTTATTGAATTAACCAATCGACTTGCTATTGAATAATTTTTTTTTTGGATTCGATAATACCCCAAATTGAAACAAAAATTCAAGAATTGTCTGCACTAATTATCAAAATAAAAGTGGATTCAATTGTGGTATTAATTAAATCAAGTGCTGATTACTATTTTTTATTGAATTAATTGATCAACTTGCTATCAAATATTTTATTCGACAATACCACAAATTGAAAAAAAAAAAAAAATTTAAGAACTGTTGGTGTCTTTGTTCCCCAATTAAAATATGATGTTGGGCAATAGACACGCAAACCTTCTTTCTAGGCGGTAGATATTTGGGATTGAGACAAATGAGATATATTTTAAGGAGAAATCGGTAGCTGACTTGGCAATGGGTATATTAATGATTGGTTTATTGATAATTGAACGAGTACACGTAAGAAAGAAAAGTTGAAGACAAAGAAAAAGGCAATATGTTCTAAGAAAATGTGTACATCATGTGCTAATAGTGAGAATTTGGTTATTAATTTAGAATGCAAATGTATGCAAAATATGAGTGTGGAAAAAGTTAGCTTCTCCAATAAAACCGTGTAGAACAATATAATGATTGTTCGTGTCGAACTCTCTTAAGGAAAAAAAAAAACCGCCTCCTTTAAAATTGATGAAAAAAGGAATATGAAATTATCTAAGCAAGAAAAATTTTCCAATCAGCCTCTTTTTCCTTTTGTCAAAATAAAGCTCATTTTATTCAATTGGTAAAACCCAAGGGGCCTTGTAAAAAGGTTTCAGTACATAAAAGTTCCAAAAGGATTAAGGGAGGTGAAATAACCCAAATCAGTGGGAGGGAATTTCTTCTATGGCTTTGGCCTTCCAGTCAACATTGGAGTTGCCTCTTTATAGCAATGTTGAACCTAGATATTTGAGAAGTGGAGCAACGGACCATGACACTTAGTGATCAATATACAAACTTCCCATGATACTGACTGACCAAAGATTCTAGGACTCAATCGAAAGATTTTCTTTCTTGGCAACAAGGATACTAGGTTTAAAGCGACGTATGACACTCCATTAAAAAGGTGATGAAGCCTGAACAGTTCTTGCAAATCCATCGACGAGCCTTGTCAAGTGATCATGACAAACGCAAGCAATGGTTCCATTCGTTGATTAACGATTGTATGATCCGTCGATTTTCATTTTCAATGCCCCGAGCTGCGATGGAGACCAAAAGTTCTGTAGGTGCCGTGTTAAGTCCCCAATTTTTGGAAATCTTTGAGCTTGCGAATGCAGAATCCACGACGTGTGGTGGAGCTAGAGGTCTATTCGTGAGGACAAAGTGATTTCATCCTTTTCACATGTGCCAAAGTACCAACGCGACCACTTCCAGATTTGGTGAGTGAGCTGAGTTTGCTTTTAATTCTCATATCCATGCTTCAATTCTTGACAAACTTTATGTCAAAAGTTTAATATATAGATCTAGGTCGTCTATGGGTATAACAAGAATAAATAATCTATTGTCTTAAGGATGCCTTCATTGCACAATGTGCATATCGAATCGGGTACAATTCATCTTCCAAATAGGTTCTCCTTCATTAGTGGAGTGTTTTGACATAAAGACCACATACATAATTTGACTTTAGGGGTGGTACACAAGTTCCATATCTCCCTCCATAGACTGTGAAGAAGTTGAAAGGAGGAAAATGCTTGAATCTAGCTAGGCTTGTCACCTGACCCTCTTATGCAATTATTTCCTCTTTCAATTGAATATTTGTTTGATTGAATCCATGTCCACACAATCTGATCTTTTGCTATATGAGTCCCCACTGGAATGGATAGGATTTTATCAACAATTTAATGTCAAATTTATCCTCTAGAAGCTGAACATTCCATGAGTTCTCCTCCCTATTAATTAGATCGACTGCACAAGTGGTTCACCTCTAGGAGCCTCCTCCAAGCGCCCATCTTTTTCAGCCATTTGTCTTCTCTAATTGTTATGTTAGCTTCATTACGTACTAAACAATGCACTAAGTGAGAGATTAAATCCCTTCCTGCGAGCAAGCTCTACCTTCCCTAAAAGGGGCATACTCCTTTTTCTGCATGCCAAAAGTCTATGCTAGGAAAGTAAATTCATTTCATTAGCTGACACGAGTGATAAGAGGTTTTGAGTTGGTCTCCAAGCATGTTTTCTCAATATTGCCTTATTAAAGGGAAAGCAAATCTCTGAAACCTAATCCTCCCTTTTCTTCAAATGTAGTATAGGTTTAACTTCATTATTCTTCTATAAAAAAGATGCTATGCTCTATAGTTTTATAAATGGATAAGCACACTAGAAATTCTTAAATTTATTATGAACGTGCAATCGAATCTTTGAACTTTCAAAAAGTACAATTAAATCCTAAAATTTGCCATAAATAAGAGGAAGAATGAAAAAAAAAAAGAAAATATAAAAATATTATACATTAAAAGTAATTTAAAATTAAGAATTAAAAAATTCATATTTTTTAGTAATTACATCAAACTTGCAAAGTTCTCCACAATTTCAGGCTTATTGCAGTAGATGTAATTCCTTTTGCCACCTCCACTAGTTGTGGCCCGAGCATTGAAACCAGGGTAGCCATGATCAGCCTTCACCAAGCATATATTCGCCATGAAATTGAATTGCTTGTTGTTAACAACGAAAGGTTGTTTTGCGTACTCCTCAATTGGCATCCACTACAATCAAAATAATATACATCCAGTTCAGTTTATAGATTTGGCCAAAGAAAGAACTAATGAATGATCATCTTTTAACACCGCTACTACATGGCTAATATCCTAACAGGTATCCAGTGAGGTCACTCGTCGTTGATGTGTTTGAGAAATTATACATTAAATTTTACTAGATTCATTGTTTAGCACAAATGAGCAAGAATGCAAGATTAAAGCACGCAGCCCAGTGTTGTACGAGACAGCCTAAGCAATGATTGAATTATTAAAAAGTCCTCATACTTCCACCAAAATCAACGATTTATGCAAGTGTGCAATTTACCTGGGCTGCCTCAATCTCTACATTCTGTTTATCAATAGCAGATGATTCTGGATGAAGCACGCAAAGGAAGAGCAAATCCGACTTTGTGAAGAATGATTTGTGGCTCTGTCTGTGGTCGAACATAAGAGATAGAATGTGAGAAAGCGAAAGCAAATTTGAACATCAGAAGGCTACACATAGATATCTAAATAAAGACCAAAACATATTAATGCACAACAATCTGAAATAGAGGATTTTCTTTACCTGAAACAAAGGACTTCGACAAATTTAGTGTCTACCTGTAGATCACAAAAGAATAAGTCTTTAGTTGGAATTCTCAAGTGAAATGCCTCAGATAATTAACTTTTCTACACAACACAAAACTCTTCACTTACTCCGGTCTCTTCCTTTACTTCCCTGACAACTGCATCACATATATCCTCACCCTACGGAGATAGATTCACAGTCAAACCATTGCATTACATATCGATACTTCTAATGTAGCACTTGATATCTTAAACACACTCACCTCGTTCACAACTCCAGTGGGGAGTTTCCATACACCCTTACCTTGGAACCAACCACTATGCTCTTGGACTACAAGCACCTAGAAAGGAGGGCAATGTTTTAAATTCTTTGAAGTGTTGAGCGTCTGTTTGCATAAGAATCACGCTAAAGACAAGATACAGCAGTGCAGAAGAGTTCGCCAAACAAAAGTTGGTATAAAACTTCACTGCATTGCATCTCTTCACAAAGTAAGGCTGTTAGTTACAGGCTGAATCCTTTAAAAGATGAAAATCGATGGAAGATTATGTGATTGTCCCTAATATGAGAAGATTCATCGCAATCCAAATGCTAATATTGCCTGAAGTCCATTACTAAATGGCTTGTCATAGATATAACCTAGTCAAACCAAAAGATTATAGCAAGGCATTGGCACCAAAGACTGATTTTATTAGGATAAAGAAAACAAATCGAATATCTCTGCTTATCCACAATGGCAACATGCGTATAAATCCAATGAACATTGAATGCAGAAGTTCTCTTCCCAGGCAAAGTTACTGTGATCCTACCTATCGTTCTAAAGGATTCAATGCCTATCAAGCAGACTGATTTTACACACTGCAAATCTCTAATCTTACACACTACTGCAGAGAGAAGTGTCCGGTGCTAGATTCCAACTCAGAACTTCTAAGAACAACTGAATGAGCAAACCAAATGTTACATTTCCATCTCTTTGCAAGAAACGGGAGAATGGCAAGGCAGAAAGTTACCTCTCTTTTATCATTCAAGACAAAAGCGCCAACGCCCACCCTATGTGAAGCATTCATAGGAAGAGTATCCAGGGTCTCAGGAAGCCAGCGGACAAGCATCAAGTAATTTGGTTCAGCATGGTGATACCTAAATCCTTCCTGCCAAATTACCAGACAATATTTCAATGAACTGAGTATTTCATACCTAAAGCTATCAAACTTTCTGCTAGAAAGCGATTTAACAAGAGGGGCCAATACTAAATCTTGGCCATGAAAAAACACATACACGTACCTTCACAATAATGTCAACAAGATGCGAATATTCAATGGGCAATTTGATCCACACTCCCTGCTTCCCCTGCAACCAAAATATACCCAGTAAGAAGAAATGCAGAAGAACAGATTGATATTGTTACAAACCGAAAAAAACAAGACGAGACCAGTGAAATACAAGTGCGGTACCTGTTGTTTCCAGCTTGATATTGAAGCCCGGAGCAAAGGGGCAAAGACATCAGCGTCCATATGCTCCTTCATCTCCACAGTGACTCCTCCATATGAATCCTGAAACCCATCGAGCAATTGAATCTGCTCGATCCCACTATCGTTATGTTCAGTCATGCCTAGCCTCAAAGCTGACGATGCACTGACGGACTTGAATCTGATGGGAAATGGCACCCTAGGAGCTAAACCTGGACAAATGAAGCGACCATTCATCCAACTATTAAAGCAAAGGAGGAGGAAGACTTCAATTGTCTCTCTTTACTAAGTCAACTCCCCTCGCATAACACTCTCTTGGGTGATGATGTTCCTTGAATATTCCCCTAATTTTTCTCACTATATACTTGTCCAGGAACAGCCAAGCACCTCACCAGTCACTCAACCATTGGATACGCAAAGCCCAAGCGCATCAAGACAGCGGCACCCACGAAGAAAAATAAAAGCTTTCTTAAGAAAAAGAAAGAAAGAAACAACCAAACACAAAGACCAACTAAATTGCGAATGTCCATGGATCAAAGAAATAAGGAAACGCAGGAGGCGGGCAATTGGGTAGGCTTTGCCGTCGTCACGGACGATGGATTAAGCAATGAAAACTCGGGAGATAAAACCAAATGCATCGATCCACGCGTACCCTCTAAAGCCCTTGGCTTGCGAGGAGTCAAAGCACTAAAAAAGAGGCCTCGGACGACCGGTCTCGGGACGGAGCCCTGGCGCGCGAGGAGGAGCGGGTTGAAAAGCTTGACGCTTTTCAGCCTCGGCACGAACATCAGACGGATGGGAGATTAAAGCCGTTCCCCAGTGTACTGCTATCGCTCCAACGGCTAAAGCGAAATGAAAGATGGGGCAGCAAAATGGCAAAATTATATAGAGGCTTGCTGGGTCTGCTGAGTTGAAAAATCTGGGGAGAAGGAATGGCGCGTCATCTGGTCTTCGAAGATTTGCTGCGAACGTTCACCCTATCATTGAAGTGTTACTAACGATGTTTTCATAATGTTTCTTCCCCTTCCTTCTTACGTCTGTTGATTTTGTAATACTAAGGGCCTTCCGTGTTTGAATCTCTTATCGCGATTGACCAAAGACCGAAGTTTTATAATATTATAGTCATTTAATTGACTGATGAATCCCAGGAAAATGGAAAGAACAAGACTTTGAGATTGGAAAATGACTAGAGAAGAGGCAATGGGAAGATCATCGAAAGCGTCCGTCGTCTACCTCTTTTGTTCCCAGTAGCTTCATGGAAATCTACCTCTCGAGAACGAGTCAAGGCAAACGAAAATTTATGTCAAATTCAACGGAGGGGACAACTGCCTTAGAACGGCAATTTGTCAACCGTGTTAAGTAATGTCATGCGAAAATTAATAAATAAAAGAATTAAGCAGTCCGTAGTTGTTGAGCTCCTTTGATTTATTCAATCACATGCCTCTGAAATTTTCTTTTATCCAATTGCTTACTCAACTGCTCCATTCCCTTCGCTTACGACCCGTTTCCCTTCTGATACATCATTGGCGCGCAATAAAAAATTGAGGAAAAAGAAGCATCCACGAACCTAAAATTCTAAATTTTTAATTGTATGACATATTTACCCTATAACACTATCAGTTAATGAACATTGTTGAAAATATATTTTCATGAACATGGCTTAAGCAAAACAAATGGCTTCGTTTTAACTAAAAAAATCATTTAATTAAATTTTGATGAAGTGTAAATATGTCACAGTAATAATTATGCGATGTTTAATATCATAAGGGTAAAAGTATTATAGTTGATGTAGTTTGAGATTTTTTTAAGTTACGAAAAGAACTTAGGATGAATGTAAATAGTTTGGGATTTCTTTTTTTTCATAAACAAATTATAATAATAAAAAACCCCAAAAAAAGAGGGAGAGTCGGGGGCTAAGGCTGCTCAGGGAGGGAGAAGGTACCTTGGCCGGTGGCAGGGGCCCTCCATCCACCGATGACGGTCCATCGACCCTCGCCGTTGTCTCGGCCCATCGCCGCCGCCGCCGCCGCAACCGTATATGAAGAGAGAGAGGGAGAGAGGCACGGAGAGAGAGACGCGCGCTCTCAGATCTGTTTATGGTGGCTGTAGAGAAGGTAAAACACAATCATCCAAACCGATCTGAGATAAACATCAGGCTCGTGCAGATCCATGGCCATCGGGGTTGCTGCCCTGCTCAACCTCCGCCGCCTAGACCCACCGTCGCTTCTTCGCCTCGCCGAATCAAAGTCCGCCGCTGACGCCGGCAACAGCGACAAAACAACCTCAGAACCACCAACATAGATCCACCCGATATCTCTACCGGAACAGATGGTCTCATCATCCCTCGCAAGGAAAAACCCATGATCAAGTCCCTCCTCGGACGCTTCGCATCCCTCGCCGCCGGGGCGATCTCTCTCTCTCTCTCTCTCTCTCGTGCGTGCTTGTGTCCTGCGATGAAGGGGGCGGCCGGATCAGGTGACCTTGCGAGGATTTCCGGCCCCTCCCCGGTGCATGGCGGGCGGTCCGGCCGCCTCTTTCGCAACAGCAGCCCCTCCCCTTCCCTCCGCCGGTGCTTATTCTTTTATTTTTCCCAGAATTCTATCTTTTTTAAATATAAAAAGTATTATGAATTTTATGACCCATCAACCTTTAACGACAGCGTAATGAGCATTCATTTCAGTATACTTTTTTTTTTTCAGTGAGACAACTTACTCGGACAAATCAAATAAAAATACTTGGGGTTAGATCGAATTGTAAATAGAGTTCTTTTTTTCCCAATTAAAACATAGAAAATAATAAGTGCCAATGAGATTAAAATAGGGTTGAATCCAAAAAAAAAAAAAATCAGCCAATTTTAGATGGATGGACAAATTTGACCCAAACTTTTTTTGTCTCATTAAAAAAACACAAACTTTATGTTAGTGAAAATTTCGTCCAAATCTTTTTTATCATAAAAGGCACCAATTTTAGGTTGTGTGACAATTCTAACCCCAATTTTTTTTTTTTTTTTTTTTTTGTAAATAATCATAAAATTTCATTCTTATTGCAAATCTAACATCTATCATTAACTCTCTATTTGAAGTTTACTTTATTTCGAGAAAAAAGGTTCTAGCCGTGAGCTTAACATATCTTATTCGTGAGCTTAACATATCTTATTCATGGTGTCTCTTGATGAGCAGTGGTGTAGAGCTTTATACTACGACAAGACCACAAAATCTAGATAGAGAAATTCAATTTGGAGATTTTTTTGACTTGCTAGTAAAGTGTAGGAGAAGATGAATAGTTTTACTGTCATTCTCCAAGCTATGGTTCAAACAAAAAGACAATGAATAGTGTTTTAAATCCAGCCAACAAGTGCACATGGATTTATTGTTGAGGACAATCAATGGATCTAAGTTAAGGGGGGCTAGATTTAGAATTTAAGTGAAAGTTTGTGATTTTCTATTTTAGACATAAAAAAGTTGGGACCAAAATTGTTACTCGACATAAAGTTGGTGCTTTTTACATGACCAAAAATAGTTTGGGTCAGATTTATCATATGAGCTAAAGTTAACACTTTTTATGAGACAAAAAAAGGTTTGGGCCAAATTTGTCCCTTGAACTAAAGTTGGTGCTTTTGTTTTTGGAATTAGCCCATTAAAATAATGAATTGTAAATAGATTAATTGTAAATAGAGTACGAGCTCAAATATTATTATTCATTATTTATAATAATAGACAATTAAGGACTTTCTCAAGCACGAGATTTTATTCATTCACTAGATATTTTGAAAATAAGGCAATTGAACTTGAGCACTCAGTCAATGAAATTGAATAAGTAAACAAATTGAAATTGGATTCGGTTGGATGATATTAATTAAATCGAGTGCTACTTACCATTTTTTATTGAATTCAGCTTGCTATCAATTTTTTTTTTTTTTTTTTTTGATTCGACAATACCCCAAATTGAAAAAAAAATAAAAAGTTTAAGAATTGTCGGTGTCTATATTCCCAAATTAAAATATGATGTTGGGCAGTAGACATGCAAGCCTTCTTTCTAGGCAGTAGAATATTGGGAATGAGATATATTTTAAGGAGAAATTGTTGGCTGAATTGGCAATGGGTGTATCGGTGAATGGTTATTGATGATTGAACGAGTACGTGTCAGAAAAGAAAAGATGGAAACAAAGAAAAGGGAAGTATATTCCAAGAAAATGTGTACATCATGTGCTAATAGTGAGAATTTGATTAATAATTTCGAATGGAAATATATGCAAAATATGAATGTGGAGAAAGTTAGCTTCTCCAATAAATCCATGTAGAACAATATAAACATTGTCCTTGTCGAACTCTCTTAGGAAAATAAACCCGCCACTCTACAATTGACAAAAAAATGAATATGAAATTATCTAAGCAAGAAAAATTTATTAATCAACCTCATTTTCTTTTTTGTCAAAACGAATTTTATTCCACTCAACTAGTAAAACCAAAGGGGCCTATATATGGGTTTCGATATATAAAAGTTTCAAAAGGATTTTAGGGAGGTGAAATAACCCAGTTCATTGGAAGGGAATTTCTCTTATGGCTTTGACTTTCCAGTCTGCAATGGAGTTGCGTCTTTATAACAATGTCGAACCAAGATATTTGAGAAGTGGAGCAACGGATCACGAAACTTAGTGATCAGTGCACAAACTTCCCATATTTATTGACCGACAGTAGATTCTGGGACTCAATCAAAAGATTTTCTTTCTTGGCAACAAGGACACTGGGTTTAAAGCCGCGTATGACACTCCACTCGAAGAGATGACGAAGCCTGAACAGTTCTTGCAAATCCATTGACGAGTCTTCTTGAGTTATCACAACAGACGCAAGCAATGTTTGCATCCATCAATCTAGGATTGTATGCTCCGTCCATGTTCATTTTCAACGTCCTAAGCTGCAGTGGAGACCGAAAGTTTCATTAATGCTGTGTTAAGTCACCAATCTTTGGAAATCTTCAAGCTTGCGAATGCAGAATCCACGATGCCTGGTGGAGTAAGGGGTCTCTTCTTGAGGATGAAGTGACTTCGTGCCTTCCACTTGTGCCAGAGTACCAACACGACCACTTCCAGATTTGGTGAGTGAGCTTAGTTTGCTTTTAATTCTTATATTTATGCTTCAATTCTACACAAACTTTATGTCGAAAATTGAATATTTTGATCTCGGTCGTCCATAGGCATAACAAGAATAAATGCTCTTTTGTCTCTGGATGCCTTCATTGCACAATGTGCATATCATCAAATCAGGCCAATTCATCTTCCAAATAGGTTCTTCTTCATAAGTAGATCATTTTGACATAGGGACCACATAAATAATCTGACTTTAGGGGTGGTTCACAAGTTCCATATCTCCCTCCATAGACTGTAAGGAACTTGAAAGGAGGAAAATGCTTGAATCTAGCTTGGCTTGTTGTCCGACTCTCTTGTGTGATTATACCCTCTTTTGACTGAATATTCGCCTGATCAAATCCATGTCCATACAATATGATCTTTTGCAATTTGAGGCCTCACTAGAATAGAGAGGATTTTATCGACAATTTAATCCTCAAAAAATTGTTCTTTAGAAGCTTAACATTCCATGAGTTCTCCTCCTTGCTAATTAGATTGACTGCCACGAGTGGCTCGCCTCTAGGAGCAGGACCTAGAAGAACCCATCTTTTCAACCATTTTTCTTCTCTAATTCTTATGTTAGCTTCATTACCTACTGAACAATGCATTAAGTCCCTTCTCGCGAGCAAGCTATACCATCCCTATAGGGAGCGTACTCCTTTCTATTCATGCTAAAAGTCTCCACGAGGAAGTAAATTCCTTTCAACAGCTAGCAATAGAGTGATGATGGGTTTTGAGTTAGTTTCCAAGCTTGTTTTCCAAGTATTGCAAGCAAATCTCTAAAACCTAATCATCCATTCTCTTCAAATGTAGTCTAGGTTTAACTTCATTATTCTTCCATCTAAAAGATGATATGCTCAATATTTTTATAAAAAGATAAACGCACTAGAAATCTTAAAACTTATTATAAAAGTGCAATTAAATCCTAAAATTTTCAAAAGTACAATCAACTTTTAAAACTTATCATGAAAATATAATGAAATCTTAAATTTTTAAAATATGCAATTAAGTTCTAAAACTTGTCACAAAGGAGAGGAAGAAGGAAAAATAGAAAAATAAAATAAAATAAAATATAGAAAAATTAAAATTAAAAGTAATTTAAAATTAAGGATTAAAAATTCATATTTTTAGTAATTTTCTCCAAAAAACCAAATCAAATTCTCCCCACCAAAGAGTGAAAAATATTTTCTAATTGATCTTGAAGTTTCAATCAAACATCGAAAAATAAAGTTATTTTCTAGGATAAAATGGTTCATCTTTTGCAAAACAAACGAATTCTAAATATCTATGCAAATATTTTTGTAGGTAGGTCCATTGAAAATTTAAAAGATAAATTAACAAACAATGTATTGAAGTGCGGTGCGATAAGTAAACACCCATTGAAATGAAAAGGCGACTTTCTAAGTGCGATAAAAGTAAATCTGCAATTCATCGAGTGTTGCAAAAATGAAAACCCAATACAAAGTCAAGCAAAGAATAGACATGGCTTTGTTATCGAGCCTCGAGACATGAGCCCTTAGAAGCTTGCTAAGATAACTAGGACGAGCCTAATTCTATTCAATTTGATTAAGCTAAGATCGAGCTATTTATTTAAAAACAATGCTAAGTCTAAATTGATTTTATTACTTGAGGACATTAATCGAAGTCGAAGATAATCTAAAGTGTTTGAACCAAACTATTACAAATTTAGATTGGAATGGATATCAATCTTCACCATCTTCAAGAGCTTTGGCCGCCTCCTCCATAAGCCACCTTGCTTGGCGACCATCAATGGTATCAGTTTCCAATTGCTCCTTTCATTCATTCACATCATATGCAATCATTCAAATCAAACAATCAACAAAGTTTAGGGAGCCAAAAGTCTTTTATCTTTTCCCATCGTCTTCTTCAACCTTTAGCCATGGGGGAGGGTTTGAGCTAGTCTCACCCTCTCTCTTTCGTTGATTTTGTTTGCGTCTTATTGTTCTTTTCTTACTTTTTCTTCTCTCCTGAGTTAGATTTGGGAGCTTTTTTTTTCCCAATCTAGTTCTTAATTTGAGAGTTTGAACTCTCTTAATTTAGTTCTAGATTTGGGTGTTATCATTTCCCAATTTAGATTTGGAAGTTTAATAAATATGCTTTTGGAGATTCAATGTCCTTTGTTCTATTCGTGTATGGGTTCTTTGTCTTTAGTCTTAATGATGATTCTTGAAATTTTGGCGTCTCATTGAATTATGAGGATTTGCTCATCCACATGTTAGATCTATGTTTGTTGTAGAGGAAGCCAATCTTAGGTGCACATCGCCAACTGGTAACGTCATAATTATTGAATAAGGAATTTCCGGCATGTGCTCATCATTGACAAAGATACAAGATCCAGAAATTGGCTACCAATTTTATTTGACAAATCTGTTCATGTGGAATAAGTTTGTATTTAACTTTTGCGAATGCTTCATTGATTCTCCTTGTGTTTTGGATTTGGCTTCTTTTTTTTTTTTTTTCCAGTATTCATGCTCTATTTTAATTTGCTTTTAATGAATATTATGTACTTCTGCATCCTTTTGAGTGATGAATACAATTTTTCTTTGAACCGAAAAAAAAAAAAAATCAATGAAGTTCATTCGATCAAATATTGGATAGGCCTTGAGGTCGGCCTTTGATTCTCCTATATTTAGATCATCTCAACCTCCTATTGAATAAGGTTCACCGATTAATGGTTAATGATGATTAGTCATCATTTGCATTCACATAATGATGCCCAATATTAATTGACCCCTAATTCGGTTCTAATCAATCCCCAATAAGCTACCCATCGAGCATGCATCGCATCTATCCATTCATCCAACAAACACATGCATAAGCATTAAATTAAGCATACATTCAGGTCATTGACCTTGATTCACAATCAATCAAACAAGAGGAAGTGAACCATCATGGATCAGTTAATCTAACAAATGAGGTCCAAATGAGATGGTTCAAATATCAATAGAAAAGCTTAGGATGTGTAGTTCAGAGTTCATGAAGATCACTTGACCCAGCTCTAAACCAAAAAACTCGAAATAGAGTATAATGACCCGGCAGTCCAAATTCGGACCTGCTTTCAACCCGCAAGTCAAAAAATATGGAATATATATATACATACAAGTTATTGCTATCTGTCCTTAATAACTTTCGTCTTTTATGCTTACTCCCTTGCATTGTGTGAAAATTGTAAGTTTTCCTCGGGGACTAGTTGAAAACTGTTTTAGAGGCCGAGACCGACCTCATCCGATTTTTCGCACGTAATGACCTCCAAAACTTGCTATTAAGTCCTGAAATTTTGCACTTTACTAATTAAAACCCTAATGAACAACTTTTCGGTTTTAATTTTTTGTAAAAAAGAACTTCAAATACCTCAATATTGCAAATAACATTTGGTCATCCTGGGAACAGTTTTCCAGTGCGGAATTTTAATTGGCAAATTTATTAGCTTTTATTTTTCGACCAAAAAAAGAAAAAGAAAAGAGCTTTGATTTTGATGAATTTGATATTAATGGAAAGCTTAGGACTCTAACTACAACTTCAAGATGGAATTTTTCCTAATACTGAACAAAAGAATTTGTAAAAATTGAGAACATAGGCAGGTCAGGTCAGGACAGAGAATTCCAAATTCTGACTTCAGATTTCGGTACCTATTTTCCTAGTAAACGATATTCAATTTTGATACGCGGCCTATCAAATTAAAGCTTAGGAAGTCAAGATCATTTTTATTTAATCATTTTTCCAAATTTTGAAGTTTACTGGCTTAAATCATCATGTTAAGCTTACTGATTCATTAGGCTCCGGGAACACAGAACAAATCAACATGCATTAATCAACCAATTTCCTATCACCTCTTGATTTCTACACATGATCAGCAGCATACACATCATTCTAAGCATATAATCATCAACATAGCAGCATGAATGGCCATCATTATCTACCTATATGCAATTGGCCTCAATACTCATCTATATGTTGGAGAAATCTTCTTTAAGTGTTTTGAAGGCGACAAAACGTTTCCATCGGTCTAGTCGAAGGTTTGCGAGACTACGCTATTTAAAGTCCGAAGACCTCCTGGACAGCCGACTCAAGACTCAAAGTCTATCCTCATTGATGATCTCTAATCCGTTGAAGAAAGGTTATCCAGAACTGGATGTTTCGTTAAGGGCTTGACCTTATCAGTGGAGAAGATCTCGTGGCTGGAAAAGACACAATGGAATTCTTTGATTGATCGAGATTGACTCGAAGATTAAGGAATCGATGATTGCCTAAATATTCTTGGAAGGTTCTACTTATGGAAATCGAGATCCTGATTGTATGGGCGAACATGATTGATGGGCTATTGACACGTTCCTTTAATAGCCCGAATGATATTCCTAATTGATTTCGTCCAACGGATAGATTGGAGGAATTCCTTTGGTAAGTGCCAACGGGTATGATGGCATAAAGGAGTATATAAGGAAGACGTTCTAAGTTGTTGAGGCGTGCGCGATAGAAGAATTCCAAAGTCTGAAGCTCATTGTTATTTAGACAATTCCTTTGAGCGAATACTTGTATACAAAAGAGAGTCTATATTTGTGAGAAACCTTGAGGAGGTGTGATAGAACATCTACACTCTAGAATCAAGGAAAAGCAAGTTGTAACTTCTCTTTTGTTCATAGTGAAATCCAGCCGGGTGGGCTGTCGGTGTGGAAGAGTGGACGTAGGCTTGGATTAAACGAACCACTATAAACCCCGTGTTCAATCTTCTCTCCCTTACCTTCTTTACTTTGATCGTATTTCATTTTGTCAATCAATAGTGAACTACCTTTCTATCGTTTGTTAAGAATTGCTTCCGTATTTCGATAAATTGATTGTGCACCTATTCAACCCCTTTAGGTGCTTATACTAGCTATCTCAATCTCGGTGGTATCGAGCTCGTATACTCACTTTGTTTGAAGTGTTTTACTTCGAGTAAAAGATCCATGGCTAGTATGTTGGCTCCGTGGCTGGTAGAAGGGCAAAGCAACACCCGGACCGCCTTACTTTGATGGAAAGGATTACAACATATGGAAGAACAAGATGAAGGCGTTCTTAAGATCAAAGGATTATCTGAATGGGACGTTGTAGAAAAGGAATTATTCCTAAAGCGCATCCATCTCGAGGAAAAGGAAAGGAAACTGTTGAGTCCAAATAAATGAGTTAGGAAGAGATAATCAAGAGACAAGCTCTTGATGCAAAAGCAATTTACTCTTTATATTGTGCTTTATCACCTCTCACTGAATATAACAGAATATCTTCTTGTGATACAGCCAAAGAAGTGGGATAGATTACACATTACTTATGAAGGAACCGATCGAATGAAAGAGACTAGAATCAACATTCTTCTCGGTCAATACGAAGCCTTCGAGAATGAAACCAAGAGAATCTATAACGACATGTTTAGTCGTTTACGAAATTGTAAATGGTCTTGAAAATCAAGGTCAACCAATTTCGATCCCATGAAAGTGAACAAGCTACGCTTGGACTCTCAAGGATTGGAATCATATAAAGACCTCAATCGAGAGACCCAAAGAATCATGCCATTGTCGTCGATGAATTGGTTGGAACTCTTCGATCTTATGAAGTGGAACGAATCAATGAAGACGAAGATTCTAAAGGTAAGAAATCTATTGCATTAAAATCTAATGATGACTTTGATGTAACATATTCGAAGACGACATGGATGATGCGAAACTTGCTTTCATGATAAGAAGATTCAAAAGCTGAATAGAAAAGGAAGACGATTCAATTCAAGGAAACAAAGTTTTCAAAAGCAACAGACCAAGTCTACGCCAAGATGATGAATCAAACAAAGATGTAGTCCGCTTTGAATGCAAGAAAAAGTAATACATTAGACCCAACCGTCCTCTTCGAGGAAGAAGAAAGGAAAAACTGAAAGGTATCGAAAGCTCTCAAAGCTGAAACCTAGAGTGATACGGAGTGTGAAGATAGTGATGATGATTATGCCAATATATGTCTAATGGCACAATCGGACTCGAAATCAAACTCCGACACCGATTCGGATCGAAAGTGAATTCGAGGTAAGTAATTTCAAAATCCCTATTAAAGTTTCAAAATACATTGATGAATTATGTTTTAGTCTTAAGACTTCTCTTAAAAGAATTTCCGAACTCAAAAGAAAATTCTGTTTTAAAACAACAAGAGAATGTTTTGGAAGAAAAAGTGAAATGCTTAGACCCAGAATGTTTCTCTCTCAGAAAGTAAAGATAATCTTTTAAAAGAAAATGCATTTTGAAAATGATATTTCAAATATTTCCAAAAGATTTTCTCTAGGATTTGAAAACTGGAGAAAATACTTTCTCGTTCAAAGACTTTATTTCAATAAATGCGGTTTGGGAATGACTTCTGAAACTATTCCTTTAATCGATTTTCCTAAAGTAAAAGAAAGAATTAAGCAAAGACCCACAAGAAATGCTTACAAAAATCATTTTGAAAGAAACTTTGTAAAACCGGTAGGTCGCAATGCTCTTAGATGTTCAAAATGCAATAGTGCGATCATTTTGAGAAAGAATGTCCTATGGTTTGGAGACCTGTCAATAAAGTTTGGGTAAAAACCGTATATCAGACTAATTCAAAAGGACCCAAGAAAATATGGGTACCAAAGAAAGCTTGAGTTTCTTTTTAAATATAGGTCACTATCAAGAAAAATGTGAAATGGTATATGGATAGTGGATGCTCGAGACACATGACAAGAGACTCAAATTGTTTCATAAAGATTGTTCAAGTGAATGGTGGAAAAGTATCATTTGGAGGAAACTGACAAGGAAAAATAGTGGGATTTGGGCTGTAAAGATTGGAAACCTCACAATAAGCAATGTTTCTTTAGTTGAAGGGCTCAATTACAATCTACTCAGTATCAATCAACTGTGTGATGCTGGTTTTAAAATAAACTTTCAAGAGGGTATTTGTTCAGGAACCAGTAAAGACTCTACTCAGTCATTCATGGGTCGAAGACATGGAAATATCTACCTCTTGGACGTGAAACCAGATGAATCGCAAGGTCTAATCTCAATCTAAGACGAAGCAAACTTATGGCACAAAAGCTTGGGCATGTCAACATGAAGTAGATAGCCAAGATCTCGAAGAAAGAAACTTGTTCGTGGTCTACCCAATTTATCATACCAAAAGTCTGATCTATGTACACCATGTATATTGGGAAAACAGGTAAGAAATTCCTTTAAGCCAATAAATCAAGTTTCCACTAACCGTGTACTACAGCTCTTGCATATGGATATCTTCGGACCAACAAGAACGCAGAGCATTGGAGGTAAGAAATATTGCTTAGTAATTGTGGATGACTACTCACGATTTACTTGGGTATATTTCTTGGTAAGTAAGTCTCAAACTTTCTCTTACTTTGAAAAATTTGCTAAGAAGGTTCAAAATGAAAAGGGGTATGTTATTTTAAACATAAAAACAGACCATGGAGGTGAATTTGAAAATCAGGATTTTGCCAAATTTTGTGAAGAATCTGGTTTTCAGCATTTGTTCTCTTCTCCATATACTCAAAAGCAAAACGGAGTTGTGGAAAGGAAAAATAGATCTCTTCAAGAAATAGCTAGAACTATCTTAATTGAAAGTAATATTTCTTTACGGTTTTGGGCTGAAGCAGTTTCAACATCATGTTATATTATCAATAGAGTTTTTCTAAGACCTATTCTAGAAAAAACTCCCTATGAACTATTTAAAGAAAAGAAGCCTATTGTTTCATATTTTCATGTATTTGGATGCAAATGTTTCATACTGAAAAATGCAAATGATCGAGTTGGTAAGTTTGAAGAAAAGTTAGATGAAGGCATCTTCCTTGGATATTCAATCACAAGCAAGGGATACAGAGTCTACAATAAGAAGACTCAAACAGTAGAAGAATTAATGAATGTCAAATTCCAAGATTCTACACAAAATGAATCCATTCGGACTCATCTCGAAGAGACTGAACCCACTCCATACTTTACAAAGTCTAAATCTTAAGAAGCAACTCAGACTTTGAAGGACCAACAACAAGTGATCATGAAGATTCTAGTGAAGGAAGTGACCATTAATCGATAAATTAACTAGCAATTGGAAACATAAGTCCGAGTCATCCCAAAGATCTTATTATTGGCGACATCAATGAAGGAATCCGCACAAGATCCAAAAGGCAAGAAAAGTCTAGTCTTTGTGGCTCTTATTTCTGAAATAGAACCTAGGAGCATAGAAGAAGCTTTATCCGATGAGAGCTGGATTGAAGCTATGCAAGAAGAACTCGAGACAATTCAGAGTTAATGATGTCCGGAGCCGACTCCTAAACCAAAAGGTAAATCAATTGTTGGAGCTAAATGGATTTTCAGGAACAAAATGGATGAGAAAGGAAAAGTCATAAGAAACAAGGCTAGACTCGCAGACCAAGGGATACACATAAGAAGAAGGGATCGACTATGACGAGACTTATGCACCGGTAGTAAGGTTAGAAGTAATTCGTTTATTACTTGCATTTGCTTGTCATAAAAAGTTCAGGTTATTTCAAATGGATGTCAAAAGTTCTTTCCTAAACTGTTTCATCCGTGAGGAAGTCTATGTGGAACAACCACCGGGTTTGAAGACCCAAAGAAACCCAGACTCGGTATTCGAGACTCAAAAAGGCCATGTATGGCTTAAAGCAAGCACCTCAAGCTTGGTACGACCAGACAAGTAAGTTTTTAATTCGAAATGGATTTGTTAAAGGTAAAGTAGACACTACTCTTTTTATTAAAAGAGAAAGCAAAAGTTTTCTACTTGTTCAAATATATGTCGATGATATCATTTTGGATCCTCTAATAAAAGTTTGTGCAAGAAATTCTCTAAAACTATGCGGGATGAATTTGAAATGAGCATGATGGGTGAGTTAACCTTCTTTCTTGGACTTCAAATAAAACAATTGGAGGAAGGAACTTTCATTCATCAAGAAAAGTATGCAAATGATATTGTCAAAAAGTTTGGACTAGACAATTGTAAAAAGACTGACATACCAATGTCAAGTTCCTTGAAGATAGACAAAGATGAAGAAGGAAAGAAAGTCGATCAAAAGCTGTACAAAGGTATCATCGGATCACTTCTTTATCTTCGCTTCTAGACCTCGACATTCTGTTTAGTGTTTGCATTTGTGCCAGATTTCAATCAAACCCAAAGAATCTCATTTGAATGCTTTGCGAAGCGTATTATTAAATATGTTTCATCAACTTCAAGCTTTGGTCTCGGTATCTAAAAAGGGGAGACTTTACTCTTCTTGGATATTCGACGGACCTTGTTGGATGCGAGTTGATAGAAAGAGCACCTCGCGTACTTGTCAACTACTTGGAAGCAAGACAGTATCTTGGTTTTCCGAGAAAGCAAAGTACAATAGCTCTCTCTCTGACAGCCAGGCAGTATATAGCTCTCGAAAGTTGTTGTTCGCAAATTGTGGATAAAACAACGTTAAGAGACTTTGAAATTGAAGACTCATGCATGAAGATTAATTGCGACAACACCAGCGCTATCAACCTCACCAAAAATCCAATTCTCTACTCAAGAGCAAAGCATATAGAGATTCGACATCACTTTATTAGAGATCATGTTCAAAATGGAGATGTTTCAATCCAATATGTTGATTCAAAGAACCAACCGGCGGATATATTCACAAAGCCTTTGGAGAAAAATCAATTTGAAACCATCCGTTCCCGACTCAACATTTTAAAGTATGAGGAGATCAAAATCCAAAGACTTTCGGACTCGGACATACAAAACTTTAACGTAAGTTAGTCTTGGTACGATCGTCGGACCGTAAGTTTCTCTCTCTCTCTCTCTCTCTCGAATCTTATCTTGAAGAGATACGATTGTTAGATTCGTGTTTAAATTGTTGCTATATTTAATCGACTTAATTATTGCATCGTTCATTTTCAAAAGGGTTATTTTTGAAATGACTATTTTCGCGGAAAAGACAGTTATTTTAAAAAGGCATCTATTTATTTCCTTTGTGACAATTCGCTTATCTCTCTTTTTAATCGATCGTGCACTATCGATTCCTCTTCACTTTACTCTTGGAAACCCTAGAAAGCATCGATCCTCCATTCCCATTTTCTTCCCTTGTTTAATCTTCAAAAAGTTGTCATCTTTCTTGGAAAAGTCAAGCAAGGAATCTTCCAAAGACCGAGAAAGATGTCATCTTCAAGAAAGTCTTCGAGAATCGCAAGCGGGGACCACGGCGAATGAGTGAGGGGCCTACGCACTTGATCTCATCGAAGAAGAAGTGTCTCCGTAACAGCAACCGAGCCCACAACATTCTCGGCGGCGTCATTCTCCTCCATCTAGTCCTCAAGGCGTTGATCATCAACAAGAGGAACAAATCATTGAGGATGCAGATCCAATACGAGTTCAAAAGCTCGCTCATATTTATGAGCTGTATCGTGCCTTAAAAGCAACTCGTACTCTCTTGAACTATGTCGATGATTTTCTTAAAGACAAAGGATATAGGAACGAATATATCTTTCTGCGAAAAATGGAAAGTTTGGGAATTGCTTGTAAAGGGTTGGGCCGAGGAAACTCTTGCGAATATGCCGAGTGATCCTTGTGATTGGGGACCAAATCCTCGTAGATGGGAATGATGATGACAAATTGTATACCAATTTCAACCGAGAATGGGTGTTGCGGTTGAAAGTCGAGGAAAAATGGAAGATTTGTTTAGATTGAAGGAACAAAAGGATTTGCACTAGAAATTGCTGAAGCGTGGGGTAATAAACCTTAGAAGTGTGGATTTTGACTTTCTGGATGCTGTGAATATGAACTTGAGGGAAAAGTTCAGTTATCTTCAATTTGAAAGGTTCTGCTCCGACACTACAGAGGCCTATGCTTGAACTAACTTTGCTTATTTCTATTCAAATCTTAGCTTTTGGATGCGAATAGATTTTCTTTCAAAGTGTTAAAGATCAAGACTATGTTGTCGATATGGATATCTTTGCAGATGTGTTAGGAGTTGAAAGAGGAAAATATCAACGATCAAAGCTTCCATTGCTTGGGTCACACTGGAACTGGTGAAGGACAGGAGAACAGAGGAGAAGATCACCTACTTGAGGATGAGAGCATTCAACATCTTGCTTCACAAGATTGTGATCAATTGCCTCCGACCGAAATCAACCTCCAAGACTGATGTTTCAAGCTCAGAGGCAAAGCCGATGTATGCCATGCTTACTGGGAAAATGTTTTCTCTCCCTCACACTATCATGTTTCACATGTATAGAGCGATGATGAAGGACAGAGGTCAACTTCCTTACTCAAGCCTTGTGACGAAGTTATTTAGACATCTGAATATTCAGCCTCCGCAAATCTTTTGTGTTCGATCGTGCGATCATATGGTGGTAGGACTGAAGATGGTGACCAAAATGCGTCGAAGGAACCAACAAGGAGTTGGAGAAATTCAAGGAGAAGACTCCGGTCAAAGCTCATCAAATCTCTTCTTCAAAACGGAAAGGAAATGAGCCCTTGGTTGCTTCAAAACCAAAAAGGAGAGCTCTTATTGTGGAAGATGAAGGAGATGATGACCTTACCATTTTGGCCATAGCTTTGAAGAAGCTAAGTCGCACTTCCCAGTCAATGGAACATCGTGAGAAAGAAGGAAAGGAAAGAGAAGGCCAAGAGGAAAGAGAAGGTCGAGAAGAAGAAGAGAAGGAAGAAGAAAGAACAGGTTGGTGAAAAAGAAGCAGAGGAGGAAAAGACCGAGGAAGAAAGACAAGAAAAAGGAGAACTGAGGAACACTCCTCTCCACCCCGTAGGCATGGTAACAAGGGGAGATCAAGAGAAAGGAGGGAAGTCCTCATATCCCGATGCAAGTGAAGGAGTCGGGGCGCTCACCGCGACCTGAGGATGTTTATGCCTCTCAATTTCCGAGAAGAAGGTCATGAAATTTCATTGCCAAACCTGCGAGATTATTCGATATGCCATCATCTCGCGAACGTGCCGAAGCTAGTACGCGGGCCGACAACCCAGCGATTTTCGCGAGAATCATGGATATTCTAATGGAAATGCGAGGTCAAATTTATGCCTTAGGATGCGAGGTTCAAAATTTGCAACCTGCGGGTCAAGTTTCTTCATGTTCATTGAATGATCAAATCCAACCCCTCTCTATTCGATTCAGGCCAATGCCAAGGGTGAGGAGATTGCACAATTGAAGGAAGACTTGAAAAGACTAGAAGGTATCGTTCAGTCTATGGGAGATTTCCAGCTTGTCCGCATTCCCAAGCAATCTTGACTCCATTCCATTTTCATCTCAACCTTTTTAAATGCTGACAAAAAGGGGGAGAGATGCAAGATTTGAACAAACAACTTGATTTTTAGTCGTGTGGACTGTTTGTTGGATTGTTTTAATGTTTGAACTCGTTTGTTTGATTTTGTTTTTGTGTCTGGATGCGAACCGAACTAGACTTGGACTTGACTCGCTTTTATTAACTATCATTGGTATCTTATGGATGGCTTTATCACTTATTACACTAACCTATTTTACAGTGGTTTGCAGATTCTAGTGTTATTCATTTAGCCATTTATCTCTATAAGATATGCATATGTGTTTGAGAAATGTTTTGCAGGTCAAAGTTGTCTAAATCTGCAGGAAAGTTTTGTCACCATCAAAAATGGGGAGATTGTTTGAGAAATCTTGAAGTGTTTTGAAGTCGACAAAATGTTTCTATCGAGTCTAGTCTCGAAGGTTTGCGCACTCGCTATTTAAAGTCCGAAGACCTCCGGATAGCCGACTCAAGACCCAAAGTCTATCCTCATTGACAGTCTCTAATCCGTTGAAGAAAGGTTATCCCGTAACCGGATGTTTCGTTAAGGGCTTGACCTTGTCAATCTGAGAAGATCTCGTGGCTAGAAAAAGACACAAATGAGAATTCTTTGATTGATCGAGATTGACTCGAAGATTAAGGAATCAATGATTGCCTAAATATTCTTGGAAGGTTCTACTTATGGAAACCGAGATCCTAATTGTATGGGCGAATATAATTGATGGGCTATCGACACGTTCCTTTAATAGCTCGAATGATCTTCCTAATTGATTCCGTCCAATGGATAGATTAGAGGAATTCCTTTGGTAAGTGCCAATGGGTATGATGGCATAAAGGCGTATATAAGGAAGACGTTCTAAGTTGTTGAGGAGTGCGCAATAGAAGAATTCCAAAGTCTGAAGCTCCTTGTTGTTTAGACAATTCCTGTGAGCGAATATTGTATACAAAAGAGAGTCTATATTTGTGAGAAACCTTGAGGAGGTGTGATAGAACATCTACACTCTAGAATCAAGGAAAAGCAGTGTTGTAACTTCTCTTTTGTTCATAGTGAAATCCAGCCGGTGGGCTGTCAGTGCGGAAGAGTGGACGTAGGCTTGGATTAAGCCGAACCACTATAAACCCTGTGTTCAATCTTCTCTCCTTTACCTTCTTTACTTTGATCGTATTTCATTTTGTCAATCAATAGTGAACTACCTTTCTATCGTTTACCAAGAATTGCTTCCGTATTTCGATAAATTGATTGTGCACCTATTCACCCCCTCTAGGTGCTTATAATAGCTATCTCACTATAGACTTCCCAATCTAAGTTTAAGTTAAACCCATCTTGTTATTGGACTTGAAAATGCTCAATCGAGCTAATTAGCCGCCCTTGTTTCCTCGATGAACTTCGCAGATCACACAATGGATGCTTGCCAAGATCTGAATCAATGAAGTAAAGGTTGACGTGAGAGTCAACTCAATGAACTCAAATAAACAATCAATCAAAAATCATTCAAATGGAAGAGGTCCAGCGGCTATCTGATTGAGCCCCAGCCATGAGGATTTCAAGGACTGGATGAGGATTATTGTTGCTATTAAAATATATGTCTTGACTTTGAGCTCAACGGACAAAATCAAACCTGAGATTAATTGTTAAATGTGAAGTTTTGAATATTTTAAATTGGATATTCCTAGTTTTGCTTTGACATCAAATTGGTGAGCAAAGAAATTAGAGAAGGCAAGTCTGAAATGTGGATTTTCTAAGAAAGTTCGGAATAGTGCAATGCAAAATACGGAAACTCTCTTTTGTGAGTCGCGGGCGATTTTATTTCTATTTTTGAAGTCCAGATGGACGTTGGACTTTGACCATGAAACAAGGTAAATTGTGGAGTTGTGGCCAATTGGATGAAAGGAAAAAAAAGAAGAAGGAGAAATTAAACAGTCGGCAAAGAAGAAGGGGCTCACATTCAATTTGGATAAAATTATGAAAGTGACCATTTAGTGCTAAAATCGAAGCAAAATACATCAGTTAAATGCCAACGGCGAGAAAATCCGGCCAAAATGTTGATGTGGCAAAAGCCGACCACTAGGTGAGGCCTGGGGACCGCGAGAGGGGCAACTTTGCCCAGATCTGGGCAAGGCTAGCCTTGCCATAGCCTTGCCACGAGCAAAGGTGGCCTCACCCATGGTTAGCAAGGCCACGTCGATATTCACCTAGGCCCCTCCTTCTCTCCTTCTCCTCCATGTCATCGATGAGCTCACTCTGCTCCGGGGGCAAGCTCTCCTCTTGTGGATGGCTCTCGATTGGAATCGATGCACTGGTTATGGATGGAAATCGCAATGCCATAGCAATCTTAATTACCCACCCTAATCGCACCTACCCTAGAGTAGAAGTGAGCTCGCCGGTGACATGGTGAATTTGCCTCACCTGCGGCTCCCAAACCTTACATAGATTTGGGTGAGACAAGAAGAAAAATAGTTGGGGAAAAAAGAAGAAAATAGTTGGGGCAAAAAGAAAAAAAGAAAATAATAATAATAATAATAATAATAATAATAATAATAATAATAATAATAATAATAATAATAAATTATCTTTAAAATGCCATGTTAGTGTTTACTAGACAAATGGCACTTTGGTCAATGTCCATGTTGACCAACCAAATTAGGTTGGATGGACTAAATGCAAAATGTTTGGGACGGAATTAGCACAATTACAATATGTTTAGAACTTTTTAGTAATTTTTCCTATTAAATTACCATGGTCCCCGAACTGAATCTCTAAAAAGTATTCAAATTAAAGGTTAATACTACAAAAAAACCCCAAATTGATATATTTATGATAAAATTTCCCAAACTTTTTGACTATCAAAATCCCCAAGTTGGTCCACTTGTGATAAATTTACCTTCCGTTAATTTCCATTAAATTATGTTGTCAAATTGTTGAGTTGAACAGGTGACAATTGACAGGTATATCAATTTGGGGTTTTACTTTGTTTGTTATAGATTTATCAATTTGTGGATTTTTATGGCATTAATCCAATTTAATAGAAATTAACAAAAGGAAAATTTGTCATAAATATATCAATTTAGTGTTTTTGGTGGTTAAAAATTAATTTAGAATGAATTTGTTGCACCTATTTGAGGTTTTCATGGTATTAACCCTCAAACTAATGAATTTGGGAATTTTTCAATCAAGGGTTAAGGTCTTTGGTTTGATTGAAAAATCAACTCTTGATCATTTTAATAAGGGAAAAAACTACCAAAAACCCCAAATTTTGCCTCGAGTGGCAAATTTACCCCGAACTTTGTTTTGTGACGTGAAAAACCCCGAAATTTGCTAACTGTGATACATTTACCCAAATTTTTATTTGTGACACAAAAAACCCGAACTTTCATTTATGTGACACATTTACCCTAAATCATAAGGGCGTTTTGTTCTTTTTACTTTTAAAACTTTTTTCTTTTTTTTCTTCTTTTTTTCTTCTTCTTCATTCCCTCCGCCGGCCATGGTGGAGCCAACGGAGGGAAGCTAGCGTCCGACGAGGGCCTCCCTCGCCAGATCTGGCGAGGGCACCCTCGCTCGACGCAGTGAGGGCGGCCCTCATCGGCGTCGAATGAGGGCGGCCCTCATCGGGCGGCCCTTGTCGACGCGTCGGGCGGCCGGACGCGGACGGGGCCTCCTCGCTAGATCTGAGGGCACCCTCGCCCAACGTCCGGCGAGGGCACCCTCACCCGACGTCGGCGAGAGCACCCCTCGCTAGATCTAGCGAGGACACCCTTGCCGACATCGGGCGAGGGAGGCCCTCGTCCGACCCAGTTGAGGGCCTCCCTCACCCGACGCCGGTGAGGGCGGCCCTAGCCGCCCTAGGGAAGGCGACCCTCACCGTGCCGGCGTCCGGTGAGGGCAGCCCTCGCCGGACGCCTTCTTCCCTTCACCATGGCCGGCGGAGGGAGAGAAGAAGAAAAAAAAAAAAAAAAAAAAAAGAAAAAGAAAAAACAGAAATAATAAGATAAAAATATCCTTAATAGAGTAAATGTGTCACAATTAGTAAATTTCGGGGTTTTTCACATCACAAAACAAAATTCGGGGTAAATCTATCACTCGAGGTAAAGTTTGGGGTTTTTTGTGACTTTTTCCCTTTTAATAAAAACTGAAAATTTAAAAGCGTAACAATATTTGTAAGCAAAGAGGTGAGGTTTTTCTACAATTTTTACAATTTCTACAAAGTTTTGACCAAGAGTTGACTTTTAAGATTTGACCAGAAAGTTAATCTTTAACTCGTTTAGAAAATGACATCTGAGTACACATTAAATGAAATGACACTTGAAAGACATCTAGAAGACTATTTTTGATTGAGAATCGGGCCTTGTCACGATAAAAAATCTCGAGTTCGAGCTTTTGACCTACCGGACTTGTTGGTGAAAATTCAGATGAAAATTTATATCAAGATAGAATTTTGTAGGCTTGAAGATAACTAGGTTTTTCAAGGTTTTGGCTTGGAGGATGTGGCACGAGACCTGGACGTGTATTTTGCACTTCACCCCGTGGTTAAGTTTATTACAGTTAAAAAGTGTTCGCTGCCTATTAAAAGTAGCACAACCAAGCGTTTTTTTTTTTCAAAAAAGATAATTGGATGAAGGAGATCTGTAAGGAATTCATTACTCTATAATTACGCAGAATATGGTAAAAGAAATAAAAAGGCATAATTTCATGAGAGTTTTATTGATTCAATAAAGTATACACACCAAAGTTAAACCACTTCAAGTGATTACAACAGGGCTTGCCAGGGAAGGGGTCGTAGGATTCCAATGATCACAATAATCATGCTCCTTGGTGTCGTAGTTGAACAAACACGGACCATCGGGGATTACGTTCCACAAACAATCGCGACAACCGGGGCGTGCATCATCTTTTTTATATATATCGTAATAGTGAAAATGTCCTGGCCATTCAAAGGAACAATAGACCACTGTTTTTCCCCAAAATTTGGGTCGGAATTGAAATCCCCAATGTTCTCCTGGGGCAACCACAACGGAGCCATAATCATTATCTCCAAATCTGCAGTGAATTGTGAGGCTCACTTGTCCTGGTAGCTTGTTGGTCAACTGTTCATACACTGGCTTCTTTTTGAATAGCGCTTCACAGCCACATTGGAGCGAACCGAGGATGATGGTAAAAGATACAAGTGATCTAATTGATGAATAAGTCATTTTGATTTGCTCTTAATTCAAAATGAACAAATTGTGTTTGTCTTATTTATAACAAATATAAATGTGATTTATTTGGTAGAAAACATGAATTAAGAACTTGTATCTTTTTTGCCAAATAGAGGGGATCTCTAAATGAATGTTTTTTCATTACCTTACTTCAAATATGGAATGATTAGATTAGGCTGTCCTTTTTTGCCAGATAGAAGGGATTTCCTTCTTTTTTTGGAGCATGTATATGTGGTAAACTACTAATATATATAACATAGGGAAAATTCCAAAGAAGGACTTGAAGTAAATATATTTTCTCAAATAAGGACCCAAAGTGAAATTTGTGTCAAATAAGGATCTGAAATGGATTCATTGTTTCAAATAAGGATCCAAAGTGAATTTTATGTCAAATAAGAAACCAAAGTGATCAAGTTAATCTCTATTGAGGACCTTAGCTCGCCGGCAGATATTTTCCAGCGATTAAAACGGGAGCAATTTTGTCAGAAATTTGTGATTGGAAAAAAAAAGGAAAATTTTAAATTAATTAAGCTTAGGTTATTCATCTAGATGTTTACATTTTCTTCTTTCTTCTCCCCCGCTGCTCCTCAACCAAATCGTTGCTGGGTTATAATCATGACTCGATTCTCGTCGCGCCTCGCCTTGCTCGACCGGTGGACAATTTAGATCTCTGCAAACAAAGAAAAAAGAATATGGTTTTGTTCTTGTTTTTGAATTTGTGCCTCAACCAGTAGAGAATTTGGGTCTTCAACTTTGCAGAGGATGGGTATAAGGAATGGGGAGAACTTCGGTCTTTGACTTTGCAAAAGATGGGTGCAAGGAACGAGGAGACCATAGAAAACCTAGGGTTTTTTTTGTTTATGTTTTAGGATTTGCTAATTTTCCCTAGATTTTTTTGGACAAAATTGCCCAAAATCCGATTATCGGAAATGTTTTTTTTTTTTTTTTGGTAAAGGTAAGAAATCGGTCATAAAAAATGTTACATGCTTGATAGCTGGCGAATATTTAGCTGACCAGCAAGCTTAGGCCTTGCATGTTTTCACTTCTGAAAACTGTTTGGGCGTGCATGGAACGTTTCCGGAACACTTCGTATGGAAAGTGTTCCTGGGAACAAAAAGGAACAAACGCGTTTGGTTGCGTTTGTTCTTTTTTTTTTTTGTTTCTGAACGAAATAAGAACAAAAAAAGAAACAACAATTTGTTGTTTGCTCTAGAAACATTTCTTGAAGAAACATTTCTCTTCTCTCTCTTCTTCTTCTTCTTTTTTTTTTCTTCTTTTTTTCTTCTTTTCTTTCGCCTAGCCGCCAGCCTTGGCCATGGCCTGACGACCGGCCGCCGAGGCTCGACCTCGCCCGCACCGGCGAGGCCGAGCCTCGCCTTGGTCGGGCGAGCTTGGGCTAGCCCAGATTCGGCGAGGCCGAGCCTCGCCATGGCTAGGCAAGCTTGAGCTCGCCCGCCCAAGGCGAGGCTGCCGGCCCCGTCGGCCGGTCCGCCTGAGGCCGGTGACCGGCCGAAAAAAGAAAAATAAAAAGAAAGGAAAATAATAAATAATAAAATAAAATGTTTAAAAAATTAAAAGAAACAAAAAAAGAATAAAATTTACCAAACGTGTTTTTATTCATTTTTTATTCCCCGACCAAACGTTACCAAACGCGTTCTTTTGTTCAAAAATTGTTCCTCTAACAAACATTTTTTTTTGTTTCGTTTCCAAGAACAAAAAGAAACAGAATTGTTTCCATGCGCGGCCTTTATAAACAAAATTTGTGTTTTTTTGTTCCCTGAACAAAAAAGAACGTAAACGCGTTTGTTTGCGTTTTTTGTTCTTTTTTTGTTTTTCGTTTTTGGAACAACTTTGAAACAAAAAATAGAAACAAAAAAAAACTTGTTTCGTTCTCGAAACACTTCTAGGATTGTTAAAAAGAACAAAAATAAAGAAACAAAACCGGAACACTTCGGAGGAGCGTTCATTTGTGCCCCGGCTTTCTTTCGTGCTCTCCCTTTCCCTGCCTCACCCTTCTCTCTCGGCGCCTCCCACTCGGCCGACTCTCCGCGCCGACGGTGGTGCTCCTTCACCGCCGAAGCTTCCGAATCTGTAAGTTTATGCTATTCCTCCTTCTCCGTTCGAAGAGGGCTTCGGCGAGAGCCACCCCCTCGCAAATCTAGGCGACGGGCCGCCGAGGCTCGAGCGCGACAGCTCGCTCGAGCCCCGAGTGAGCGTTGCTCGCCCAGACCTGCGGCGCGCCTACTCGCTCGCCCGGATCTCGCCGCTCGCTCGTGACGCTCGCTCGAGCGAGCATTGCGAGCAGCAAGGTTTTGCTCGCTCGAGCAAGCGTCGCTGCTCTGCTCGCTCTTGCCCATGTCGCGGCCTTACCCTATTCGTCTCCTCACCGAAAATGGGCTGACGTTGTCCCCTCTCTCTCTTTCTTGGATGCAGGAAGAACAAGAGGATCTCGAAGGGGAAGAAGGGTGGGAAGAAGAAGGCGTGAGTGCTCAATTCTGCCTCGACTTTGTGGAAATCGATTCCTGTTTTGGGGTGCTGGTTCTGTTGTGGTTTGATCTTTTTCCTGGTCTGGTTTGGGGGAACATGCATTGGATTATGATGTGATAGACAAATTGTTGTAATCATGGATGAAATTGCATTGCCTTTCTCCATGTCTAGTTGTACCAATGTTCTAAGAGCTTGGAGTTAGTTTTGCTACATAGTGAAGAGTCGGGTTCACCACTTCGTCTTCTAGTTGTCTCCCCCTTGATATATTGAAAGCATGCAGAATTTCTGTTGGTGCATATAGGAAAGAGGACATAGAGTTTTCTATCTCGCTATAACCTTGGCTGCTTAGTGCTTGGATGTTCTCGCAAATTACACATCCGAAAAGAGCATCTAATGGCAGGTGGTATCGATGATTGGCACGTAATCTATTGGAGCATGTGCATTTGCATGTCGAGGGAAGCAAGATTGATCTATTCAGATGAACTGGTTATGGGGATGCCGCTAGTTCTGGATTCTTGTGCAAGTTGATGAGTGTTGTCTGATGCGGCATAGATTTAGTTCATTTATTGGTCTTGTGAAGTGGATTGATCTCGTAAAGGAGCACATTAGATGAAATCAATACTTGATAGTGGAGCTGAAAGTGTTAAGGGCTAATAGTGCACGTCTGTTTGTCATATCTTATGCTATAAGAAGTTGGAAAAAGGGTAAAGATGGCTATGTATGATGCTGAAGAATTACAAGTTACTAGAATGATTTGTAGATAATTAGATAAGGCTAAAATTCAATAGGTAGTGCGTAACCTTACGTATAGTTTTGATGATACATCAAAATCATGCCAAAGTGGCGAGTCAATTGTCTTTTGGTGCTTGCCATGCACAAATATCGAAACGGCCCATGCCCATAGGGAGTTCACTCATTCCACCATGCTTATGGATTATGGCATCTTTTTTCTCATATCAATTTTCTGTTCATTATTACGGCCTTTAAATCCTTTTTTTTTTCGGGGGTGAGTCTAGGTAGATCGAGGTGTTACTCTAAGTGAGGCTTTCTTAGTCATGACAAATGGCTTGAAAAGAAGGGCATAAAGAACACAAATTTCGCTGTTGTTACCTGGTCCAACTGGGATTGCCGGGTGATGTTGGAATCGAGTGTCGAAAGCCTTCTTACTTCAACAGTGAGTTGATGATATGTAACTAGCATGCGGACTTAGATTCTTTGATGCTTAATTCTGACATTTTCTCTCTCTTCTTTTCACTAGATGGATTAACCTAAAAGTCCCATTCCGGAAGTTTTCTGAGGTCTAAGATGTAATCTTAAGGAGGCGGTTGAGATGGCTAGCTTGACCTGGCTCGGGCATGCTCATTGTGGTTTAGATGATGCAAAAAACATAGCTCGCTTGCTTATGGTTCTTTTGTGCAGGGGAATTAGATTTTCCATCACCAACTCTCTGACATTGTATGACAATGACCATACTCTGATATCAAAGCACTTGCCTCCCCATCAGCCGCACACACAAAAGGATTTGCGGGGTCCTCAATCACAGTATAATCCTTATTGTTTCTGTGCCATCAAGAGCAACGTAGGCTTTGTTCGGAGCCCAAGTACAAAGCAAGGGAACTTCTTCTTTTGGTGTGGCAATTGGGCTGCTGCGAGAGGTTGCGGATGCTGTTATTTTCGTGGGTGGCTTCTTGACCGTATGTAACTTTCCCGGTTGACATCTTCGGCTTTCTTAGGTGCTCCCTATCACATTAGGTAGGAACCGCATCGGAGCTTCCAGTTAAATTAGTAGAATGACTTTATGATAGTTTTTTTTTTTTTTAACTTGATTGAAAGAAAAACAAATTGAGTTGGCACACTTGCAATTGAAAGATTGCGATACGATACATAAGTAAACTATCATCTATTGTTGAAGAACTCTTCTCTGTAAAGCTGACATCTTGTTGACTTGTGAAATTCATTAAGGAGTTGGTACAGCTGAAATGATTTTTTGGTAACTAGCATGATGAAGAATGGAAATCTATTGCTGCCGGTCCTCTTGGCTCCTGTTACGTTGCTTGGTAGGCATCTATAGCTAAGTATGTTGGTGAGGGCTACGCTGATGCTAGCTATGCATGAGCTAAAACGCAAGGTGAACCTGTTAACTTTCTTTTGCAAAGGCTTTTTAAATCAAGATCTATCAGATACATCTTCACTTTGAATGTGCCAATCACAATCGCAACCTCATGAAGGCCTCCATAATAACCGACGCATCAATAACAACGAGATCACATCAAATCTGAAGACACCAAGCTTTCTCACCATTAAGTTAACCAAATTAAATCTCAATAGGTGTCTGCAACTTTAACCAAATTAAATTAATGAGCATTTCATGAGAATGAAAATTCAAGATCAAGTTTAAACTTTATTAAAAATAAAAGAGCATTTTTTGAAAAATTTGGAACAAAAATTTTGTATAGTTACCAAATGTGTTTCTGTTCTTTTTTTATTCTAGGAATAGAAATTGAGTGCAATTACCAAATGTGTTTCTGTTCTTTTTTTATTTCAAGAACAATTTTTTTACACTTACCAAACGCGTTCTTTTGTTCAAAAACTATTCCGAAACGAAACACTATTTATTTATTTCTTTCCCTTGAACAATTTTGAACAGAAACGCGTTACTAAACGCGCCCTTAAATTCTTATTTGGAATTGATTCAACTACTTTGGGTCCTTATTTGAGACAATGGGTCCACTTTAGGTCTTTATCTAATACAAAGCTCATTTCGGATCCTTATTTGAGAAAATTAGTCCATTTCGGGTCCTTATTTGAAATTTTCCCTATAACATATCTATTAGATGGAATGGATAATTGGTAGGGGAAAAGGACATTAGAAGTGATATAACCTTCTTAGAAAGAGGAATACTCGAAGTGCCACGACTTAGTACGAGTGGACACATAAATGTCAAAACTTTTAGATGATACACTTAAGTATCATTTTCTTTTTTAATAATTGGATATTTAGGGTGCGAATGATAATCATTCTAGCAAGAAATTGTTTCTTGAAGAGAAATAGATTTTTCTATTTTTATTTCTAGATGAGTTTCTAAGCAAAAATACATATTTAATAATAATACAAAATTTCTATTTTCGGAATGGAAATTCGTTTGATAACAATATAAAATTTCTCTCTATCGATTGGCGGTGGCGATAGTGACGGTGGCGGCCAACAATCGACGATTGGCGATGGTTGCCGACGACCACTAACGGTGATGGTCGGCGCCTAGGAGTGGGGACAACGGACGGTGAATGGTGGCCGGTGCCTAGGAGTGGCGATAAGGACGGTGAACGACGGATAAGCAAACGACTAATAGAGAGGACAAATGTTGAGAAGAGTTTTTATTTCTCATTTTTATTCTAGAAATAGAAAAGTAAAATTTTTTTTCTTTTTTCTGTTTTCTGTTCCAAACCTATTTTTGAAATAAAAATCTATTACACAATTAGAAAAATGAAATAATTTTACCAAACATATTTATATTCCAAAAAATAAGTTTGGAATAGAAAATTAGTTCTAAAACAAAAATAGAATGGTTATCATGCGCATCCCGAGCGTCATCTCACATAATTTACGTGGATAAATATTTTTTTTAAGGGATAATACTCTAAAAAACTCCAAACTGGTACACTTGTGACAAATGTACCCCAAACTATTTTTTTGACCACAAAAAACCCCAAACTGGTATACTTTTGACAAATTTATCCCAAACTGGTACTCTTGTGACAAATTTACCCTATGTTAGTTTTCGTTAAATTTTATTCTCAAATTATTAAGTTAAATGACACGTGACAGTTAATCAGTATATCAATTTAGGATTTTACGTTCCGTTTGTCATAGTTTACAATTTTTATGATTTTTTGGTGGTATTAATCCAATTTAGCATAGGGTATATTTGTCACAAATTTACCAGTTTAGGGTTTTTTGCAGTCGAATAAATTAGTTTGGGGTAAATTTATCATAAATGTACCGGTTTAGGGTTTTTACAATCGCCGAGGTAAATTTGTCACAAGTTTACCAGTTTGGGGTTTTTCATGGTCAAAAAAATAGTTTGGGGTAAATTTGTCACAAGTGTACCAGTTTGGGGTTTTTTAAGGTATTATCCCTTTTTTTAAAGAAAAGTTATATCATTTAAAATTCTCGCTAAAAAAGCCACGCCAACTATTTGGCCTAAAATTTTCTTAGTTAGCATTTAAGCGTTCTTTTCTTCTCTAATTTTAGTACTTAAGTATATCTTTTGAAACTTTTGATACTTATGTGTCATTTTGGGGTGTTCTTCTTCCAACTTTCTTACATCGGTCACTTCAATACCAAAAATTCTCGAGCAATCATTTTAGGGTGTGCAAGATATAATTTCTACAACATAAATTGATTTTCGGCGAGTAAATTGATTTCTCAATTTCTATTTCAAAACCGAGAAGCTAAAAATTTTAGCTTCGATTTCTTCTTCAAATCTATTTCTGGAATAGAAATTTGTTTCAGAAATAGAGAAATCAAATTGCGTTACTAAAACGGATTTGTTCCAAACCTGTTCCGAGGAACAGGAAACAGAGAAATCAAGAAACATAAATTTTATCATACGCAGCCTTAATATCACATTGGTGGAACATTCACTTAAATGTCTTTAGTGGCAAATTTTGACGATTCATCCTACATGGCTTTTTTTCTAGTGAAATTTTAGTTGCAGGTGACTTTCTTGACGCAAATCGAAGTTCAATGTGGACAAAAGACAAGATGACGTGGCAAATGGTCTGATTAACTCACCAATTTCCCATCTCTTCTCCTTTATATTCTTCATCTTCATATTCATCTTTATCATCGGCTAGCAAATTTCACTTTCATACATATTTTTCTTCTTTTCCTTTTCCAATCATTTTTTTGACCACCTAACGCAACTAGCAAAACCAAAATAGAATTGCAAACAAAAATGTTTTTCGGTGATGCATTCTTCGTGAATTGCAATCAAGAATGATCAGTTTCGGCGAGTTTGGTGGATGATCATTATGGTTGTTGTGAATTTGATGGTGGATGGTCTTGTTGGGGAAACCCGTCGAAGAAACTTTAATGAACCCAATATTATCCCTAGTATAATATTTACTATAGTTTGCAAATGTTTGTGATAAATATAGTAGTGATATCTGTGATGAAAAAAATCACAAAACTGACACAGCGGAAGAAACGATTGGAAAGGGATTCCAAAGATAATGTTATTTTAATAATGAAGTGCATATTACAATATCTTAGGCACTTATTTGTGGAGAAGTTCATTATTTAGAAGATAATCAAATAACATGATTAAAGAAAATATATTGATCAAGAGGAAAGTTTTCAAAATGCTACTAAAAAATTTACACAACACGTCTGATATTTTTGACGTATTGGAAATCAAAGAAAACACATAAATTTGAGATCAAATATTGTAATCTATTTGTAACTTCAAAGATCCCACAATCTTCTTTGATTTGTGGGACTCCCACTCTTTTGATGCTAGAAGATTTCCATATAAATAGTTGTCTGTTATTCTACATCAGTCTTCTCCACTTCAAGAGAACTCGACCCGAGTTATTATTAGGATAAAGGAGAGTATCTAGGGAATAATACTCAAATAGGTCCGCCACATTAAATGTCAGGGAGATGTTGAGGTCACCCAAAATATCAACAACATAAACATTTTCATTGATTTTCTTTATGATTTGATTGGGGCCAACTTTCTTGTTCTTTAGCTTGTTATATGTACCAATAGGAAAGCATTCCTTGCGGTGGTAGATTATCACTTCGTCACCCTCATCAAATACTTTGAGGCAATGATGTTTATTTGCAGCAAATTTGTAGACGGCAATGGAAGTTTCCAGCTATTGCTTCATACCCTCTTGTATCTCCTGTAACTTTGTTGCTAAGTTCTCAGTCACAATCTTGGGACTTTTGGCAAAAGCACAAGGTCTAGTGTTTGTTTCGGCGTTCGCACGTAGATGACCTCAAACAAAGACTAGCCATGGAGCGGTTGATGATGTTGTTAAAAGCAAACTTAGTAGGAGCCAGAATAATGGTCCCATTGCTTTAGTATGTCACTACAAATGAACCAAATGATATCCACCATAGTACAATTGATGACTTCAGTTTGACCTTTAATATGGGGATGAAAGGAGCTATTGTACTATAAATTTGTCCTGAATAAGCGCCATAGGGTCCTCCATCAGAAGTTTTTGCAAGGGATAAAGTGTGACATCTTTGTAAACTTGTCTACTACCACAAAAATAGAATCATATCTTATTGGGTTTGATGATGCCCCAACACGAAACCCATTGAAATGTCTATCCAAGGTCCAAAAGGAATAAGTAGAAGGGTGTAAAGACTAGTGTTCTAAGAGTGGCCTTTGGCAGTCTGCCAAATTTAACACTTTTTTCACAAATTGCCCAACGTCCCATTTCAGTTGAGGCCAATAATATCAATCTTCAACCAAGGCAACAGTTTTGTTCCGCCTAAAATGTCCTCTGAGGGAGCCACCATGGAGCTCTCAAATAGGTTGTTTCCACAAGGAGTTGCGAGAAATGCCCAACCTTTTGCCAAAGAACAAGAATTTGTCCTGAATGATCATGATACCGTGAAAGCTTGTCGTTGAACACTTCTCCCAAATGTCTTGAAAATCTTCATCACCAGCATAAATGGCACAGAGGTGGTCAAAGCCCACAATATCGGTAGACATGGTGATGAGTGTTGTAACACGGTGGCTAAGTGCATGAGTGACTTTATCAAGTTGCCCGCCTTGTATCAAAGCACAAAATTGAATTGCTCCAAAAAGGAGACCCAAACTCCATGCATTTGATTCAGATGCCTTTGGCTCTTTATATACTTGAGTGCTCGATGGTTAATATTAAAGACAAACTCATGTTGATAAAGATAGGGCTACCAATGCTTGATGGCTCATACTATAGCAAGGTATTCCTACTCATAGGTAGACATTACCTACGATCATCATTATGTATCTTTCTAAATTAAGCAACGGGCTTACATTTCGGAAGAGAACATCACTAATCGATATGCTAGAGGCCTCATAGTCTAGTTTGAATACATTTTCAAAATTTAGGAGCATCAGTATTGGTGCCATGGAATGTTTTTCTTTTATGATAGCAAAGCTAGCTTTTGCTTCATCACCCCTAATGCACTTTTCCTTTCTTCAAGCACTTAGTGATCGGAGCCATAATAAAATTGAAATTTTGGATAAAACATTAGTAGAATGTCGCAAGCACAGTGGAAACGACGGGCCTCCCCAATGGCCTAGGGGGGGTGGGCCAATCATGGATGGCAACTACCTTCTCTCCATTAACTTGAAGACCTTTTGCTTCAACAATAGACCTCAAGAAGCGGAGTCAATTGGTCATGAAGCTATATTTCTTCAAATTAATGTACAATTAGTTTTTTTGCACAACCAATAAGATGTCCCTTGAATGTTCCATAAGCTACTGATCATTTGGACTATATATGAAAATGTCATCGAAGTAGACTACCAAAAACTTACCAATGAACGGTTTGAAGACCTAAGTCATTAAACGCATGAAGGTGCAAGGTGTGTTGGTGAGGCCAAATGACATGACAAGCCATTCATACAAACCTCCACTTGTTTTAAAAGCCGCTTTCCATTCATCGCCAAGGGCGGATGCATGATTAGTAGTATCCGCTACGTAGACCAATCTTTATAAAGACCTTTGATCCCGCAAGCTGGTCAAGCATGTCATCTAAGTGAGGGATTGTGAATCGGTACTAGATGGTAATCTAATTAGTTGCTCGACTGTCAACATACATACACATGTTTCCATCTTTCTTCGAAGTGAGGAGTGTAGGGATTGCACAAGGGCTCATGCTTCCGTGCAAGAAGCCTTTTCGGAAGGAGTTCTCCTACTTGGTCTTGTAAAATATGGTTCTCCTTCAGATCATTTGGTAGCACAGCAAATTAAGGAGGCTCGCTCCTAGAAAAAAGTCAATCCCATGTTGAATGTTGCTCTAGAGGGTTAATCTAACAAGTAGATCCTTCGGGATAATGTCACTAAATGCTTTGAACAAGGGTTGAAGAGCCTTAGGATTGGGAATAATAACTTGTTGATCGCCTTTCTCTATAATTATGTACATGCCCCCACGTTTACGGACGTTTAGCATAATGTTTGCACTTTGCTTCTTCGGGGCCTAGGGAGTGTTACTAATTGGTTTCAAAGTAATCTTCATTTTTTCTTTTTCACACAAAAGAGTAGGTGTTCTCTCGAACCTTGTGGGTGGTATAAACGTCGTATTGCTATGGTCATCCCAGTAAGATACGACATGCATCCATTTCCACTATATCATTAATAATGGTGTCCTTATAGGACTTTCCAACTGAAATAGATTAACGACATACCTATGTCACCTTGACACAGATGTGACTCTGTCTTTAGCTATAACTGATCCACAAGAGCCTTAGACACTATGTTTTCATAACTTCTACTATTAGTGATGACATTGTATACTTTGTCGTTGACGGTACAATGGGCACAAAAAAGACTATTTTATTGCATGTCCTCTCTTCGTGGGGCAAGCAATAGTCACCTAACGACATAGTTAACTTACTCACCCTCTTCATCCTCTATTTCTTGCTCATCAACCTAATCATCTTTGTGTATGTCATTGTCGTGCTTGACAACATTGGCCTCTTCCACAATGGGTAGTCACTCGAACGATGTCTAAGTTCGTTACACTTGTAGCATTTGATTGATGGTGGCTTAAGGTACAAATTTTGGGCATTCTGACTAGTATTACGATTGTTTGCAATGATTGTCTCCTTGGACACCCTAGTAGTACTTCGGAGTTCGGTTCATTGTGTCAATTTGCTGGTTGGAGGATTTTTGAACATCTAGTTGTCTCCCCCTTCCAAATGATCCTTGAGCAGAATAATTATTAACACGATTAATGGGGCTAGTTCTCTCCGATTGCATCTCAACCTTTTGGGCCATCTCTTAAACATCCTCAACAAAGAATAGACAATGTAGTGAAATATGGTCTTGAATGTTAAGTTGCAAGCCATTAATGTACCTAGCAATCTATTGTGCCTTTGACTCAACCAAGTCATTACAGGCGAAAAGTTGGAGAAACTTCTTTGTGTAGGCTTGGACTGATCGGTTTGGCTCCTTAAAATTATGGAATTGTTGAAATAATAATTGTTCATAATTAGTTGGGAGGAACCGAACCTTCAACATTTCCTCATTTGATTCCACGTTTGGATGAGGAGCTTTTCCTTGTCAACATTGGGTCAGCTGTGTTTGCTCCCACCATGCTAAGGCACCACCCTTCAACTTTGTTGACATCTAAATTTTGTCGATCTTAAAGAAATAAAATTTGCATAGCATAAAAAAAAAATAAGGGAAGGATCAATATGATTTGGTTATGAATGGAATGTGGAAATTCTGATTAACCATCCTTGCTCCTGTGAATATTTAAATCATAGTAAATATGGAAGTAAATTCTCAATCAAAGAAATTAGATGAATAAAAAAGTAAGGGATTTGATAAAAGGGAATGAATCGAAATATCTAAGGAAAAATCAAATATATTGCAAGATTTTGCTCCAATTTACATGAATTAAAGCAACGGAAAAAGGAAGCTCGAAAATTGCCATAGAAGAGGGTGGTCGGAATCACTATAAAAGGAAACCAAAAATTTTCGAGCAAAGGGGGGAATTCGAAAAATTTGGGTGAACGGTTTGTAAAAAGATTTTGTGAAAAAGATAAATGCAAGCGTGAGAGAAGAGAAGAAAAAGTGAGAGGAAATAAAAATAGAGAAAACCCCTCCCTTTTGTCGTCCAAAAAGTGTCTTTTAATTTCCCTCTGACAAATTGCAGTGGAAAAGAAAGAAGCTAGCAGCAGCATAAGGGAAGGTCCACCGAGAACAAAAAAAAGAAATTTAAAAGAAAAGATTGTCTTCTACCTTGGACTCTTGCAGCGTCACCGAACCTGCGATCTCCGAGCACCGCCGTGCCCGACGTCCAGCAACCGCGCTCAACGCTCGACGACTGCCCCAACACGTTTGCACTCGAGCCCTGTCGGTGATCCCTGCTACCCGGATCGGCGCCCACCGCCGCGCCTCTGCACTCGTGACCTGCTGTTGCCCAGCCCGACACCGGAGCTCCGAAGCCTGCTGCTCCTGACCTCGCCGCGCCACCGCGCCGCTCGCCTTAGCCCAGCACCCGGTGCCTTCGCCGCCCGTCTCTGCTCACCAGACGCCGCGCCTGCACATCCGATGTCGTGCCTCTGAAGCCCGAGGCCTGCTCCGCTCCACCGCCGTTCCGCAGCAACCGAGCTCTCACCGTTCACAACCGCCGCTGCAACCCGCGACCCAGCTGCTGCTCGTCCCCCTCGCACCGGCCACCGTCCATGACGCCGCTGCAACCGAGCAACACCACCAGAGCTCGACGCCGCGCCTTAGCGACTCGCGACTCAGCGACCCGACGCTGCCTTGCCCGCTGCTCACCCACGCTGGTATGCGACCCACCTCCGCCGGTCTCCACCCAGCAGCACCGACGCCGCCACCGCGCCCACTCGCCCATTGACGCTGCTGGTCTGCTCACCGGTCACGCTGCTTCTTCCTTGTTTTAGGTGGCTTATTTTTTTTTTTTTTTTCATGTTATTTTTCTATTTATTTTGTTTGATAGCATTTTTTTAGTTTAGCTATTTAATTTGTAATATAAAATGTTAGTCTTTGTGAATTTTGTAGGCATTATCCATAGGGATTTTGTCTGGAATTTTGTAATTACTAATTTGATCCGTAAAATGTCGGATCATTTTTTAATTATATTAATTTTTGGGTTTTTTGGTAGAATTTTAACTATTAAATCATTATAATTATTAATTTGATCAGTAAGACTCTTTGTCGGATAATTAGGGTTAAGATAATCGTTAATTTGAACCTGTGAGACAACAAGTTATTTTTCGATTATTTTAATCATTTATTTTATTGATAGTTTAGATTTAATATTTATTTAATAATTACCTATCTTTAAAAAAACTAAAAAATGAGAAAATAAAAAAAAAATCAAAATTCTGCATGAGCATATAGGTTTAGTAAATCAGACATGTAGGTTTAGTAAATTAGAATTTTCTTAGGATTACATTTTTAGGATTGCATTTTTTCAGAAATAAGTTAGGGTTGAACCTAAATAATTTTTTTTTTTTTTAGGGTTTTAGATAATGTCTGCATATTTTAATTATCTCATTTTTCAAAAAATAGTTTTCTAAGATAAGATAGGGTTTAAGTCAAATTAATCTTTAGAATAAATTAGAAAATTATCCATTTTTATATAATTTAATTAGGGTTTTTATTAATTCTGAATTTCAATAGAAAATACAAAAATACTAGGTGCATGTTAACTAGTTCGCATAATAGGATCATTTAATCAGAATTTGTTCATTAGTGAAGTTAGGTCATGAGGTACATAATGACTAGTTTGCATAATAGACCCATTTAATTAGAATTTGCATATTAATAAGATTAGGTCATTTAGTTAAAAAATGCATTTTTATAAAAGAATTCTAATTTTCAAGAAAACCCAAAAAAAAAAAAAAAAAATTGTTTGCTTTGTGTGATGCAATTTATTTATTGAATGTTTGAGCATCTGTGTGATTACCTTTTTGCATAATAATAATTTATGTTAAAATAAATCCAAGCTGCTTGCAAAAATATTTTGGAAAATTAAAAAGAAATGGTACCAAAAGGATATTAAAGAAATCTAGTGTAACCAAGTCCCCGTACCCATAGTCTCTAATTCGTAGGAGTAAAATAATCCTTCCATTATTTTACTTAGGTGTACAATCGACCTACCATAAACTGATTAGTGGCGACTCCTAGTTAATAACCTTTTGCATGTTAAATGTTTGAACCTTAAGTTGCGAATTGATATGGGTTTGGGAGAGCTCGAGCTAAATTTAAAGATTTAATAGTCCATTAACCTAGTTTTAGGTGGTACACCCGAAAAACATGTCGCAACAAACTTGTATGCCACCAATTTCACTTGGCAATCTTCTTCGATCTCCATGGCATTGAAGAATTTCTCAACTTCCCAAGGCCAATCTAGGAAGTCTTCAATATTCAAATTTCCATTGAAGGTTGGAACCTTAAGCCGACATTGCTTGGGGTCTTGTCGGTATCCCTCATTCTTATGGCCTCCACAAACAAGCCCATCCAGGAACTCTTCATCTTCTTTGGAGTCCTCGACATAAACTTGTTGCCTTTGTCATGGATTTGCCTCGTGCTCCATAGCTACTTCTAGGTCTCAAGTGACCTAAGTATGTTCGACCAAAAGATTACTAGGTATGGGGTTGGTAGACAAACGCTGGACGGAGACTCTTGAAACCCCCGTTCGATTTACTTTGCAAATTGGTTGAACTCAGCCGACGTAGTAGGCTTGTTTCCACTACCTTTAGCTCTAGGAAGATTGTCATTGATGTTATTAACCATCGTTATAGGAGAGACTTGCTTTGATACCAAATGACGTAGAGGAAGAAACGCTTGGAAAGGAATTCCAAAAGACAATGTTATTTGAATGATGAAATGTGGATTATAATATCTTAGACAACTATTTATAGGGAGGTCGCAATTTAAGAGATAATCAAATAACTGAAATCAAATAACATAATCAAGGAAAAGATACTAATAAAAGGGAAAGTTTTCAAAATGTTACTAGAAAATCTGCAAAATACGTTCGAAATCTTTGACATCTTAGAAATCAAGGAAAACAAGTGAATTTGAGATAAAATATCGTAACTTGTTTATAACTTCAAAGATCCTACAACCTTCTTTGATTTTTGGGACAGCCCACTCTTTTGACACTCAAAGGTTTCCATATAAGCATTTGCCCATTGTTTTACATCCCTATCATGTTCGCAAACAACACTAATGGACTTCAAGATCAGCTGATGATGATATTTATATTAGTGCTGAAAATGTCATGTCCTAGGTGATGTGGGAACAATGACCATTAGAATAAGAACATTGGAAGACCAAAAGTAGTCACTGTTGACCAATAAGGCACAACAGAAGAACTAGAAGCCATATAAAAAAATCGAGAATAGGCGTTTGTCAAGATTGTTAGAGCTATTAACGATGGGACTATAACTGCATAATTTATATTGAGATAGCCCATAAATGTTCAAGGAAAAGGATTGTATATGTGGTTCTATCCTTAGACAGTGGCAACAACAAAGCTCTAATAGCCATATGCTTCTCTAAGTCATCCCCAACAGTAAAAATGAGGACGACTATTTAAAGAAGATCCTTTAGGCCAGAATGTTAGATGCGAAATACATAAAATCCACAATTTGCTTTAAGTTGTAGTCCTAGCTATTGTTCCATTCTCTCGAGACCTTCATTTTACTGTTCATGCTGTTTTGTAATTGTGTGAAGAATTAAGTGTGCAAGAGAGATAGCAACACTTGTTTCCCGATAGGGTGACATATTAGTTGATAGGGACAATGCTTGCTAATTGTTAATTATTCCATAGATTACTAGCGCAATTTAGCCCAACTTATGACTGTTAGTGTGGTTAGTGGATGAAGGCTTCGTGATAAAGCCGAATCACTATATGTCGCCGTGTGCTCTTCTTTCTCTCATTATCATTTATACAAGCACATTCTCACTATAAAATATCCGAAACATTTGCTTGCCTTGATTTTCATAATTAATGCTAATCTCCACAAAATTTTCAAAGTTTTCTAAAACATCATATTCACCCCCCTTCTGGGTTGTCTTGTTAGCCTCAACAAAGAGATCATGTGTATTAACTAAAGAAAGCTCTCTATGAACTCAGGTAGGCACCAAGAACCTAGTATGAAGGGCTTAGCAATTTTTTTTAAAAGAATGAGTTTGAAAAGGGAAGGTGGATAGTGCTCTATTCTACAAGAGGAATGGTAACATCTTGCTCATTCAAATCTATGTTGATGATATCATTTTTTATTCAACTAACAACGATATATGCAAGAAATTTGCAGCCATCGTGAAGAGTGAATTTGAAAAGAGTTTGATGGGTGAATTGAACTTCTTCCTTGGACTTTAAGTCAAGCAATTGAAGGAACTTCATATTTCAAGAGAAATATGCGAAGGAACTTGTGAAAAAAATTTGAAATGGAAAACAGCATAAAGGTAGACACCTCTATGTCACTTCAATGAAATCGGACAATGGCGAAGCACGTAAGCATGTTGATTCCAAATTTTACATAATCATGATAGGTTCATTGCTTTATCTAATTGCATCAATACCAAACATATTGTTTAGTGTGTGTATTTGTGCCCATTTTCAGTCTAATTTCTAAATAGTCACATCTTAAGACTGTTAAACGTATTATGAGTACATTGCATCTTATCCCAAGCTAGGCTTATGGTATCCAAGGAACTTGGATTTTATACTACTTGGATATTAGGATGCCAATTTTGCGGGATGCAGAATAGATAAAAAAAAAAAAAAAAAAACAACAACAACAACAACAATAGGTACTTGTCAAAGGCTGTATGCTCGGCTCATGTTTCTCTAAAAGATAAAAAAACCACTAAAGCTGAATATGTAACACTTGATAGTTGTTTTGCTCAAATTTTTTGGGATTCAACAGCAATTAAGTGATTACATTGTAGAAAGCACAGGAATAATTATCAAGTGTGATAATATAAGTGTAATCAACCTTACAAAAAATCACATCATAAACTCAAGGGCGAAGCATATAGAGATACACCATCACTTTATCAAAGAAAATGTGACCAATGGTGACGTCAATGTCGAATTTGTTGACTCAAAGCATCAACTGGCGTGATATTTACAAAACTATTGGATAAGGTCACATTTATGAAGAAGCCAATGGATGAACAGCTGACCAACAAGTTAATTGAGCCTCACAATTCATTGCAAATTAGGAGATGATGATCTAAGTTCCATTGTGGTTGCTCGAGAGCCTACTGGAGATTTCAATCTTTTGGGGAAAACATTGATCTGTTGTAGCTTTGAATGGCTAGGAAATTTTCAATACTACGTTATACATAAAAGAGATGACACATGCCCTAGTGGTCGTGATTGTTATTGGAATGTACTGCCCGATGGCCCATGTTTGTTCAACTACAAAACCATGAAGTATGATTTTTGTGATCATTAGAATCCTATGAACTCATCTCTGATGAGCCGTATTGTAATCTCATGAGGTGTTTAATGTTTTGGTGTGTATACTTTGGTGAACCAATAATAATTGTCATGACATTATGCCTTTATATTTCTTTTATCATATGCTGCGTAATTATTGAATAATAAATTCCTCACAAATTTGTCCTTCATCCAATTATTTTTTTTTTAAAAAAAAAGGGATAAGTGTTCCAGAAGTCCTAAAACTTGTCACGAAAATGCATTTCAGTCTAAAACTTGCAAAAAGTGCATTTAGTCCTACAACTTGTCAAAATGTTTCAAATGAGTCCTAAAATCAACGCCATCTAATTTCTTAACAGAAAAAGCTGACGTGGCCCCGCGTGGCTTTTTTTAATGGTTTCTCTCTCCTCCGTTGCGAATAGTTTTTAAAAAAAAGCCACGCATGCAGAATGATGTCGTCTTCTCCTTTCTTCTTCACCATGACGTAGTCTCCTCCTTTCTCCTTCACCACGATGCCATCTCCTCCTTTCTCCTTCACCACGACGCCATCTCCTCCTTTCTCCTTCACCACAATGCCGTCTCCTCCTTTCTCCTTCACCACGACATCGTCACCCCCTCCGTCTATACGTCTTCTTCACCATTGTGTTCTCCCTCCCCTCTCCATCTCTACGTATTCTTTCACTTTCCGAGTATCCCCTAAGCCCCAAATTGAACTCGTCCGAACCCTAAGTCCCAAATTGAACTCGTCCCCCTAACCCCAAATCGAAGCTCCAAAGTCCCAAATCGAATTTGTCCAAACCCTAAGCCCCAAATTTGATGATTTGTGGTTCTCTTGCGATTTGGGTCCTCATTGACCTCAAGTTCGACGCTCGTCGTGAGTTCGTGTTATTTCCTTCTTTTGATGATTGCGAGTTCGTGTGAAGACCATTTTGTGGGAGTCTGGAAATCTCAATAGTGAAGCGATTGGTGTCGGGGACGACGACAGGGTCAGCGAAGATGATGGCGACTCCTCCTCACGCAGGTATCGCTCTTTGCATTATAGCATTTGGGTATCTCATGGTAATGCTACGATTTTTTTTTTTTTTTGCAAAGGTGCTTTAATCTCTGCATTATGTAAAACAATGTCGTTAGCATCCTCATTTCTTCATTATTTGGAGTTCGAGAGCTCGAGTTTGACACACATCAACTTTATGTTCTCTTTTTGATGATTGTGAGTTCGCACAAAGATATATCTTGTGGGTATCTCGGCGTCTCAACGGCGGAGCGAGCGGCATCAGGGACGGCAATGGTGACTCCTCATGCAGGTATCACTCTCTACATTATAGCATTTGGGTATGTCATAGTAATATTACCATTTTTTTGTTTTGTTTTGCAAAGGCGTTTTACTCTCTACATTATAGCGGCGTTTTATTCTCTGCGTTATGGCTGTTTTGCATTTTCCAATTCTTGTGATAAATTAGAACATTGCAGCAAATTAGAACATTGCTCTCATTATTGATCATGTAGTTGCATTGTGGTTGTAAAGCGGATTATGCTAATTTGTTGTTTCTGTATTGATTGTTAGTCTTTTATAAAAATATCTTCAATTTAGAGCTTGAACATTGCTTCAATAATTTGATGATTGAAAGTGCTCTGCTTTTTGTTTCTGTTCCTTTATAGGTCCAATGGCCGAGAACAAAGTTTATGTCACTGTTTGCTGTTGAGGTAAATTTAAAGTTGACCCACCATTGGAATACATAGATGGAAGGGCTAATGTTGCTGAAATAAGTTTAAGTAAGACTTCACTATCTAGTATAATTGAAGCTATTGAGGCTTTGAGTGTGTGTAGAGTAGAGAAACTCTTTTATAGAATTCCTGGAAGTAAGACTCTTGTAGACAGAGTAACTCTTAGGTATTTATAGGATAACGGTGATGTGATGGATCTATTTTATCATCATCTGTGCTCTGAAAATATTACGCTATATGTTGAGCATGTTGATAATGAAAATGTAGGGGCTAAGATGGGGGTGTTGAGATGGAAACTGGAGGTATGTCTAATGTGATTGGGAATACCGATGATGACGGGAATCGGGCTAAAGTTGCTAATAAGGATCTAGATGAGGAAGAGGATGATGATGCACATAATTTGGTGGATATGGAATAGTCGAGTGATGACGACGACTTTGAATTGGTTGATGCAAAGAAAAAATTAATTGAATTTTCAGCAAGACATAAGTTCCAAATTTTAAATTATAGTGAAGCAACTAGTACTTCCCAACCACCAATTGTGGATGAGGCTCAATCGTTAGATGATTATGGATACGAAATAAAGTATGTTGATTCAGATAAGGAAGACAGTCTTCAATCAATTTTAAATGATGAGGGTGACGAAGAGGTTGATGTTATTTCAAGGAGAAGAAGTAGGTTCTCGTCATATGATCAAAGTGGTACAAATCCATAATTTATTGTTGGCATGACATTTGAGGATGCAACTGGTTCAAGAATGCAATTTTGAAGTATTCTCGTGGCTGAACAAAGAGCAATCAAATACACTAAGAACACAAAAAGCATTGTAAGAGCCAGGTGTGCCCAGAAAAATTGTAACTGGATGATCTATGGTGCTCTTGATAGCAAAACTGAGTCATTTCATTTGAGAATGTATGTAAATCAGCATATATGCAGTATCACTTTTGAGAATAAGAGAGTGTCTAGCACTCATTTAGCTAAGAACTTCATGATTTTCATTTCTGCAATTCCTAAAATCAAAGCACCTAAGTTAAAGAAATTAGTTAGAGAACAATTTGAAGTAAATGTCACTTTCAGTTAGTGTAGGAGAACAAAGTTGAAAGTATTGAAGGAACTACAAGACAATTACAAAAAGGAATATGCACAGATGCACAACTACTTGGGAGAGCTTTACACTGCAAGCCCTTCAAGCAATTTTAAATTGAAAGTTGAAAGGCCATTGCCAAATTCTCTACCAGTATTTGATAGGGTTTACATTTGCTTTGATTCTTGCAAGAAAGGTTTTTTGGCTGGATGTAGGAAGATCATTGGATTAAATTGATTCTTTTGAGGGGTTTGATTAAGGGTGAGTTGTTATGTGTCGTCGGAAGGGATGGCAACAATCAAATGTATCTAGTGGCATGGGAAATGGTAAGAATCAAGAATAAGGACACATGGACTTAGTTTATCGAATTGTTGAAGTCAGACTTCGATATATGTAATGGTGACAAATGGGTGTTGATAAGTGATCAACAAAATGTATGTTTTTCTTTCTGTTTTCATTTGTAAATTGATTGTGACATTACAATGTTTTTCTTTCTGTTTCCATATATATATATTTTTTTTTTTTTCGGTAATTGTCGGGTATTGTCCAATCAGTAGCTGAATCATTTGCCAAATGCAAAGCATAGGATGTGTGTAAGGCACATTTATTTCAACTGGGGTAAAAAATACAAAGGAAAATAGTTGTTGAGGCAATTTTGAAGATGTGTCAAGAGCAATAATATGTCAGATTTTGAGATGCATAGACAGATGTTGAAGGAACTGACTCGAGAAGGTCATGATGATTTATTCCGTATTGAGCCAAAACATTGGTGTAAAGCCTTCTTTGACACCGACATTTTGATAATAATCTAAGTGAAACTTTCAATGACAGATGTATGGAAACTAGGTGCAATGCCATTATGAGTATGCTTTGGAGGATATTAGAATCATGGTTATGAATAGAATGCATACTCATAGGGATGGATGTGCTAGGTGAACTAGAAATTATAGTCAAAGGATTATGTAAAGTTACATGAGAATACATCTGCTAGTAGGTATTGCCATTTGATATGGAATATAAATGAAGGATATGAGATTACAAAAGGTGATGACAAATATGTTGTTGATTTGAATTTAGAAACTTGTTCTTGTAGAGCTTGGGAACTTAGTAGAATTCCATGCTGCCATGTCATTTATGCAATATACTATAAGAGAAATGATCCGACCGATTATCTAGTTGAGTGCTTCAACAAGGAAAAGTATCTAAATGCTTCTCAATTCATGATGCCTACAGTGAGAGGACATAAATTTTGGAATAAAACCAATAAAGAAGCTCCTCAACCCCCACCAATGAAGAACATGCCTGATAGGCCAAAAAGGAGTAGAAGAAAGCAACCGATTGAGCTTGTAAGAGGTGATTGAATGACTAAAAAGGGTAAGCAAATGACTTGTTCGGCTTGTAAACAAATTGGACATAACTGCAAGGGATGTCCTTTAAAAAATGTATTTCCTCAACTAACTAATCATCTTAATGCTAGGCATGTCACTTTAACATGTTGTTAATCAATACTTAATATGTGCTTCTCAGGCCAATGCTGGGGCCAATGCATGTACATCCAATGCTGGGGCCAATGTACGTACATCCAATGCTCATGTTAATGTATGTACATCCAGTGCTTATGCCAATGCAAATACAGTTGAAGCTTATGCTCAATCTCAGGCTAATTCCACTGGTTCAAGGCTTGGAAAAAGATAAGTAAGTTGTCATCTAACAATTATTATAAGTTTTATATATCAAGGTTACAATTTAGTAATTTTGAATATATATTCAGGCTAAAGCTAAAGCAACGACAAGCATAGCTGAAGGAGGATCCGAAAGCCATGCTAATGCTTCTGCAAATGCCAATTAAATAGGAGACAATAGTGGACATGTTAATGCTTCTGCTTAAGCTAGTGTAGATGTAAGAGAGTGTAGTGCTCGTGCAAATGTAAGAGAATGTAGTGCCATTGCTTCTGCTCATACTAGTGCTGATGTTAGAGGATGTAGTGGTGAGGTTAATGCTTTTGGTGAAGTTCGTTCAGATCAAGGAGAAGGCAGTGCACCGGCCAATATAATGGCTAAGCATAGATGTGAAAAAATTCCGCTAAGTAATACCTCAATCCCCAAGTATACATGTATTGTGACTACGTTCTCATGTTGAATGAATTTTCTATTATTTCAGTTTAAAAGACCTACCATTGAAAATTGCATGATACAGAGAGAATCACAAGCCAAGAGGATGAAAATGATAGGGTTGGGTGTTGACATAAATCCTATGACAAACCTTCATATTCGCAAGGTGAGTAATATTTGTAAATTTTTATAATAGCAATTACTTATCTCCTTAAGCTAAAAAAGATACTCATTCTTATGTAGCCTAATACAATTGGTGCAAGAATCGTTAACCTACCGGAGAAAAGGGTAGTCTCAAGAGTTACGTCAACAGCAAAGGTGCATTCCCAAGTTAGTGCACAACCTCAGTCATATCATGTATCAACAGCTCCTCGAAAACAAATTGCGGTGACGCCGAAGCCACTATTACAACGTAAGGCCACTTCCCAACGTTAGTCATATCATGCAACAGTAGCTCCTTCAAAGCACATTGCAATGAAGCCAATAGCATTATCGCAACCTCAGCTCAGTTCCCAAGCTCAATCATCTCAAGCTACAATAACTCAAAAGCATCTTGGTTTAAAGTGAAATGCACCATTACAACTCCGGGTAAGTTTCCAACCTCAATCATCTCGTGTAACATTACCTCCTCGAAAGCATGTTGCACTGAAGCCAAAGCCACTATTGCAACCTCAGGCCAATTCTGAAGCTCAATCATCTAAGGCTACAATAGCTTAGAAGTATCTTGGTTTAAAGCGAAAGGCACCATCATAACTCCAGGCAAGTTCCCAATCTCAATCATCTCATACAACATTACCTCCTCGAAAGCATGTTGCGATGAAGCCAAAGCCACTATTACAACGTTAGGCTCAGTCATCTCAGGCTACAACAACTCCTCCAAAGCCTATCACTACGAGACCATATATAAGAAAAAGCGCCAAAATTCTAAATAAGTGAAGGCTCAACCTACTGGACCACCCAAGACCATCATATTGGATTGATATATTTGCTAATTGGTGTTGTTAGGTGAATTTATATCAATTATTAGCTGATTTTTTGTATGAGACGTGTAGCATTTGTGCATAGAACCTTTCATGCACTGAAAGTGCATATTTTGTTGAACATAACCTTTTGTGCACTGAAAATGTAAGCATGTTACTTTGTCAATGAATCGTGTTTCAACAAGTTATGTGGGATGCTTGGTTTTGGTTTGGATAATGCACGAAAGTGATTACTCTTCGGGATTGTTAATAGGTAATTACTGAAATTGGCCATGCAGAATTTTCATTCTTCCAATACTTTTGTCATCTTCTTTCTCATACATTTTTCTCGAGTTCCTCGGGGGCATTAATGGTAACCGATACCACTACCTCTTATTGCTAATTTTTCATTTTAGATGATGGGGTTTTGCTCTACGTGGTCTTTATGGCCCGCATTAGATGATTCATGGAAGATTTGATTAGGTAACTTAGGTATTGTAGCCGACTGCTTTGATTTCACTTGATTTTTTACACATTCCATTTGAGGCAAGCTCGTTATTAAAATCATGAAAAAAATAACCAATTAACAATCTCGATTGCATAATAAGGGAGTTGTCACCATTTTTTGAAGTTCCAAATTTATTCTAGTGGCAATAGCTCATGTAGTGCTATTGACAAGCACACAAATCAAGCAACATTTTGCAATGCGATAGTAATTTCTCGCATGGCAATCAACCGGTCTTACAAACTACAAACTCACATCAGATTTCATTCCCATCTCAATTATCCACAACTAGTGTTCAAATTTACAAACTTAGATAGAAGGTACTATGAAAGACTTAGAAATTTCCCACCAACTTTCACATTACATATAACCAATACAGCGATATAACACATGCATAGAATGAATGCTGATTGATATAGTATCTTTCCTTTCTTTACTTGTGCAAGCTCCTCCTTTAAACGTCTATTTTTCGCATTTTGAGTCTTCATTTCAACTAACAATGAGCTCACCTCAACTCCGTCACCCCTTGATTGGCTTGATTCAGATAATGCTTAATTTCTTTCAAGGAGGTCAACTATCATGTTCCTCACATGATCTGGTATCTTTGGATCCACTCACATGAAGAAATTGCAGCAACTTGGACTATCAAACTTAGCACATCCATGGAACCTTCTTCCTGCATTTTTCTTTGTCTTTACCATAAGAATTGGTGATTGAAGACCACAATAACATGTTGGCTTCGAGTTGACCTCATTAGGAGTTACGCCACTTGATGCAGTTATTGCCGCCCTCATTCTTCTGGGCTTTGTATTATAGGAACCTAATAGAAGTATATTAGCTATATTATGATTCCTTCATAACGTCTTCATATTAATAACTTTTGCATAATGCAATGTGTTTACTTGAGAGATTTAGGAGATGTTTTCAATCTCCAAAAAACATCTCTTTTTTCATATGCACTGGATGAATAGACAACCATAACTTACTTCTGCATCAATGTTCTAATTTGTCATTAGTATTGAAGAATGGAAAACAACAAAATGCTATAATGTAGAGAGCGATACCCGCGTGAGGAGGAGTCGCCATCGCCGTCGTTGACCCCGTCGTCGTCCCCGACGCCAATCACTTCACTGCTGAGATGTCGAGACTCTCACAAGCGAGATCTTCGCACAAATGCGCAATCGTCAAAGGAAGGAAAGAACACGAACTCACAACGAGCGTCGAACTCATGAGGTCGATGAGGACCCAAATCGCAAGATAACTGCAGATTGTCAAATTTGATTTGGGGCTTAAGGTTCGTACGAATTTGATTTGGGGTTTAGGGTTCGGATGAGATCAATTTGGGGCTTAGGGTTCAGATGATATTGATTTGGGGCTTAGGGTTCGAAAGAATTCGATTTGGGGTTTAGGGTTCGGACGAGATCGATTTGGGGCTTAGGGTTTGGATGAATTCGATTTGGGGCTTAGGGTTTGGACGAATTTGATTTAGGGCTTTTGGGGACACTCGGAATAGAATAGAAAAGAAGAAGTAGAGACAGGGGGGAAGGGGAACATGACTGTGAAGAAGACATATAGACGGAGGGGGAGACGACGTCGTGGTGAAGGAGAAAGGAGGAAGGAAGGAGAAAGGAGGAGACGATGTCATGGTGAAGGAGAAAGGAGGAGACGACGTTGTTCTGCATGCATGACTTTTTTTTTTATTAAAAAAACTATTCGTAACAGAGGAGAGAGAAACGATTAAAAAAAAAAGCCACGCGGGGCCACGTTAGCTTTTTCCGTTAAGAAATTAGATGGCGTCGATTTTAGGACTCGTTTGAAACATTTTGACAAGTTGTAGGACTAAAATGCACTTTTTGCAAGTTTTAGGACTGAAATGTATTTTCGTGACAAGTTTTATGACTTTTGGAACACTTATCCAAAAAAAAAATTATGCTGGGTAGTGCTATTTTTAAGAAATAGCAAACCCCTTTTACTATAATAAACTCAAATTCGGGATATAGTACAAAATACACATCTAACCCTCATGCCAAATCCTTCAAACCAAAACCCCCAGAAGACCTTGTTGTCTTCAAGCCTACAAAATCGTATCTTGATATTTACTTTCGCACCTGAATTTTTGCCAACAAGTCCAATAAGTAAAAAACTCGAGACTCGAGCTTCTAATTCTCGATAAGGCCCATTTCTTAATCAAAAAGATTCTTTTAGATGTCATTTACATTTAATTGTCATTCTCTAAACATGTCAAAGATTGACGTTTATGTTGACTTTTTAGTTAAATCTAAAAAGCCAACTTGGAAATCTATCGCAAAAAGTACCCCCTTTAAAATCGCTTAGGTTGCCTGCCGCATGGCTTTGCACAGACAGAAGAATAATTGTATGTTTCCCGCCCTTACCACGCGCGCTATCCCAAATACACTAGTACTTGTTCGACTGCGCTAGCCCCTACCGCATAGCAGGTTTGATCCATGAAATAATTTGGATACTCAACCCAATAAGTGCCGAGTGCAATGGAGATTTCATCATTTCGATGGGGCCAGAGTACAAAAGAATTCGTACATTGAGAGTCTAACTTTAGGGAAAATTTCAAATAAAAACATGAAGTAATTTTTTTTTCCGAAAAAGAGCTCAAAATAAATACTATCTCAAATAAGAGCTTGAGTGACAAATTAATCTTAAATGAAGGTCCGAGCTTACCAATCAGTTAAATCTTAATATAGCCAAGGCCATTTTCATCAAAAGACGTTTTCTCTTCTGTTTTCTCTCTTCCACTTTCTTTTTTTTCCTCTCTTTTCATTTATGTTTTATTTTCTCTTAATATCTTTCATTTTTATTTTCTTTTTCTTTTTTCTTCCATCCACATCCTCAACTTCAAGCCCTCCCTCTTCGTCTCGACCTCAGCTCCCCCCACAAGTCCAATGCACTCATTTCTCGCTTTTGTTATCTCGCCCGCCTCAACAAAGCCCTACACATCGTCAAGATGATTGTAATAAGTGGCTTCGGCCTTAACGTAGCAACGCCGGAATTCTACAGGGTAGGGCACCCACCTTTGAGTCTCAGTCAACAGATTCCGCCCTGACGCACCTCCGAGCAGCAGCTTAGAAGAGGAAAGCCAACGCCTCAATGCCTCGATCTTGGCTCGTGGATAATTTCTAACTGTGGAACTTTACTACTTTTCTTGTTCCAATCCTGGCCTTCTCGAATAGCGTGTCTTTTCATTTGGAATGACAGCCATATTCTCGATGTTGGTGTGCATGTTCTTTCCTCTGAATTTTTTATGAGCGTTACACTCATATTCTATTTTAAATCACACTGAACAAGTAGAATAAATATGTTATGATATTTAATGCATTATGCATGAAGAACATAGCCCTCAAATGATGACAATTTGAAATTAGGTCCTAGTGTTTGAGTAATTGTTGTTTTGCCAGGATTTTAAAAAAAAAAATCTGACTTGGAAGTTCATATGTAACTAATGAGTAGTAATTAATGTGATCAATGTCTTCCTACAAGAAACTTGATTCTCTATCCATAAACAACTCACGTTTCATATAAAAAGTAACTTTTTTACGTTGATTCTTATCATCCCATATAATAGCAAAACATGTGAGTTTGAAGATAACTAATGATTTGTGCAATGTAATAGGAAGTGTTAATATAAAAAAAAAAAAAAAGGTTAGTAACTTGTCTATATGATTAGTAATTTTTTGCATTGAAAAGTATAATTACCAGCGACCCTATTGATTTAAAAAAAACTGCTGGGTATTGGCAAACAATAGTTAATCCACCCACGTGGTCTAGAAATTAACAAAATTATGTTTCTTTTGCTCAGCATAGCGCTTAAGAACAAATGAAGCCCATCATCTCCTTTCTTGATGCCCTTTTACTTAGTCACATGCTTTCCTTGGAAAACGATGCACGGACGAACGAGTGGGCATGCCCTAATTGGCTAGTCAGTCACATCGAGAATTGAAACTGGATTCAGATCTTGACAAAGTAGCTGCCCGGTCAATTTTAGCATCTAACTTCTCATAGCAAATATGGAATATAGAAAAATAATCTGTATTTATATAAATATATTTAAAATGTGCAATGATTACACAATTTATGAAGCCGCCTAAAAATAGATATAGAATAAAACCAGGCCAAAAACAAAAGATCGACTAATCTACTCTTTTGGATTCGATGTTGAGTGGCCAATTTGGGAAAAGGCTAAATAACCTAAATATGTAAGTCTTCAGGACCCTTTTTACATTATATAAGGCATAGCTAAAAATCCTAATAAAAATGGTTGATATTTTCCTAGAGATTCGTTATTTCGCTCAAAGTTGAGTGATCTCAAGTAATTTAAAAGGCATCTTTAATTTTCAATTTCAAAGTTGTTACGGTCAATTTGAGTTTTATCCTAATAAGTCAAAGATTGAAATGAATTCATCAATATAACTCATCTTGAATACTACTTAGAAACTAAGTAAAAAATAGAAACCCTCAAATTCTTTTATTTTTCTCAACATTGCTAAAAAAAAAAATTTTTTTTTTTTTTTTTGAACTAAACATTGCTGAAAGGTTACTTATATCAATTTCTTAATCTAAAAACTGGCTAATCCAAAGCTTGTGTAAAAGAAAATTTGCGATAAATAACAAAACTAATATAACTAGAGCATGTTCACGTGATTTTGACTTAAATTGGAAAATTAGAATGTCAATTTTCATTGCATTGAATATTTATTCTCTGAACATTGGGCAGAGCCAAACTCGGATGAATTTACTATGTTTCTCGAGCAATTTTGATTGAAAGGGTAGTCATTGATGCAAAAATCAAACTCAGCCCATCATGTAAGGGGTGGAACGCGATTATTGATTTAACGATCATATGTGAGTCAATGTTTGCCACCTAAAGCAAGTCACGCGTGGTCGGGCTCGGTGCGCGCGCGTCTCGCCTAGGGTGCAGATGTATCTCCACCTGGTGGGACCGGAAGAGGACGGGCTATTTTGTGACCCTGGCCGTGGCACGCAAGAGCACGTCCTCGCCAAGTGACCCAACAGTTTTATTGTATGAACCATCGTACGAAAGCAATCAAGCGAATGACGGTCATTGAAGATTCCACTGTTTCCTCGTCAGAATATAGGTCGTATCGATTAGAGGTGAGTGATTTCCGATTCCGGTTTGGTTCCGCCCGGAACACAAACCTATCTTCGGATACAAATTCCTTACCTACCTCTCCGTCGGAAGCAACTCATGAAACCTATCCTGTCACAGGTTCCGGGATCGATTCCAGATTCCAGGTTTCAAAGGTTCTTTTTTTTTTTTTTTTTTTAGTTAAAAAAACGAAAATGAACGCAGCAATAATAAACAATCTTATACCTCTTAATCCTCACTTTTTTTTTTTTTTTAGCTTATCCTTCAAATCATGATTAATCCAGAAAAATAGCTTGAACACACCATAATGGGGTCCAACATCTTGACAATCGTTCAAGGAGCAGTACTCCAAAACTGTAAATGTCTAATTTTTGTGTGGGTTTGTTAGTTTTCATGACTTCAAGAGGCCGATAACCTGCACTTCTAGTTCTAGGAGGCATTGTAGTAGTGCGGATCAGAGGAGTCAGGCCAAACCCTGGATGCAACCTTCAAGGTATGTTGCCATGGATAAACCTCCCGCCTCTGGCCGAATGGATGTGCACAATGCCTTTAGCCACTCCTAATGAAGATGCCCAGTCCAATGGTTGTCTCCCACCTTCTGCAAATCATTATCAAAAGGTAACTGTCAACAATGCAGCGAATAGGAGACAACCTACACTTTTTTCGACAAACCATTTCACAAGTCACAAATGAACAAAAGGAAAAGCTTGTGCTATACTGAAAGAAAAAGCAAGAAGACAAGCTCAGTTGAGACCTGTCGAGGGACATTATGGCTAGGAGGCACTCGGAAAACATCGCTATTTAGAGGCATGTCCACAGTTTTCTCTACCTTACGGACAAAAGTGCTGGTCTTCCCTCCATTGCACAAATCAGCCCCATTCAAAACCAAAACAAGAATAGCCCCAACAATAGCCACTGAACAGCAAGATGAAGATCCCAGAACAACCATCTTGGTCTTATTTTGGGATACGGAAGAACCCACGTGACACAACCCCACAAATTCCCTTCCCTCACTATGTATGTACTTGGATCAGGGCACACAAGCATGACACACATCTCAGAAATTGACCAAATAAAGCACCTAAACTATTAGATTAGATCTAACAGTTAAGAGCAGAAATAGCAAGAGATTAGACCTGCGATTGAAGCTGGAGGAGGCGAGTTTCTTAGGTGTCGAGGGTGGCAAGCGGTATCAAGGGGACGTCGAGAGGCGTTGAGGGGGTCGAGCGGGCGTCAAGGGGGCCGTGCGGCGTCGAGGGGGCGTCGAGGGGCCGAGAGGCGTCGAGCGAGCGTCGAGGGCGTCGAGGGGGCCGAGCGGGCGTCGAGGGGTCGAGCAGCGTCGAGGGGCGGCGCGGACGGCGTGACATCTCGTCGGGCTCAACGGCGAGACGGCTCGTCGGACGAGCGGTGGGTGGTGGTGGTTCGGTGGCCAAGAGGTTGTGGTGAGAAGGGCGCGGGGCGTGGTGTGGTGGTGGGTGAAGCAACAACTAGCAAGAGGCTGGAAGAAGAAGAAGGAAGAAGAAGAAGAGGCTGGAAGGAAGAAGAAGGGCTCGGCCGAGAGAGAGAGAGAAGAAAAGAAAAAAGTTTGGGGGCAGGAAGTGACGTGAGAGGAAAAAGGGGAGAAAAGAAAGAGAGAGAGAGACAAAGAAAAGGGAAGGGGGAAGAATCCGGAGAAAGTGGGGAAATCACGTTGGGAAAGTGAGGGACTAGGTTTTTTTTTTTTTAACTTTGATCGGTTCCGGTTCCAGTTCTAGGAACCATTGAAACTGGAACTGGAATTGGGAACGCCGGTTCCTAGAAAAAGGAAATCGGAATCGGAACCGGTCTCTTTAGAATCGGGAACCGAATCAGACACGGTTCTCCGGTTCCTAGTTCTACCCGGAACCGTCCTCACCTTTAGTATCGATTGCCTCGAATGTCAAATTGGTCGTTAACCAAATACAAGAAAAAAGCAAGTCAGAAGGATTGGCCTATTCTTTAACGCCACGCCGACAATTGGAACTGTTATATTACGGCCAGACGATGGCATTCTCACTCTCACGCTCTCTGAGCTCATCATCAGGTTGCAGAGGTCCGATCCTTAAGTTGAAGTATTGAGGGTCTGAATATTCTATTACATACCCACGGAATGTTTTTCTTTCCTTGGTGATCTATATTCATCTAGTCTGTTTGTTTCTGAGAATATAACGAGGGGAAGGCGAGTTTTTTTTCTTGGGGGACCTTTCTTGAATTGGATTGCTGATTTCAATTCTGTATCTTCGACTTGTTAGGGCACTTAGCTTAGCATTTGTGATATCAGATCTTGTTGTCCATCCTCTTCTTGATCAAAATTGCAAGTTCATTGAATCTAACACCTCTCGAATTGATCTTCATCTTTTCTACTTGTGTGCTTTTGACTTTCCCGTCGACGTTTACAGGAATTGATTTCACTAAATGGTGGTAATACTGGCTTCTCAGAGCTGTTATTGCCAATACACCGAGGTGATGAATCAAGGAAGAACGAAGGATGGTTTAAGCTTTTCGAATTCTATATCAAATCAAATCACAAAGCCTGAGAGAAAAATGTGCAATGTGAACTTTGGCGAAAGAGTTCATAGGTTTCAGGTGACTGTGAGACACAGCGATTCTCCGGCTAGATTAGGTACCAATGGAAGAGCCGTTAAGATGATGCCCGTGAGTGAGGTAATGAAGAGGAACGCCCCGAATGGTAGTAACAAAGTAGAGATTGTGAATGGTTCAAAGCAAGTTCTTAATGGCGCGAGCATAGTAAAAAAGAAACCTAACCTGTCCCTTCTCAAGACTCCAAAAGTTCGAGACACCAAACAGTTTCCAACCAGTGGACGAGCTCAAGGTTTTGCCGTCAGATGAAGGATTCAGTTGGGCCAATGAAAACTATAGCTCCTGGCAGAGGAACATAGATGTTTGGTCCTTTGTTCTATCTCTGCGTGTCCGTGTTTTGTTTGATAATGCCAAATGGGCTTATTTGGGAGGGTTTTCAGAAGACAAGCAGGTGTGTTTTAAGCGTTTTTTATGCTTAATGCAGCTGTCGGTACTTCTATTTTTTATTTTGAGGTGCTAATTGACATTTGCAACTCAGAAAGATAGGCAACGAAAGACTGCTTCCTGGCTGCGGGAGCGTGTGCTTCAGCTAGGGCCAACCTTCATTAAACTTGGCCAGTTATCTTCGACAAGGTCTGACCTCTTTCCACGTGAATTTGTGGATGAGCTCACCAAGTTGCAGGTATGCCATGGTTCTTGATTGTGATATGATCGCTTTTAAGAAGGGTTTTGTTCTCTTGTTCTTCTGCTTTTGCCTAGGGTTTGTGAGGGTGGCTCTATGTTGACCCGCTATCACACAACATTTTGCATCAATACCATTTGCAATATGAAACAAATCCGCTTTTCAATGCAGGACAGAGTTCCCGCCTTCTCACCCAAGAAAGCTAGAGATTTCATCGAGAGTGAACTGGGAGCTCCACTTGATGTCATCTTTAAGGAGTTTGAGGATCAGCCCATAGCTGCTGCTAGTCTTGGTCAGGTGTTTGATCTGTTTTTGTTTTCTAACTCTTCCTTAGTTACTTGGACGCTTTTAGATATTTGGTTTACTTCCCTGCATGATGGTGAGAAACGTTATTATCAATTATGGTATAAACCAGTAGAAGTTGAAATGTGATAATGGTTCTGCTCTACAGTATGGAGAGTATAGATGCCAAATATCACTTTGGGAAGAAGGAGAAATAGAATGACGCATTATTTTCCATATTCTGTAGTCAACATCCTCATCATAGTAATTCTTTCTTGCATGATTGTATTATATTGATTTAACGTTGGAAAGATCTTGTTTTTAGGTTCATCGAGCTATACTGCATAATGGAGAGAAAGTAGTAATAAAAGTTCAAAGACCAGGCTTGAAGAAGCTTTTCGACATTGATTTCCGTAAGTGACACCTCTTTTCAAATTCTCAGTTTTGGATTTTTATTTTAAACCATGAATGTTTATGCTTCGTTCCTCTCCTTGGTTTCCCTTTTACTTCAATCAGGACTTGTTAAGTATAGTTTCATTCACATGGGCATCACCAAGTGTTGGTCCCAACGTACGGGGTGTTATGAATGTGCTGTCAGATGTGGGTTTAATTATCTGAATCTATGCATGATATTAACTAAAGAGACTTCATCCTGTGCCCTGGTCATTGCGTTCACCTTCAGCCATGCAGTAAATAAATTGCTTATTTTTTCCGATACTTGGCTCCATAAGTTCTCTTTCTTGAGCACGTTCAAGGGTACTCCGCATTTGTTTATGTGACAATATTTAAGTTGCCAATAGGACAAGGTTGACAAGGGTGCTCGGCGCTTTTTCTTTTGAAAAGCTATGAGTAATAGCTCTGAATTTGCATGAAACTTCTTACTACCTTGAAGTTTTCGTTCTGATGCAGTTGGATAATTGTATTGATATGGCATTATTAGACAATATTATGAACGTTATGGGGAATTATTTGTTAGATTGCTTTGACAGTTCCTCTGACACATCTGACTTGTTTTTCCTGGCCAGGTAATTTAAAGCTTATTTCAGAGTACTTTCAGAGAAGTGAAACTCTTGGATCTAGAGACTGGATTGGTATTTATGAAGAATGTAAAACGTCAGTCTAAAGACCAACTCGGCTTGAATTGTATCAGCTTAAAGTTGTTCATGCTACTTCGTCATTGTGTTGTGCCTTTGCTATATACCAACATTTTATTCCATATCATAAATTTGAGTCTGCTGTGTCATAGCTCACTCCCCTTCTTATTTTATTGGTATTTGTCCATTTGTCAATGTGTTGGTACTATTCTCATTTTAAGCTATCAAAAGATGCAATCCTTCTCGTCCATGTTCAACGACATGTTGTTCAGTAGGATAACAGAGCTTTTGCTTCTTTGCCTCCTCTAGCAAGTTCTATGCACACTGTTTTTTGAGGTGAACGTAGATCTTTGTTCATTTCAGGATTTTGTATCAGAGATAGATTACATCAATGAAGGGAAGAATGCTGATAAATTCCGCCGAGATTTTCGGAACGTAAAGTGGGTCCGAGTGCCTGTAGGTTTTTCCTCAACAGCCTACCAACTACTTTAGCTATGTATTTTTCTGCCGCTACTTACACAAGGAGATGCATTTAACTTTCATAGAGTACAGCCATTGTTATTTTTTTCTTTAGGCTTCTCATTACTGTAAAATGTTTCCTTGTTTCTTTTGGTGCAGCTGATTTATTGGGATTATACCGCATTGAAGGTGTTGACCTTGGAGTATGTACCAGGTTTTTACTGAGACCACAAATTCTTAATTTGGTTCAAGATAGTATCATCTATATTAACACGATGGCCACTTCTGTCTCGTGTGTCTTGGTTATACTGTGGTAGGTATTAAGATTGATCGGCTAAACCTGCTTGATTCACGTGGTTTTGACCGCTCTCGCATTTCTTCGCGTGCTATTGAAGCATATCTGATTCAGGTACAGAACCCTAAACTGGTCTTGAAGTCTGGTTCTTGATCATGAAAACCATATGCAGTTTTTGTTGGTTGAATTCATCATATGCTGGATGATTTTAAGAAACAAAATGATGCAGATACTAAAAACCGGTTTCTTTCATGCTGATCCCCACCCTGGAAATCTCGCTATTGACATGGACGAAGTGCTCATCTACTACGATTTTGGAATGATGGGGGAGATCAAATCATTCACCCGTGAGAGGCTGCTTGAACTTTTCTATGCTGTTTATGAGAAAGATGCAAAAAGGGTCTGTCCAGATCCCTTATCAATTCTCTTTGCTATTTATTTTTTTGTTCACTCTTTCTGTGCAAATAGACTCGTTATGCCTGCTTCCTAAATGTAATTATCCATCTTTCAATGATGCCATGAACATATGCAAAATTAGTCATGTCCAAATCCACAATGGACTAGCTTCACTGGTTATGCAGCATTGCTCAGCTTGATCTGACGAGTGGTGACTGCACAGGTTATGCAGAGCCTTATTGATCTTGGAGCGCTTCAGCCAACTGGAGACCTGTCATCGGTATGGAATGCGTTTTGCTTGACAAGGCAATGAAGTTGTTGATTTTGCGTCACCAATTCTTGAATGTTCTTCAGGTGAGGAGATCCGTGAAGTTTTTCCTGGACAACTTGTTAAGTCAGACAACAGATCAACAGCAGACATTCGCCGCATTGGGGAGGTATGCATATAGGTTCCGCATTTGCTCCACAAGGGAAATGAAATTGATTATTTTTCTGCCAAATATAGAGGAAACTAGTTGGTGATGGCAATTATATGGCAGGATTTGTTTGCGATAGCCCAAGATCAGTCATTCAGATTTCCATCATCCGTTACCTTTGTCTTGAAGGCATTTTCTACCCTTGAAGGTTCTCTCTCTCACACACATCCACTCTTTTCTAATCGCAATATAAAATGGCTTCCTATGATTTGAAATCGAACATCCTTTATTCCCCAGTAGTTGCAAAATTCTTGATGAACAAGCTATGTCCATTTGTGCCATAAGAGCAAGTAATGTCGAAGATACCTTACGGGGATATTCATATGCGGAGAGGTTGACCTTTTCTGTCTCGCTCTATAACTGTCATTTTTCAGGTATTGGCTATACCCTCGACCCCAATTTCTCCTTCGTAAAGATTGCTGCCCCTTACGTTCAGGTTTCATTGTTTTTCCTAAGAACAATTTATGGCTTTCGCCTTAGTAGGTTCATATGATTAGCAACCCATCTCCGCTACTAAATGATTACTATGCGATTATGCCTGCAGGAGCTTCTGGATATAAGGCCAAAACAACAGACGGGCACGCAACTCGTGGAGCAGATAAGGAAACAAGCTGATGATGTATGGTTTTGAGTCCATCTAGATATGAATTCTTGATCATGTGTTTTTCATGTTTGATGAGAATTGGTACTGAGAGAAACCATGTACGCCATTCAGGTTAGAACCTCCGCCATAAGCATGCCTTACAGAGTCCAACGGATAGAGGAGATTGTGAATCAACTCGACTCGGGGGATCTAAAACTCAGAGTCCGGGTGCTCGAGGTTTTCTACTTTTCCTACTTTAACCATCCTAACGATTAATTTGCTACATTCTCATTGAGCATTTGACAAGATTTGGGCTAGACATAGGAGGTCTGGCAGATCCTTTTATCGGCACCTGATGTAATTATCGAATTTTAAAGCCAACAGCTCTGCAAATGACTGGTTTTTCTTCTTGGTTTCCCAGTCCGAAAGAGCAGCTCGGAAAGCAACGATTCTTCAAATGGCCACTATGTATACCGTCTTCGGGGGCACGCTACTTAATCTAGGAGTTACTCTGACTAACCAAGGCAGTCTGATTCTCGCCAACGGCTCATTCATCGGAGCAGGTTCTTCATCTTTCATCAACACTCCCTTTCACATCGAGATGGAAAGTTCTTTCCGCCATCAATGTTGTTAGATGGTTCTTTTTAATAAACTTAATGTGCAAATCCAGGAGTATGTTTCACATTGTTCTTGAGGTCGATGCAACGGGTGAAGAAGCTCGACAACTTCGAGAAGATGATATGATCGGCAAGCGCCCGAAATCGAAGTGCCCTCTCTCCTCAAGACATGTTAATCTCCAGCATACTGCCATCACCTCATTGTATTCTTCCCCAGGCATAGCTTCTCTATAATTTTTATTTTTCACTTGACCTGTACACGGTACAAACGGGCCTATAATGTAGAAGATCGAAAATGGGGAAAAAGAGTCACGTGATAATAAAACTACACCTACATTCTCCACATTGCCAAACATTGGTTCAAATAATAAAAAGAAAGCTTTTCTGTCGCAAAATCTATGCAGATTCAGGGCCAAAGAAACGAGCCCAATATTGTCCAATTATCTTCCTTTTGTGCGAATTTTGCTTATATTAGCCTTTACCAATCCCATGTCTGGAGAACTACTCGGTTTCAGTTCACATCAGACGTGGCCCATGAGTTAGTGGAGATACTTCACCGGGATTGACTAACATAGAGGGATTTCCCTCATCAATCCAAGAACAAAAGCTAGACTTGTTGGATACCCCATAGTTTTTTGAAACTAAATTCATACCCTTGAATCGAGCAATTTAACGCTATTTTCTTTGGTATTTATAGTCTCTCTACTTGATAGATCATTATGGATTACATGGGGAATGATTACGAAACCCATCTCATGTTCTTCAAAACATCCCGTTTCAATTTGGGGGGTCAGCCAATTGCGGATGGCAGCTACCTTCTCTACATCAACTTGAAGGCTTTTTGCTCCGACAATATATCCCAAGAAACAAAGTCGATTGGTCATGAAGCTATATTTCTTCAAATTAATGTACAATCGGTTCATTCACAAGGCCGATAAGACGTCCCTTAGATGCTCCATATGCTGCTGGTTATTTGCACTGTATATGAGAATATCATCAAAGTAGACCACCACAAACTTGGCAATGAAAGGTTTGAGGACCTAAGTCATCAAGCGCATGAAGGTGCTACGTGCGTTGGTGAGGCCAAATGACATGACAAGCCATTCATACAAACCTTCACTTGTTTTTAAAAGTTGTTTTCCATTCATTGCCAAGGGTGGATGCTTACTTGGTGGTATCCACTATGTAGATTGATCTTTGTAAAGACCTTTGATCCTGTAAGCCGGTCAAGCATGTCATCCAAGTGAGGGATTGGGAATCAATACTTGATGGTAATATAATTAATTGTCCGACTATCAATTTGCATACGCATGCTTTCGTCTTTCTTCATAGTGAGGAGTGTGAGGATTGCTTAAGGGCTCATGCTTTCACGCAAGAAGCCTTTTTTGAAGGAGTTCTCATACTTGGTCTTGTAAAACTTGGTTCTTTTTCAAATTCATCTAGTAGTGTGGCAAATTGAAGAGACTCACTCCTGAAAAAAGTCAATCTCATGTTGGATATCCCTCAAGAAGGGTAATCCAATAGGTGGATCCTATAGGATAATGTCGACGAATGCTTTGAACAAGGGTTGAAGAGCCTCGGAATGAGAATAATAGCTTGTTGATACCTTTTTTCCATAATCATGCCCATGCTCTCATATTTATGAACGTTTAGCATAATGCTTGCATTTTGGTTCTTTGGGACCTAGGGAGTGTTACTCATTGACTTCAAAGTACTCTTCCTCTTTTTTCCATGCAAAAGAGTTGGTGTTCTCTTAAGCCCTGAGGGTGATATAAACGTTGTATTGTCATGGTTGTCCCAGCAGGATTGGCATGCATCCATCTCTACTACATCACAAATAATGTTGTTCTTATAAGACTTTACAATTGAAATAGTAAACGATATACCTGTGTCACCTTGAGTTTAGCCCCTTTACGAGTCTATCCAATTGTATGAGGGATGTGACTTTGTCTTCAACTGTAACTAATCCACCAAGGCCTTGGACACTATGTTCTCACAACTTCCACTATCGGTGATAACATCGTAGACTTGGCCATTGATGGTACAATGGGCACGGAAAAGACTATTCCTCTACCAATTGTCTCTTTGTGGGGGCAAGCAATATTTGCCTAATGACGCAATTGACATGCTCACCCTCTTCATTCTCCACTTCTTCCTCATCAACCTAGTCATCTTCATATATGTTGGTATCATGCTCGACAACAACGTGGCCATCTTCCGTTGTGGCGCTCACTCAAACAATGTCATAGTTCATTATACTCGTAGCATTTGATTGGTGGTGGCTTAACGTACAAGTTCTGAACATTTTGATTAGCTTTATAGTTGTTTGCAGTGATTGGTTCCTTAGGCACCCTAGTGTTAGGGTTAGATGTATCACCTAGATGGGGTGAATAAGTGATAGTACGAAATAAAATAAATTTAAAGTGATATTGTAACAAAATGATATCTAACCACAACTCAAATAACTATCATATCTTACTAATGTACAATTAACTCTATCACAAGTAAAATAAATGGAGTAAGGGATAGAAAATTGCACACAAACGATTATAGTAGTTTGGCATTTGCAAGCCTACGTCTGCTTTCCTGTGCTGACAGCTAATTAGCTAGATTCCAATAGATTAATCCATCAGAGGTTACAAGATTTGAGTAATGAATACTCAAGCTCATGTGAACAAACTCTCACGCACTCTCTACTTTTAAAAGACTACACGGTGTAGCTCATAGATCTGAGTGCAAATGATTGAAGATCACTTAAGACTAAGGAATTATAAACTTCAGAATTTCAGCTTCTTATCTCCTCTCAGCATCTTGACCTTCTTATATAATCCTCTCTATACAACTTGACAATTGGACATTTCCTTAGAGGATCGCTCAACAATCTTCCCATTGGACTTGAACATTTTTAAAAAATTTAGTATTTCAAGGTTGCCGAGATTGAAGTCTCTCATTGATTTTGTTGCCCATATAGTAGAAAAGTTTCCATAAGAAGAGTGCTTCACTTAAAAGGAATATTTCACCTCTTGTAGATTGATTTATCTAGGATCACTAAATTCCTTCTTTGGGAGATTTAATTTCATAAACTTTCCTTCTTGGATAGATCTTTTAATTATAGCAAAAATCCATTAATTTTTTGGTCATTGCATAAAAATTATCTTCTAGATCAATATCTCGATAATCAAATATCAAGGATATAGATTACTTCATGACCTAGAGTCCAATTCTCTAAGTTTGATGAGCAAGGTAATAGTGCTCATCAAAGTTTCCACATGGAAAATCTTATCATTAGAATCAAAGAACAATTAAAAGAAAGTTTTGTTAATTATCAAAACTAACAAGGAGTTTTCCTCAACACCAGTAGTACTCCCGTGAGTTCAATTCATTGTGCTAGTTTACTGGTTGGAGGATTTTGGAACATCTAGTTGTCTCCCCCTTCCAAATGATCCTCAAGTGTAATAATTTTTAGCCCGATTAATGGGGCTAGTTCTCTTCAATTGCATCTCGACCTTTTAGGCCACTCTTGAGCATTCTCAACAGAGAACAAACGATGTAGTGGAACACAGTCTTGAATGTTAAGTCACAAGCCATTAATGTACTTGGGAGTATGTTGTGCCTCCAACTTAGCCAGGTTGTTACAAGTGGAAAATTGGAGAAACTCCTCTATGTAGGCTTGTACTAATCAGCTCAACTGGTTACAATTCTTGAATTGTTCAAATAGTAATTGTTCATAATGAGTTGGGAGGAGCCGAACCTTCAACATTTCCTTTATCCGATTCCACATTTAGATGGGAGCTTTTCCTTGTCGATGTCGGGTCAACCGTGTTTGCTCCCACCACACTAAGGCACCGCCCTTCAACTTGTATGCCACAAATTTTACTTGGCGATCATCTTCGATCTCCATGGCATCAAAAATGTCTCAACTTCCCAAAGCCAATTCAGAAACTGAACTTTTAGTTAAATCTAAAAAGTCAACTTGCAAATCTATTGCAAAAAAAGTACCCCTTTAAAATCGCTTAAGTTGCCTATTGCATGGCCTCGCGTAGACCCAATAATAGTTGTATGTTTCCAGCCCTTACCACTCGTGCTATCCCAAACACACTAGTACTTGTTCGATTGCACTAGCCCCTACCGCATGGCGGGTTGACCGATGAAATTATTTTGATACTTAAGAAAATAAGTGTTAAGTGCAATGGAGATTTCATCATTTCAATGGGGGCAGAGTACAAAAGGGTTCGAGAGTCTAACTTCTGGGAAAATTTCAAATAAAAATATAACATAATTTTTTTTTCAAAAAGAGCTCAAAATAAATATTATTTCAAATAAGAATTTAAATGACAAATTAATCTTAAATAAAGGCTCGACCTTACCAATTAGTTGAATTTTAATATAGTCAAGGTCGTTTTCATTAAAAGACTTTACTTTTCTAATTTCTCTCTCTTTCACTTTCTTTCCTTTTTTTTTTCTCTTTTTCATTTATGTTTTCTTTTTCTCTTATTATCTTTCATCTTCTTTTCTTTTTTTTCTCCCATCCACACCCTCAACTTCGAGCCCTCCCTCTTCACCTCGACCTCAGCTCCCCCCTATGAGTTCGATGCACTCATTACTCGCTTTTGTAATCTTGCCCGCCTCAACAAAGCCTTGCACATCGTCAAGATGATGGTAATAAGCGGCTTCAGCCTCAATGTCACAACGCCGGAATTCTACTGGCGAGGGCACCCACCTTTGAGTCTCAATCAATAAAGTCCGCCTTGATGTTCCTCTTATCTTTCATCGGCCGCTTAGAAGAGGAAAGCCGATGCCTCGATGCCTCAATCTCGGCTCGTGGTTAATTCCTAATTGTGGAACTTTACCACATTTCTTGTTCCAATACCGGCCTTCGAATAGCATGTCTTTTTATTTGGAATGACAGACATATTATCAATGTTGGTGTCTATATTCTTTCCCCTGAACTTTTTATAAGCATTACATTCATGTTCTATTTTAAATTACACAGACTGAGTAGGATAAATATTCTTTGATATTTAGTGAATTCTGCACGAAGAACATAGCCCTCAAAAGTAAACTAGACGATGACAATTTGAAATTAGGTTCTAGTTTTTGAGTAATATCACAAGTCCCCTTTCTAATGCCTTGTTGTTCTACCAGATTCAGTTTTAGGTATATACATAACTAATGAGTAGTAATTAATGTGATTGATGACTTTCTATAAGAAACTCGATTCTCGATTCATAAATAATTAACTTGTTTACACAATTAGTAATGTCTCCTATAAAAAGTAACTTTTCTATGTTGATTCTTATCATCTCATATAGTAGTAAAACATATGAGTTTGAACATAATTAATGATTTGTGCAACGTAGCAAGAAGTGTTAATATAAAAGACTATTAATTTTCTACCAAAATAAAATAAAATAAAATAAAAGACTATTAATTTTACATGAGGTTAATAACTTATTTATGTGACTAGTATAAACAGTTGTCCTGTTGGAGAAATCTTCATGAAGTGTTTTGAAGCTAACAAAACATTTCCATCAATCTAGTCTGAAGATTTGTAGACTTTACTATTTAAAGTTTGAAGACCTCCGGACTGCCAGACTCAAGACTCAAAGTCCATCCTCATTGACAATTTCTAGTTTGTCGAAGAAGGTCTATCCAGGACTGGATGTTTCATTAAGGATTTGATCTTATCGACTGATGAAGATCTCTTGGCTGGATATGACATAACGGAATCCTTTATTCGAATCAAGATTGATTAAGGATCCGATGATTGGTGAAGTATACTTGGAAGATTCTACTTATGGAAACCGAGATCCTGATTGTATAGGCGAGCAGGATTGATGGGCTATCGA